>BSDF01000001.1:66249991-66763498 GCA_027925045.1 Hypotaenidia okinawae | reverse complement strand
TTTGAACATAACACAGTCTGAAAAGCCATCAGCACAACTAGGCACGATGGCTTACTTGCATGTACTGGCATTTTGCACATAAAAAGCTAGCCTTGACCAGTTTGATTATTTTTCCCCCCTCTCACACTATACATATTTCAACTTTATTCACACATATGACATTGAGGTAAGGAGGGTACTGATACATCATACCTGCTTTGCCTATCTGAACTGCAAGCTTTGTAAGTTTGCCTTGAAGAACCGACTTTTCTTTCTTTGGCAGATTTGATCTCTTCTTGTCTTTCTCATCTCCATCCCCACCATCCTCACTCTTCAGGGGTTGCATTTCCATGGCTGCACCATCCTGAGCTTTAGCTAGAAGAAAGATCAAATAAAATTTAGGGCACTGGGGAGTCCCCAGAATCAAATGATACTTTAGAAGCCAGGCTCCACTAAACACCAGTGCTATATATTACGTTGTACCCAGTGATTTCATACTACACATAAATGTTTAAACAAGTGTACTGAGTGTAGGTACCCAGGTGCTGGCAGCAGGTGAGCTGCAGCCTGTGGGTACGACCACGGTGAGAAAGGCTGTCCCCCTGAAGCCCACAGAGGACCACAAAGGAGCAGATACCCATACTGCAACCCACGGAGGACCCCAAGCTGCAGTCTGTGAAGGGCCTGTGCTGGAGTAAACTCCTGGCAGGAGCTGTGATCTGTGGGAGACCCACACTTATGCAGTCTCTTCTTCTTCCTACAGCTGTACCCTGTAGGAAGGAGCCATACATGGAAAAGTTCATGAAGGACTGCCTTGCTTTTCATCCTATTTTCTGCCCCATCCTGCTGAGGGGGGAGTGGGTGGGCATCTGGCAAGCTGCCATGGTTAACTCCAAGAAGATTGTTTGAAAAATCACTGTTAAAATTTCCTTTTGTGGTACACCTAGCTATGATGAGACTACAAAGTTCACTCTGGATTTAAGTGTTCAATATGCACATTCATAAGAAAGTATGTATTCATTACATACACTCTCAGGAAACAGGAACCTGTAAGAAAGGAACAAAGGACCTGATTTACCTTTGTTACGGTTTTCAACAGCTCCATCTTGCTTTTTACCTGTCAGAGAGTAGAACAATTTGTGTTTAAAATTGGCAGCGCGGAGTTCACTTCAGTTTGTGTTTATGTATAATCTATACATTACCATATGCTGAAACAAGCAACTGCATTTTTTAAAAGTACAGAGCAAACTGGAGACAGAGGGCTGACATAACCGAGGGCTCTAAAAACGTAAGTCAACTCACAGAAGCAGCTCAAGTCAGTTTTTTGACTTTTCCTACAAAAGACTGCTGAAGTGTTATGCTAACATAGTTTAACTGGTGCAAATTACTGATACAGGCTTTTATTTCTTGTGAGGAAAACTTTTAAACTTTTTTTCTAGGAAAGAAATTTGTGACATTAAAGTGATTCTGGTGGCCTCAGTCTTACTCCCTGTTCTTCCAAAAACTGGCAACTGGATCTGTCTACTACTGTAAATGAACTATAGGATCTCACTTCCAGAAGCAGTGCTTTTGTCCAACGCTGCAGAAGCTAGTGCAATATAAAATATTTATAAATCAACACGAAAGCTTAATGAAGGTACAGCACTGGATTACTGGATCTCTGCTAACCCTATTTACGCAAGCATGCACATAATCTGTTGGCAACATACCAATATTGTGCCACTAAAGGAATAGTTCAAATTCATAACATCACTCCTACCTCTGCTCAGAAAGGGAGCTCAACAAGAGATCATAAGGACAGTGAAATAATGAAATAAATTAATGAGTGAAATGTTAAAGGTAACTAGAAGAACAAAACATCATGTGTAGCTTATGTGGGGGTCAGGGGAAGGAGGAAGGCACACTACCTTTTCTTTTTGTTTGGGTTTTCAGGTACAAAAAAATTACCTGCTAGTGACAAACTTTTCTACTAAGCAAAGAACACAAGGGTTATAGCTACTATTTGTAATAATTGAGAAACATTCAATAAGACCCAGAATTTTTCACTATCACTGGTAATTCATTAAGTCTTCAGCCTTAAATTACATTGTCTGAAATGTATGAGAGTACTCAGGTAGAAGAAAATCAAGTTATCAAGCAGTCTGTCTGGCATGACATTTAATACCTCCACTATATTATTACTGTAGACATAGTCTGGTTTCTAGACCTAAGATTTCCCCCTGGAGCATCCTCAGAACAGCTGAAGAGAAGGGGGAGGGGTTAGAAATCACCTTCTCCAGAATATGCCCCTTCAGACTTCTTAGGGACTACCACTGTCTCCTAATTTAGTATTTGTTCTTTCCTGGTTTCCCCTCTGCTTCTTGCAAGAGCAAAGTTCTACACTTGATTTACTTGTAACGCCTTGTACATACGTTTGCTTTCACTCTGAACCAAGCCATACCCAGGCAGCTAAAAATAGCCATTTTAATCTCCTTAACATTCATAGAGAAGCTAATTTAGTTTAACCTGAGTTTTAGCAAGGAGAATCTTATCAGGCACGTGACTTAAGGGAAAGAGGAAGCTGCCTATACGTTGAGAGACTGAAAAGAAAACCTCAAGTGTTCAGGCCCTAGAATACACCAAAACACTACTGGCCAAAAGGACTTGCTTATAGAATAATGAACATGGGCAGAATATTAAAGCTATAATCTTCTCCATGTCTCCTATAGCAATTGCTACTCTGTGCTTCCTTCTTCCTCTGTAAGAGAAAAATGAAAGGGTGGAATCTGGTTCCACACTAACCACTGGAAATGCTGGAGGTCAACTTTTACTCTTCACTTCCAGTTTGAGCTTGAAATCAGTTTTGAACTTTTGATTCTTCTCGTAACAATTCTTGTAACTTACTTCTGAAGGAATTTACTGCTTAATGTTTCAAGAAGGGTCAGAATTGTAAACTATTTCTGGATTAGGACAAGACAAAAAGCACAGTTCAACCCTAACATGTTTGTGCTCTTTAATTTGAAGGCCACTGAGATTCCTAAGCATATTTCTGTATGGCTTTCTGTTACTGTTTCATATTCCACTGATGAAAAAATACATTTTTTCTGCCAAGAATCCTCAGGCTCAGCCCTTTCCAGGAGGCCTCACAACAGTTTCTATAAAATTTTTTGCTGTGGTGAAGCTCAGTCCTGAACATCTTTGTGAGAGTTAGTATCAAGACATTACTGGTTAGCATTCCTAAGCTTTGATTCTCAGGATAAAGGCTATGGCTTAGATAAGTGACCTTGTAATTCCAGCTATTGAACAAGTCTTTTAGAATAAGAAAGTTAGCCCATTTCACACTTCACAGAAGGGCTTCAAAATGCTCGGGGTTACAACCCAACCATCCCTCCAAAAATAAAGTTTACAGAAAAATGTTGCTAGGGATTTGCTTTGTGTGTATCTCTGAACATTCAAAGTTTCAGCTCTGGAAGAAAAAGAGTGGCAGAAGCAGCTGCCTGCTCATCTTAAGAATATATAAAAGACCAATTTTTGATAAAGATATACATGAATCTCAGCAGTATCGGTGACTGGACGTACATGACAAGATTTATTAGTCGTGGTGCACTCTCAGGTCATGGGACCCGAGTTGTTTTTTTTTCTCCTGTGAAACCTACTGAAATCATAAGGTTTAAAAAAAAAATTCAGGCTTCACAATATTAGAACGTATTTTTAACTGGCAATATTCAGGAGTTCACCCTTCCCTCCCCCGGGGATTTAAGATTATTATGCCTACTTTTCTTGTCTTTCTTCTCTTTTTCCTTCTCCTTCTCCTCTTCATCTCCTCCAGCCCCAAGTAAAGTAAAGATGATTCCAGTCTGCGAGTTCACACCTACAGCAGTAACTACCATTCTTCCAGAGCCTTCCATCACATGTGTACCTGAAAGATTGAACCAGGGGTTTCACTGAGACTTGAGTGGTTATATGACAGAGCACAAAGGAAATGAGTTCTCAAACTTCAGGTTGATGAAACTGTAAGATATGCGTATGTAACACTGTGCTCTCCCCTAATTGCCAAAACTACCTGGAAAATAAAACCATAAGCAACTACACAAAGTACTTGTCAGTTTCTAGAGCCTACTCACTTTGACCAAGTTTTATACTAGTTGCACTGTTTATATATGGTCCAGTTTACCAGATTTTAACCCCAAAAATTTAATTAACCATTTTACCCCCAGAAAAAAAACCATTTTCTTCAAGAATTGTCAGACATTACACACCTGAGAGCAGCATAGGATCTCTGTCCAGAGATTTCTTAACATGATCAGATTCTCCAGTCAGTGAGCTTTCATCGATTTTGAGGTCATTTCCTTGAATGAGTACACCATCAGCCGGCAAAAGATCACCTACGAGAGATCACTGGGTATGTTGACTGCAGTTCCTTTTTTAAAAATAAAAGAAAGTTCAACTTTAAAAATATGTTTACCATATTTCACTTGAGCAATATCTCCAACAATTATGTCAGCTACTGGTATTTGGATGACTTGGCCACCTCTGATGACTGTGAATTTCTGTTCTTGTTCAATACGGCTCTGCAATCCCCGAAATTGTTTCTCTTTACTCCAGTCATTGAAAGCTGTTACTAATACCACACAAACTACAGATAGGAGGATTGCTGCTCCTTCAATCCAACCTGCTTCAGATTCCTCCTCTTCTTCACCAACATTTACTGATCCACATACTGCAGAAAACAGGTTTTAGATTTAAGAGAGTTTATGCAGATAGTTATTTCAACAACAGAAAGAATTTTGCCCAACAGAAGCAGCTACCAATAGTTGCTAAACATTTTCCGTGCTAGCCTTCTTTGCAATTTTACTTTTATTTTCAGTAAGGGTGACACATAAAGATGCTAGAGCAGCTCTCCAGGAAGTTAAACCACCAATTTACATTTTTGCTTATCTGAATGTAAGAGAAGCTGATCTAGAATGTTACCTGTCCGTATCTCTTTAAATGCTGGCACAAGAATGCCAGACTAGACAATTAGTTAGCCACCTTATGCTTTCTCAACATTTCCCTCTTCACCTTTATTTTAACAAGGCAGACATTGTTGCAAAAAATTGAGTTCAAAAGGCGAGGTTCCTTCATCTTCTATCTAGAAATATACAGATTAATTTCTTAAATTAGAAAGTTACTGGTGTCATATTGCAAATCAAGGAAACTGTAAGACTTAGTGACTCCTCCAAGAAAGCACGACTGCAAATTATAAATTGCTTAAATATTTTAAGTAAAGCTAAAGAAAACCCCACTTGCACAGAAACATGACTGTATCTAAGACAAGTCCTTGTTTCTGCTGCTTGCACTTTACCTTTGGCATTATTTTGGTCAGAATAACACCAGATCATGACCAGGGAAATCGCACCTTGCCCTGTTAAGGCAAGCTAGAGTTTTGGTAGTGTTCTCTCAATAAGGAACAAGCAGCTCCTTTTCCACTGACTTACTGTCTCCTATCAGATTCACAGTATAGACATGTTGGGACCTGGAAAGTCAGTAGTATAATACAGGTAGATACCTACTTTTAAAATAGTTTACTTACGTGATTCATTTCCTCCTGGAGGCTGGTAAAAAGAAAGGCCCAAGGATACTACGGCTGCAATTTCTAATATAATTAGTGTAACGTCCTGTAGTGCTTCCCATACTAACTGAAGAAATGTTTTTGGCTTTTTAGGAGGTATAAAGTTCTTCCCAAAAACTGCTTCTCTCCTCTCTATATCTGCTGGATTTCCACTTAGACCTATTTAAGAATAAAACAAAGTTAGTGACATTCATGTGCATTTCACCCTCACATCAGAAGCGACTGAGGTTTCCCATTCATGAAGTCCTATTCCATATTTCAGTAATAATACTGAAAAACCCTATCTGAAACATAACGACATAAGTATTACCCTTAAATCCAAGTCACTACAGAAAACCAGTGATACTTTCTATTGGCAAAGTGTGAATTATAAAATGGTCTACCTACTTGCACTTAATATGACATAGCAAGAGTAATAGACATACCTTTGTACAAAGTTAACAAGTTTGCAAGACAAGATCATTAGTAGAGTTACTACTATCTAGACTGAGTAGGCAGCATGCAGCTTTAGCGAGACCACAGCCTGTGAACACAGATGTGGTTCTCACTGTAGAGATTCTATATGCAGAGATAACATCCTAGGGTCCTACAATTAATGTAACATTCATAATGAAATATGCAATATAATTAATATGAAATAGTATCAATATTGCATTTGTGTGTTATTTAATTATATTATATAATACTGAAAAAAACCCATTAGGCTCTCCAGGTATCATGTGGAAATAGGCAGACACCTAATGATGCTGCTTCCACCCAGACAGAAGTTTGTTTGCTCTTCTGAACCTTCACTTTCTATCTCCTCTCACATAGAGAAAGCCTGTATTTGGCACTGTGCACAGTCTGTCACCTCAGTTTGGTACCTATCCTCTTTTATATGTGGCATATTTCTTTCAGAGTCCTCTTCTCTGTCTTAAACTCATGTAACATCCTTAAGAGATATTAGAAGGGAAAGAGTGAGGGGTCTTCACTAAAAGGCACTGCATGCTTCAAGAATTAGTGAAGTCCTTAAAAATAAAAGATTATCAAGTATATTCAGTGCATGGTCATGCACTCAAAGTCTTCCATAAGTACACCATCTTGCTCCTTCAACAGCTTCCAGCTGCCTAACTCGCCATTCAGAATTTAAGCCACTAGAATATTCTTGAAAGCAAAATGGCCAAACCAAGCCATGCTCACAGCAAAGGTCTTCATACTTCAAGCATATCCTGACACACACATACACACACCCCAAGGTTACGATCAGCACCTACTTCAAGACACCAATTTTCATAGCAGCAGGTTTTTACAGTAGTTAGCCAAACTGCTTAGTGAAAAAGGCATTGCAAACACCCTAGGTAATCAATAAGAACAGCAGCTCACCAACTGATTTTCATAGTATGTGGGATATTTAACACCTCTAACAGACATTCCCTCGAAGCATCGCTTATTTTAAGACTCTTTTCAAAGACAACAATTATAACACTCAGTTTTAAATGTTAATTGCTACACCATCGCTTAAATGAAAAGCAAAATATTATGTGCACTTTTCAAGAGTGAAATTAAACTTGCTTTTAGTGTACATAATAGATTTATTCTAGCACTCCTAGATTCACCTTGAATTCATGGCATTGGAGGTTTAATACAAAGGAGAAATTTTACCAGTTAATCATAACACTTCTCGAAGTTCAAGTTTTGAGTTGTCTACTTTCACTCTCAGAGAGCACTGCAAGACCATTTTGAAACTCAAGCTACACAACAGGATCTAGAGAAACTCGGAACAGCTTGGCCATTCCAAAAGGCTGGACCACATTGCTAGTTTGCAACAGATACCATTTCTCTCTTCCTTTTAGCATGGCAGCTTGGAAGATTATTTATATAACATCAGCAGAAGCACCACTTTCCTCCTTCCTTCACAGGGTACCAGGATTCAGAACAACATAGATGTCCAGAACAGTCTTTGAAGAATGAAAAGCATTTTCCAACAAGGCTATATAAAGTCAAGCTACTATCAGAACCACTTAGTGAGGATTAGTAAATAAGCCTAGCAAAGACAAAAAGCATTTGTATTTTTAGTATTTGCCATAATACACCATGCACCATTACTGAACTTACTACGTTATTACACAGCTGGCCATTTCATAGTTCACTATCTACAGCTCTAAGGTTGAAACTGCTGCCACTATATTGTTCATTATGTATCTAAGTAGGGAAATTTGTAATTTGGGGTTGCATTTGAAAAATATTAGGTATGGGACTAGTTAAAGCTTCATATAGAAATTTTATTAGAAATCTAGAAGTTGCTAGGCAACATTTTGCAGACCTATGGAAATATTGATGGTGGTCCATCTCTCCAGAATATAGGAAGAGTTTTTCTATTGCAGATATGTCAAACATTCATTTTTTTCATAAGTGTATAAGCTAAATATTAAGCAGTACATTGTGCTCAATGTCTTCTATCTTTTTCTTTGTTAATGCTGGTAAAGGACAAGTTCCCAATGTCTCAAAACAGACATGGTCTTACATTGCCAACAACAACTAAGAAATTATGCAAGCTGAACTCATCCACTGTGCAGTGTTTTGGAACTACCTGTACATCTGCAGTGAAGCCACTGGTAATTACATGTCAGCTTTTCACATCATAAAGCAACCTCCTGTATAAGAAGCTTCATAGGGCCTTGCAGGTGCACACACAAGATTTTAAGAGAGCTAGAATTCACATAATACATGGCAGTTTTCTGCACATTATCTTATCTAGAATTTCCCCAATAGAAATGTCTCCATTTCTGTACTCATGACTTGAGTTTGACAGAAGAGCCCTAGCTCTACTTTTACAAGAGCTCTTCAGTACTACCTCTGAGAAATTTTTCACAGCTGACCTGACAAGAGAGGATGGTTCTCTAAAGGTTCATGTAGTAATTCAGAGCTGAAAGGACACCTTTGTTGAGGACACTGCTCTAACTCATCTTTTACTTAACCTTTTCTGAGCTAATTATCACGTTTGACTGTTGAGGCCTTGCTGTTTTTTTGAGCTGCTCTCTCACTTTGAGGGAAAAAAATAAGAAGAAAAAATGGCACCCTTTTATCAAGTTAGTGGTTGTGTTTACCAGATTGCAAGACGGCACATCTAAATGTCAAATCACTTTGAAAAGGAAAGGCCTTGATCACACAATCCTCAGCAAGGCAGAATTGATCTGCAGGAAAGGGCATCTATCCCTTTCCAGTTTTAGTATGCTGACTCTTATCAATCCCACATGTGAACCTGCTTGTTACATTATGGGGCACAAAGTGGATCCTGCAGTATAGCAGGTATTAGCGCTTAGCACATTCGGCCATCTGCAATCCTGCATCCATCTAGCCTGCAGTAATAATGGGCCTTAAACCTTGCTGATTACTATAAAGCAGGACTCAACACCGAGCTCAGTTCCTTACTGTAGGAAACTCCATCCCTTTCCACCAAGAAAGGAAACCGCCTTTCTATGCAACAGGTTAATGAGAGACTGCTGCTCCTACCTAAGAGGTGCTACACTGCTTGTACGCTGCAGTGTTTCACAAGCATGCACACAGCTTTACCACTCTGTTGATGCTGAGGAAGGGTTGCTTGCACTCATGTTTTACAATTTCCTTCTTCTGCCTAAAACTTGTCTGCTCCTAGTCACTGGCAGGTGCGGCATGAGAGAAAGAGTTGGCTACTTTCCGTTTGGTAAGAGGAACCCAGATCATGTACTGAAATGATTTCAGGAGTCTGGAAGTCAGGAACCTGGCTTCAACAGCAGATCAAGCCAAAGCATGCTAAATGAAGATGTACCCAGAGATAACTTAGGGCATTAGTAGGCTGGTCTTGATCCAAGGAGGCAAACCTTTCTATAGCACTTCCAAAGAACAGAAAGCAACACCTCTCAGGCATTACCACAGCAGATACTTTACTGCCACCAACATAACACATTGGTTAAAACCTATGTGAGTGCTTAAATGCCAAGAGACCACAGCTTGCTTAAATCCTCTGTTTTGGTCTTCTCTACTACTAACAACAGCAGGATTTCTCTCTGAGTTAATGTTAAATAAGAACACAAAAACATTTGTACAGGATACTACAATTTAGATAGCTGAGTGATACAACCTGCATCTTCTACAAATTAAAAGTTTATAGTTTTCATTTATGTTGTAAGAGAGCAGTAAAGGAGGGCCGGATCTTAAGGAAAACTTCTGGAAAGCTCTCAAGAAGGAGATTTGATACATTTTCACTTTCTTCTTTACGTTGTACAGTCTGTCTTGGACTAACAACTCTGGAGAGCAGAAGCACCAGGTAGCCACACTTCACAGAATGCCACCAAGTCCAACATGGCAAAGACTTCTTTCAAGATGCTTATTTCTAGAAAATAGGTTTGTGAGATTGCTTTGCAAACCTTCCCAATAGTGACAGCATCTCTTAGTGCCTAAAGTTGTATTTATAAGCTATTTTGTATATAGCAAATAAAATCTGCAGAAATACTGTAGATTTAAAAATTAGATCCTGCTATTAAGAATTCAATGCACTACAAATAGAAAACAGATGTCACCAGTTTTAAAAATTGTTGCATTAGGGAACAAAAGATCTAGTTAGCAACACAGAAGCATTAACAAGTGCTGTATTAGACTATTAAAACCATGTGTTCTATGACAGCATGATCTGAATTGTGAACTATTGGTCATATGAGCTGTTCACAAAACTTACACTTGCACAGTAAATTAACCATTGCTACATTGCACTGCTATTTCATATGTGGATGCCTACACCAATGAACTTTATTCCAAAGTGCAACCTCCCCACTAGTCCAATGCCTCACATGCAGTTACACCAGTTGAAATAAATTTGCTCACTCATTCAATACCTCTGCCTTGGAACTGTAAGAAGTGATATCTAATTGTTGTAGCTAAATTAATTGTATAAACTTTGTTACATTAAAAAAATAAGCAGCTTGACTAAGGTTTTTCCTAAATGGAGTTTCCTCAAAAATAGTGTAAAAATTGACTTACCTTCATTTGGTGAAGTTTTCAATTTTGTACAGATGCCATGTACGTCTCCATAGCATTCCTGTATTTTATGCAGTGCATCTGTAGCTCGAAGTTCCATAAGAGAACGGAGCTCTGCAAGAGTAACTCCAAAATCTCCATGATTAGCTTCTTTTACGGCATTTTTTACGCCACTATATGCAACCGAGTTGTTTGCCATATCACCCATGATGCTTGCAGTCTTTAGTGTAGACAGTTTCCAGTAAGGAACAAGATTTCAACTTAAAATATTTCCAAAAGGAAAATAAATCCTTTGGGTATGAAGACAGTCAGGAGAGCAGACACATCACCCAAGTAAGAGACCCCGTCTGGAGAGAGATCTTTGAGGTTGTCCCATGGCGCGTTCTGTTCCCCAAGCCAAATGGCATGTACAGTCTAGGGAAAGAAAAGAGATACATCCAGTTACATAACAGCTATACTGAAATACACTGTAAGCCACTCTTAGTACTGAGGTTGCAGAACAAATTTCAGATTAAAGACCATTTCTTCAAAATTCCTATATTATTTTTAGTTAGCATTCCGCAGGCGAGGGTGACGAGGCAAAAAACGGATGGTCCCCATCCCAAAACAACATTGCATTAATATACTTTCTGACATCATTCACTTTTTAGAACAGCTGTTGCCTTTCAAGTCTTGCATTTTGCTTTATATATATCCATATGGTTCACCACCAAGAGAAAACCTTGAAAAACACCTGGAAGTAAATTTGTTCCCAGGGAAACGGAGTTTGGAGCATCCACCATGACCGTCACATGAGGTAAGAACATGCTCAAGTTAAAATTCCTGGCTTTTCACTGAAGCTTTCACTACAGAGATGGGGATGAGCAAGCTTTTGCATGTTCCCACGAATTCATTTGTGCAAACCTCAAGGAAAACAACTTCAATCTTAATTTAGCCCACGCATGAAGTACTTTTGGAGTGTAAGTAGGAGTGTATCTTCAGGCAGATGTAGGTCTTAATGCATTTTCATATCCAAACAGTTTTAGCCCCCCTCAAGCCCATTTCATCATAAGCCAAGCCTTTACAGCATTTGCATTTCTCTGAACAGAGGGGAAAATTGCACAATGCCACCTTCCTCCAGAAGGGATAGGGAGACTAACAGCAGCTCTTCTGTCTGGTTATCTGTTGGGAAATTCACCTCTATGCACAGGATTCTTAACCTGCACAGGCACCCTATACTTAATTCCCACTCGGCTGACTGGTGCATCTTGCATGTACACACGTATCTACCTACACAACAGTACAGTGAATGCACAAACACTTTGTGCCTATATGCGTGTAGAAGATGGAACTCTGATCATGTACGTCAGTTTTATTGACATAAGAAGGCACAGTGAGCAAAAGTACCAGCATACTTCTCCATGAAACATTATGTCTGCTGGGCTCAGATGAACAATAATTTGGACACTTCCAGGTCAAGAAGACCCTCACATGTCATATGACTAGCAAAGGCAAACAGCTGCCACTGACAGCATTGCTTTATAAAAGCCAAGCGTCAAACAGCAAATAAAAGATTTCTGGCTTTTGTCCTGCCACGTTAGAGGCCTGTTCAGCTGAATCCCCCCGTGTCTCTAATGAAGTCTAGTTATAAGCACTTAATAACCAGAAATTTAAAGTCTTAGTTCAGGAAAACCTGAGTTTTCTGCTCTGGAAACAATCAGCTTCAGTTATAGTTAACTGAAGCACCATGCCACTATACTGCATTTGCACAGAAGACAACCACTGATGCCGAAAGATGCTGAAGTGATGTCACCCGACCACAAATGGCAGTCCAATCTCCAGCAGAATTACAACTGCTCTTCCTACCACTGAGATTTTGAGAAAAGCACCATCTATGGCTGTTTTCCGGAGAGCAACAAAAAGCACAAAACAATCCATATTCATATGCACAAAACTTGAATATCCCATTAAATTAACCAAGTGCCTGATTTAAAAATCCAGTTCAAATTTTCGTTGTTCTCTGTATTACTTGCAAAACATATTAAAACAATTGAAGAGTCCATGATGATTGTGTTAAAACTACATCCTAGTACGCAGGTTAACATACGTTTTGCAGCTAACATGTGCTGCTAGAGTATACTGTGAGTGATGCAATTCATGCAAATCATGCATAAAAAAGCACTCTTTAAAGCCACACCACATTTTTATCTCATGACCAAAAGCTGGATGCTGTTGGTCAGCTCGTAGGAGGATTTATCAATTGGCATTTGATCATACGCTATGACAGTATAACAAGCAGAACAGGCAGGTGAGTTTGTACAGCTATGAAGATGTTGCAGCTGCTAGTTATGCAAAAATAGACCAAGTAGAATGCCCTAAAACTAATTACATCAAACTTGATTCAATTTTAATTAAGAGCAACTCTGTTCAAGCCTCTAGCAAGAGTTCAGCACCTGAGGCCCAAATACACCCAAATACAAATACAGTCAGGAGAAGCTACAGCTCTAGTCACCACTCACTTGGCACTGAAAAGCTTTGAGACTGATCCTGGGCCAGGGCAAGACTTGCTTTCATGTGCAAGAAATCTTAAAGTAATCACATTGCTCAGTCATACCATGCTTTGCACTCTGGTTCCATCATCTCTACACATCTAGACCCATTTTGTTAGAACAGAATAGTAGTCAGGTGATTAGCTGTTATTAACAGTTTATACTGAAAGGGTTTCTCAGATGTTCCAAAGTGCTTCGGTGTCCCAACTACCACAGGACCCTTTGGGTTCACAGAAAAGCTCAATAAGCTTAGATGAACAAGACAGAAGCAGCAGGGTTCTGCAGATCAGCTCTAGTAGGGTTACAGACTATTGCACACATCCATGTTAGGAAACTGCTGTGGAAAATTGAGGGGAACAGCATGAAGACTCTTCAAACCCCCTATGTCATAAAAAGTTGGTTAAAAATGAGCAATTGTTACAGCAAATCAGACCAGAAAGAATCTGCTTCTGTAGCCTTTTACCAGACACTTCCAAAACCTCTGGCACAGGCTACCTAATAGACTTAACATAGTTTCTTTGCCAATACCTATTGGAAAAAAAACCCAAACCCTTGCTACAAATTACTTTAAGAAAATATCCCTAAAGCAGTTTTGATGTCAAACCTTGCAACATTCAATTGCTTCCTGTTACAGCAAGTTCCAACAGTCCACTGTTGTAACAAAGTGGTGCTGCATAATGCAACTATAAACAGTGAAATTCAAGTATCACAAAAGAAAGCTACATAGATCATCTAATATTTACCTCTTCCAACTAGTGTAATATGTTGTTTTGACCAGTGTTCTAGTTCTCATATCAATTCTTGCAGCAGCCATTTGAGATGTTATTTGAATAGCATGAGCTCTGAAGCACTAGTTAGAAGTAACTCACCAGAAACTTTCAATCTGCTAGTATCTCAAACTTTAAATTCAATAAACTGTTATCAAACAAAGTCACCTAAACACCATTGCTGAAGTGCAAGCTTATTTCACATTTAATTGAGCTGAAGTTATGTGAATATCCAGCTTAAACAAGCTGCACACATGGATGATTAAGAGCGCTCTGTCTGTCATTAGGCACATCAACTTTTGGATAATCCTTTGTTTACATATCTCCGAGACTAGGGGCAACTTTAAAGCTATTGTCTGTTAGCTCAAAGTGACTAAAAATCCTGTACTGCAGAGGACCTTACAGGAGCAGCACATACTTTCACAGGCAGGAATCCTGGTATACGTCTCCTTGAAAAGACCCTGCTGCTCTTAGGACTAATAGCTTCATGTCATGTCATTGCGGCTGCCTATGAGGAGTACCACATCTTAAATCCTTGACCAAATCAAATTAATGCTCATGGCTAAGTGAGAGCTTTTTCTTACCAAAGACAATAATTCAAAACCATAACCCATGAAACCAAGGTTAGACAATTTTACCAGTATTAGAAATTCAATAATCTCATGAACCTCTGTAGTTGGACCAGAAATATTACAAGCTCTGAACAGAAGCCTGTATGTAGAGATGTTTACAAAAGCATGAGCAGACTATAGATTACAACTCTATTTAGTGCCACGACAACCTACTGTATTGACCAAGCTAGAAGCTGAAACTAGTTTCCTGAAGTGCTCCTGTAACGCTGCATTAAATACACACATGTTAATACCCCACCCCAAAAAGCAACTACTAGAGGCAGCCCTGAACATTAAGTATGCTTCAGAAAGGACTCCAGAAATAGCCCTTCATACATGAAACTATTTATTATCTACTAATTCCCTCTATTTGGAAGAAAGGTGTAATCTGTGTTCTACATTCATTAATTAAGGCTACCTTGAAATGATAGCTTGCAGCAGCCACACATCATCAGGCATAAACACAGTTTGTTGAGTGGCATAATTGCTATTGCCCAGATGCATAGGACCTAGTATATCGTGGACCCCTAATCCAAGCCTTTCATATCATTAAATTGGCATTTAATACTTGATTCACTAACCTACAGGTAATGCATTTTAAGAAAATTAAATCTTAAAACACTTAACCAAGCTCATACATTGAGAGTCAAAGCTCCAGCAACTATCTATCTTGTGTCGTTCAATTTAATTTATACATCTGCATGAACACTTTGCATTCAGATATTAAGCATTAGCTGGTACTACCATTTGACCTTCAACAACACACTAAAGCCGGTTGCTGTAATATAGGAAAAGGCTTGCAAAGTGATTATCTTAGGAAAGCCTTTGTTTAATCTAATTAGTTTAATGAAGACCGGACAGATCTACATACCAAGAGGTTGCAGTGATAAAAACTGTTCCTATGTGTTTCACTTGCCATGCCTTTTTAATCTGTTTCAAAAAGCCAGCTTTCAAGATCCTGAAAAATATAATATGCCTTTGCATACTTTAGTTTGAAACCCACAGCAGCACTGGGCATGTTGCACAGCTTCAAGACACCACCTGACATCTTTCCTTAGGGGGTAAAAAACACTAATTGGCTGCAATGTTATTATAATGGAAAGGAACTGTAACTGAGAAGGTGACCTGGAAAACACAGTGAAAAAGCCTAAGATCATCTGCTCTGGAGGGTCAGTTTTCTTACTTTAAGAGGCAGTCCCCTCATGCCTACTGGAAAGCTACAGAAACTCACTGGCTATTTCACAAGAAATATGAATAAATGCTAATAAATCAAAAAGTTCATACAGAATGCATTTATAGCTTGCTATCCTGTATGTTAAAACATGTTTAACTGGACAACTAGGAGTTAAATCATTTCAGTAGCATGCAGTCTTTTTAGTGCAAGCAGCTCAGAGGCTGGCTTCTGAAGAGTCAATGACAAATTGACCCAACAGCTAAGGAGAGGGCACAATTGGGGAAGGACTCATTCTCCCCCCAATCAGAAAGTTTTTTAATATGCCCAGAAGTGTAGCGATGACAAGTTTCCCTTATTACAATCCCATGTTATAAACGGTAAATTCAAAGGTCACGAGTTTTGCTGAGTTTTCAAAGAGAAATCTGACTTCATTCTGAAACTTAATCCCTTGAGAGGTGGAGGAACTCGCCTAACTGAAATAAAAACTGGCTGCTGTTCCTAGGCTCTGCAGTGGGTGTAAGCATTGGTATTTATCACTCTTAATCTAAAGGATTGTTGCTGCCTACTGTGATTGACATTTCTGCAGCAGCAGTTTCATCCAGTGTTAGCTTCATTAAGACTCCAAATTATTTCTTATTGAAATGATGGCTAACAAATTATTACTTCAGTAGCCTGGAGTCAATTTGACAGTACAAATTAACAATGTTCATGCAAAGGATTCCTGCATCAGTCTCTCCTATTTTGGTAGCAAGCAAAGGGAAACTGTAAGACTCTTGAAGGTGAGTTATATGGCATGAAGAACATGATCTTCTCTTACCAAGCAGCTCGCTCTACAGCCTCTGCAAGGAGCCTGGAAAGCAAACAGACATTGTCTTAAACCATCAGCCAACCACACAGGACAGTACTGCCCTGTATTTTCAAAGCTATGACCAGTCCATACTCACAAAGCAAGTCAGCAGTAACTGAAGTGACAGCTGGATTAAGAAACAAGATGAGAATGTGCTGCATAGAAAAGTCTGCATGGAAAAACTACTTTATCAAAAGCTTAAACTAATCATTAGCTTTCTGAGTTGGAAGTGTTTTAACTTGCATATAAGAGAACTAAATAGCTACAAGAGACTGATCCAACAAGTAGGGCTCAAGGAATACCTGTGAACACTTCCAAGGAATATCAGGCTTTGAGATACACTGGAAAGCCCTAGAGAACAAAACCAATGTGATCATCATTCCAGAAAGCATCGTGTGTTCTGTGTATTTAAAATACCAGGCTTTCGTATTCTCCTATATCATATTACGGTGACAAACTGTCCACAAGAAGCCAAACACTTCAAGACACAAACCTATGCAGAAGAGTTGAGTTTCTGGCTACTTAAAACACTTTTCTGGAAGCAGGACTTCCTCATTCCAGGTGTCCATTAACAGAGTGATGTCTTGAAGTGTATCCCGCAGTCCACAGCTCTGATCAACACAAGGTACAGATTGTCCCTTCTCCACCTGAAAGCCCTAAAGCTTCATTCTCAACACATATTTTTACTAGGCTCATCTACTTTATGCTGTGTGATGACATCAAACTAAAACAAAAAAGCTAAATTTGCCAGGACTGTTTATAACACCAGTTAGTTTCAAGTTAAGACTATAAATCAGAGAAAAAGTTTTAACCTCTAGATAGAACTCTGTCCCATTTGGCATTATTTCTAGCATGTTCAAGTACCTAAGATGCATTTACTGTGTGTGTCAGCTTCCTTAGATAACTTCCTTAGATGAGTGGAGCTGCCAAAATTTGGACTAAGGTGCTTGATGGCTGAAGGCAAACCTGGGATATCACAAAGCTCCACCTACTGATGTTTAAAATGCAAGGGGAAAAAATTTTCCTAATGACCAGCAATCTCTTTATTCACTTCAGATCCATTGGGTCCTAAAGAGATGACTGAGGATTTCAAGTCTCTTAATTCTGCAGTTCAGGCTTTTATTCTGTTTATTAAGGTTAATTATACTGTAAATTAAATTCTATTAACAGGTCTGTCATATTAATAATTTATATATAAACCCTAAAAGTAATTTTTTTAGAGGCACGGTAAAGTCATCCAGTGAATAATATTTCTATCAATAAATTCAGGAACAACTTGCTATACTTTCCCCATCAATATTTGTATCGGCAAAAAAATTATTCAAACAGCTGAACTTTTTCAGGAAGAGATGGGAGCACGACATCCTACTTGTCAAAATTATGTATTACTAGACTGGAACAGTTTCCTTGCGTTCCCACATCGTAAATTGTATTGCAGTCACAAAACCTGTCAGGCATGTGTTAAATGAAGCATATGACATCATTATATGCAGCCAAATTTCAAGTAAAGTGAGATGGTACCAATTTTCATCCAACAGAACTGGGATTTTAGTCATTTGTTGCATTTAAAGCTTAGTGCATGCCTGTAAGCAACGCATCCAGCTGGTGAGTTCCGACACTAAGAATGACTCAGTATGAAACAACAGCTGGCTTCCTCATAACAGTTATTCCCACAGGTATATTTCTTGTCTTGAGAATTCTTTTTACCTTTTTTCACAAAGCCTTTAACTTCTGCTACTTCTCCTTAACCCTGTTTCTGATACCTTTTTTGAGCTAAACACACATTTTCAGAGGTGACTTCTATTTTTACTTCCATCTTTCATTTCCCACAATACTATACATGCATACCACTGAAATTGCTTTAGTCAGTTTGAGCAATGATTTTCTTCCCATGTCATTAGACAGTAAGTGGCACTAGTAGAAATGTCTTTGTCCTGAAGTTCTCCATGTCAACTCCAGGAGTTCTTAAAAACACCAGAAACTGTTTCAGAACGTGCTGCAGCCGTTTAAATAATGCTCACGTTAAATCATGCAACACTCCAGACAGGAGGAGACATTTACCATCTCCTCCTGATTTAACAGTTCCCCTTTTTTCTTCTAGAAAAGCATTCTTTCATATTAATATCCATTTAAGCAGAGTGGTATGCTTTTGACTGTTACCATGCTTCCTGGTACACCAAAGAGGTGCCAAAAGCTCTTTAGAGCTCTGAGCCTTCAGGCATAGGGCAGAAGTCCATCCCTACCTGATGTTTTTGTATTCAGGAAACCTCAAGATTAATTTTAAATTAGTCTTAAAACTGCTAGGAAATATTTACGCCTAGTGAGATTAAGCCTAATTACTTCCATAAAGTCACTCTGCATATGACTGACTGCATTCTATGAGGACAGTAAAATTAGCTTAGCTGGTAAGGTGGGGTGTGGGTTTTTTTGTTTGGTTTGACTTTTTTTGCACTACCTTGGACTGGCTTACTGCTGTGAAGAAACACTGCTAGGAAATATTCTATATGCTCACTGAACTATAGACATATAATACATAAACAGTAATATTTGTGTGGTAAACTATCTTTATATGATCCTCCTGACAAGCAATGGTTCAGACCATTAAAAAAAACCACCACCAAAAACCCAAACAACCAAAAAAACCCTCTCACCAGCTCTGGTCAATGAACATACACTATGATGCTAAGTAGATACCCACTTTGTTCCCTTGTGGACAAAATTTAAGAAGCTTCCCTCTTGTCCTGTAACATGCCAGTTTAAGAGCTTTCACCTTCAGATTTTTCAAAGGCCTTTTGGCAAGATAAGAACACAGTTTATCCTTATCCTCAGACCCTTAAATAGCCTTCCCTTGAAAAAAATACGTAACTTGAAAGCTCTGCTAGCTTCCCCTGTGTGCCATGTTAATCCCTGCCTGCCAGACAATACACCAAGTATCCTGGCTAAAGAGTATTCTGAGAGAACACCCTTCACAAAAAAGAAAAAAAAAAGTTAAATTATGTTTGCCATCTATTCTTAAAGAGCCAAATTTTTTTAGTAGCTCTTTCAGAATTACTGCCCAAGTTTGCTGGCCCTGCTGGTGGTAGAAAGAGGGAGTTCAGGGGGTTTGTTGGTGTTGCTTTGGGATTTTGTGGTGTTTGGTTTTTTTAACCTTGATACTTGAACTGAATAAAATCCCCTGTATGGCTTTGCAAGAAATGCAGGTGTGGAATCTCGTGCAAACCTCTTCATTATGACTATACAGATCATGCCTGTAGCTTTCTTACACAAACTTTTAGAGCTTACCTCACAAATCCATTCTAGTGGGCTGCTTCTTTCTGGTACAATATAAGTATCTTCAGTAAACCAAGCTTCATAACACCATCTGATATGTTTTACCATTAAGTGAGGTTACATACCGCTTTATCCTTTGGGCATATCTGTTTCAAAACTGGTCCTTCCTTGCAACTACACTTTTATGTGTTTCTCAGGTCTAAACCCATTAAAGGCCAAGTTCTCATGCTGTTTGCACTGTCCTGCTCTTTTAGCTCCTCCTTTTAAAGCACTTTTTTGTTCTGTGCAGACTTGGTTGCTGGTTTGGGGTTTTTTTTGTGGGGGTTTTTTGGGAGGTGGTGGTGTTTGGGTGGTTTTGGGTTGGGTTTTTTCCATACTTATAATCACTATTACAATACACCTATCAGTGCTGGTCCATGAAATGATGTTCAATTAAACATTTTGTGATCAGTATAGCTACCTGGTGCTCCCTGGTGCTCCATTTAATATAAGGTAATAAATTCTTCTTTTGGCAGTTTGTTTCTTTAATGTAGACAAGGAGTGTGAAAGCACTGCTAGTAACTAGGACAGAGAAAGCCGAGATTCCCATTGTACCATGTTGTAAGGTCTAACAGGGCAGGCACCAAGCCTGTCACATCCTCAGGTGACCAAAGTTACAGCTGTGCTAGTGTCACGGCATGAGATGTTCACCCACAGAGGTCCTGAAGCAGCTCTCATTATTCAGCACTAACAACACTGCAACTTACACCTGCCACACGCATCCTCCTGCATTGGGAAAAGCCACCTACATTAATTGGCAGCTGTGTTAATGAAGTAACAGACTATGTGAGAGCTTGCTGTCACCAAAAGTCACAGGGGCAACCCCAGGGCTCAGAACGGGATCTTCATGTGCCTTTACTCTTCTTTCACAGCACCTCCGCCACAGAGAGCATGCTTTGTCTTCCACTCCAAGCCTGCCTCATGGGACACACATGGCACTCATGTGGCACTCCAACCAGTTCTAACATCCCCTTCTCTTACTAATCCTTTTTTAAAATGCTCTTACCTTCTTCCTACACTTGTGGCATCACTTTCATCATCTTTAAGAACAGACAATTTTTTTGCTTCTCTGGATCCAAAGAGATAGAAAGCACCACACATGGGATCCCAAGACTCCAGCCTCCCACCTAGCCACGATGGTACCTATGCATGTGTCCTGGTTTCAGTCAGGAAACGTGGGACTTCTATAAAGTCAAGTGTGGGCTACTCACAGCAGCCTGGTATGTGACAAACAGCCATCAAAAAAAGCATTCCTTACACCACCACAAAACAAAGCCAGAAGATTCAAGTATCAGGGTTTCTACTGACTGACAAGTTATCACAACAGATTCCTCATTTTTTCCACAAGATTCCAGAACTGCTGATTTGTAGCAATCATAAAGGTGATATGGATATACCAACTTAAGAGATATACCTACAATTAATGTTGGAAGCATGTTAATGATGGAACTATGTTGCTGACACTTTTAAGGTAACCTCCATTCAAGGAAAGGTTTGTCTTCCCTCTTATTTCAGGTAAAGTGACATGACATTAACCAAGTTGCAGGATATACCACTTTACTTCTAGGGCCAGACACCATTTGAACTGAATAGCACATCCACCAGACCGTCAAATGGCAGCTCAAACAGATTTAGTAAACTTAATTAATTTCTCAGTTTTAGTAGGCTATTTAATAACTGCTGTACAATCTGGCTATGCACAATTTACACTTGCAGCTTCATTTCTAAAGCCTTCAGGTGTGAAGACCTGTACTGTGCAATAACTCTTTAGGTTTCTGAGAGCACAAAGACATCATAAAACACCAGAAAAAAAGTGACTGGGGAAAAGCATGCAAACAAAGTCGTGCTCCATTATAACATTTAAAACTCCCATTCCACCCAATAAAGGAAATATTTCCCCTGGCTTCCCATAAACCAAAGGTCTAAACTCTTCACTAGTGTTAGTGGATGCTAATGAAATTGGTGGGTTGTTTGTTCTTCCAGTCTAAACAGCAAACATTCAAATTATGAGGTGAACAGGGTATCTATTTAGCTCTGGCACAATGCTTATTCCTCTAGGCAGAGAAAGCCCATGCCCTGAAAAACTTCAGAGCAACCAGCTGGTCCTATTCAGTGCTGAAGATCAGATACTTGTTTCCCTCACTCCCCTGAACTGAAGCACCGGGCTACCAGAAACAACGCGGTAGATCAGCAGGCACTCCGATGCCTAAAGTGTAACTACCATGGGCATACATAGCAAGGTGTCAGTCTCCTACTAAGGCAGCTCTGAATTTTCAGAGGTGATTCCTAGTGGCTAGTTCAACAAGGGTAATTAATATTCCTCCTTCCAAAAGACAGCATCTGAATTGGGATATTATTGCCTTTAGTTCAGCCACAGCTGACCCTCAGGGCCAAGAGTATGCCCATCCAAGAGGACTACAGATCTGACTCAGCCAAGTCAGTCCTATTTTGTTCCTTCTACATAAAGGTACTTCCCACAAGGGTTTGTTTATTTCACAGTGGTGCCATGGCAGTGTTCTGCAACTTCTGCAATCAGGTTGATCTTAGCAACAGCAGCATACTGCATATCTGAAGAAGAGAAATTAGGAAGGGCAGTATCAGCTCCTCCACTCAAGTGACAAACTTCACACAAAACTTGATAAACTGTTTAATTTGTGCATGTTAGACTAATTCCAGCTGGCCACAACTGAAGGCACAAACTGTCCTAAAAAACAAGACTTGTATGTCCAGCTCATGGATTCTAACAAACTTCTTCAAAGGGCTATTGCAATTATGTATCTGACTGTAGCACATACTTCAGCTCAGCATGAGTTTCCATCTCATACAACCAAGGAGGGGCTCACAGACCAGCCCTGATAAGCAAGAAGCTGATTTCGTGTTTCTCGAACTTCCCTTACTGGAGCAAAGAGGTAAAGCAGAGTAGAGAAGCAGAGCGTTTCCTCTAGCCAGTAGTTAGTCATCTCCCTGAGCCTTGCTATTTCCCCATTGGAGGGAAGTAACTGAGAAGAGCATCAGAGTATCATGAAACAAGAGTGACACAAAACTGTGAAACAAAAGATGACATGAATTACAAAGGCTCCCAGCTAGGGACTCAGCCTTTCTAGAGGTAATTTTGAAAGATGCAAGGACTCTTCCCCCTCTCTGTCTCCTAGTGCTCCACTAAGTTTCCATAGCAGCCTCCTGTATCCCTGGCTTCCTCCCAGTATACCATCACCTGGTTTCTCAGCGCCTTCAAAAGACTCTTTAGCTTGAAGGACACATAACATCTGTCTTCATTTCTAATGGAGAAAGCTGCTAGGAAGCAGCTGTGCTAAGACTGTTCTCCAAAACCTGCTTATTATTTCATTCCTATCAAGAATGACATTCTAATTCGTTTGTCAAGGGAAGCACGGAAGCCATCTGAAAACCTTTGTAGCTAAGAACACTTCAGCAGCCTTTCTGAAAACTCACCTGGGTAGACAAGATTTAGAAAAAAAGTGAAATAGTATGAAGTCTGTTAGCCTTCACAAGTAACAAGTTTCAGACTTCCCAAGTTCTCTGCCGACAGGCTAGCAGACACTGGCTAGGAAGAACTGAAAATCCTTCCTGAGGAGCCCTACACACTGACAACCAACCGTATGCCTCATTTCAAAGTGATGTTATATATCTGGCTCATTTAAGCTACATGCATATTCAAGTCTCTACACAGTGTCAGGCAGGTTGAAAGCCAAGTTCTACTGTGGTCTCTAATCTATGTTTACCTAAATTTTTGGTTTGATTCTACTTTTAATGTTTTACAACGTTGCTGTCTGTTTCCCCTTTTTCTGGGGGAAACAAATTTGTGCCAACAGAATTCTGAATATCCTTCATAGGTTTAACACTCACAGGTATAGCAGCACAACTTATAAACAGTGCTCCCAGTTCAACTTCAGAACAAACATCCTTTTAAAATTAATATTAATGCATAGTTTTGCATTTTGCACCTGAGACACCAGAAGCTTATCCTAGCACTATTAACAGCCACTTGATTCCTGGTGTGCTAAACTCCTAACTACAGGAGTCAAGAGTTTTTGCAAACATGTCCCTTCCTACTGAAACCTTCCCTTCTAACCAAGGCAGCACAAAATGGAGGCGATGGTTGGTTTGTGGGTTTTGGTTGTTGCTGTTTGGTGGTTTCCCTTGGTTTGGGTTTTTTTTGGCAGGGGGCAGGAAAGTGATGGGGACACACACGCAACAGGACATCTTATGTCCTTGCAATGCACTTAAGAGCAGTTACCTACTTAAAAGTACTTGGCAATGTGATTAAATAGTATATCATCAGAATCCAGAATCAAACTAAGTGCAAAAGAACAAACGTTTTATGCAGCTACACATCTGTCAAAACCATTATCTAGTTTGAGACATGATGCTTTACGCATGTAAATAAAACTGCACACCTTGAGACAGCTTTCTTCCTTAAAACTCAAAAAGTGGGTACTTCCTAAAGCATTACCTTGTTGCTGAGCAATTATTATTAAACTAAGCCATTAGCTGTCAAAAGGTATTTTTCACTGAGCAAATATTTTCAAGTATTTAAACAACTGCCTCACAGCAAAGTTGCTTCAAGAAAGCCTAAACCAAGCTATTTTAAGCTACTTTATTATTTTAAGCTATTTTAAGATTAGGAATCTCTGACTCCTTAACTTGACAGTTTCTAAAATATACTAGGCTTTCCTAGAAAATGGAACCATTTCCCTGTGTGGTAGGAATCCTCAGCTGTTCTCGCTTGACAAGATTAGGGCTCAAGGCAGGCATTGCTAAGCTAAATTTTATGGAAATACATTAAGTTTTCATGTACCTGTCACCTAGCATGAAAATTATTAAAGTATTGTTATTGTCCAACTTGGGTCACTAAAACAAAAATTACTGAGAGTGGCAGTAAAACTCAAGGTTCTGATCATAAGCAGGGAGGAGGGATAACCAGGTTGTTGGGCTAAACTTCAAGAGCAAACCAAAGGGGAAATAACAGGAAGAGTAGGCTTATTTGGTAGGGTGAACACACTCTCTGTGATAGCAAGACTTGTTCTTACCTTTGTGTGAACACCTGGGCAACTGCCTGCTTTTATACAGCTAAGCAGTCCCTTCTCAGCACAGCAATCCCTAAAGACATCTGCAGACCGCCACAGGTATACCCAATGAGATATCTAACAAGGAGAAATCAGTGTGTTTTAAAGCCTCAAAAAGCTGGAATCCAAACTCCATAGCCTGGGTGGCTCAGAAGCAGGTGTTCTTTATTGCAGCGCTGGGCACTCCAGGGATCGCTCCTCCCAATGCATGTGCCTTTAAAGCAAAGTTCCTCCTGTTTCCACAGATCCACTACACATATCCATTCTGTTGCTAAGAAGAGGCAGGGTTATGGAAATTATTCCCAAGTAGTCATTCACATGAGCTCCTCCCAGATAGACCATGCTCAGTGACACTTAGGGGGTCTTCTGGTGGTCTTCAGGGATGAAGGCTGACCCTCTTCCTCTCTCATTACAGGCTTTTTGCAGTTTTCTCTATAGTCTGAAAAGAACATTCCTGGACTCAAAAACACATTTCTGTACAAATCAATTAGGAACCCCTCTTGGCTGAAAGCAAGATCTATTCTGTCTCTTAATTGGTCACTGATCTCATTATTACTACCCTATCTTCCCCTTTTTATCTTCAAGGCTCTTCCACTGTTATGGTTAAATTTTGTAGCTACTCTAACAAAACAGATCACACAGCTGCAGCCATATTCTACTAAAATCCAAAACATGCAAATACTTTCTATTCTCAAAACACGTAATTTCTCCTTACTTTAGAGCTATATTAACGAATTCTCTCTTAAGCTATGTCACTGAATCAGTTTGGCTGCACTAAATTCTTCAAGCACGTTTGCGCAACACTCTTACCATTCCAGAGTATGACAGTCATGAATTATACAAGCAGAAGTCTGGACAAAAGACTGTGCTTTCCAGGAAATGCACCTTGCAGGCATCAAAGGCCAGAAAAAAATAGTCAAACTTAGTGTTGTACCAGAAGCCAGGGTCTCCACATCACAAGGCTCAGGGGTTCTAGTTCAGAGACATCCTGAACTAGCAAACGCTAAAGCAGGCTGTTTTGGCTTGCTATTTCACTTATCCAGCTTCAGACCAGTTACTGAGCAGTACAGCAGTGTAGGCTATTCTTTCAGTTCTCTGAAACTGTTAAACCATCTTTAAATTCCAGAAAGCAAAAAAATAACTAGAATAGGACTATTTTACAGAGTAAAAGTATCCGAAAACAAGAAGCTGAATGAAATATATTGGCACATAAAGATGTCTTACAAAAGCAATTGCTTTGATTATAGACATAACACCTATCTAAACCAAAACCATCATACAAGGTATGAACTTCTTCCATTCTGGCTGAGAATTTTAATATATATCTTCATGTAGGAAGGAACCAGTCATCTTGGAATAAGTAATTAAATGTCCAGGGCACTAATTTACAGAATGATTAACATTCTCTCCCACTATGGGAGGCTTCCAGATATCATACCTCTTTATGTACATACAGTGCACAATACCTACAAAAACAGGGCTCATATGTACAACTAGATGTACAAGTATTTGGTATCTTAATTTGGATAGCCCCATCCAATCATTGATACACAAAAACAGACCAGACTACAATTACAAAGGTATATACAACACCAGTGTTTACCATTATAGAAGGTGATAGCATCTGAGACACCTGATTAGCTTTCAGTAACTATTTGTTGACCCATTTTTTAGGAAAATCCCTCTTCCACCCATTAAACTGTTCTTACCTCAGGATTTCACACTGGCACATTTGTAGTAAGAGGTGCTACTTGCCTATTTAAGCTCTTGAAAGCTATTTTTGCAGAGCCAGCAGAGGGAGTAGAGACATCATTTTACTTATCAGCTGTGGAAAAGATACCTTGTAAGAAAGCACTAAAAGCGCTGTGCCTGCAAACCTAATGTGGTTAGCTTAAAGCACGCCAAGAACTTCCTCGGGCTTTCACAGGCATCTATGTCAATGGCCAGTGGAGTTAGTTGGTGTTTTGTTTCTGATCCCCAACCAGCAGTCACATCTTAAAAGTCTTGTAGCTGACAGAAACGGCAAGATTAGCTCTAACAGTACCCATAAGCCTGTTGGAGAAATTTTAAAATACAAAAAAAATAACCCCTCCAAAGCATTAGAGGGCTACAGGTTCAAGCCAGTCAGCAGTTCTTATTCCTATGGATTCTGCTGTTTATTTAAGGAAAGCTAGGCCATTTTGGTTGTCTTCTCAAAACACATCTACATCTGGGTTACAGAATGTTGAAACATTCTGAGTTCAAGACAACCCACTAGCAGAGGATCCAGGAAGGTACGGCAGAGTGTTGGGGCTGGGAAGGTAACAAGCAGCTAACCTTTCTGCTGGGGTTCGCAGAGGCATGCTCCTACTGGCAAATCTGATTTTACACATCCTCTGAGGCAAGGCAAGAGCTCTGCTGCTTTATTTAGCATTTCCATTGATCAGCCTGCTTTGCAGTTGGCAATTACGACTGAACGGTGTTGACACAGCGCGGCTGAGGAAACAGTTTGAAAGAGGAACAAGGCTTTAAGCAGACAGATTGATAGCTTTTTGCCATTTTGTGGAGGTGAACACTAAGCTCTAGGCCAACACCAGAAAACGTACCTTCCTGGCAAAAAATACTCCACAAACAGATACTCCTTGCTTGTTTAGACTGCAAAATTTTGGCAAGACATTTAAAAAATAATAATAAAGTCAATATTTCCCAACTTGCTGCTAAGAGGCTAAGCTAATAAAAAATTCAATCTTAAGCATTTATCACATTACTTTATTAGGTGGCTCTTTCTAAGTTTCACTGTTTAGAAGTTTGCATATGAAAAGCTCATATGTGATGAGATCTTTGTCTCAAAATCTCCTCTAGAAGAGCAGCAAAACACTTTCCTCCTCCCAAAGAAAAGATACATTTCCATCATCTTAAACTTCACATGAACTTTAAAACGCTTTGATAGCTTGAATCATTAGATTTTTATTACTACCTACCCAAGAAGAATGTGCCTGTAGCTATGGAATTTAGCCTTCACTTGTTTCAGGTTTTGAAAATAGAAGAACAACCCTTCAGCAACCTAAATGGCTGTTTCTGATTCTCAATTCCTACAGGAAAAGTGCTCACCATTCAGCTTCATTTTCACATAGCAAACTCACTATATGAATAAGTCAAAATGGGTCAAACTGGTTCCCATCTTACAGGGCTTATGGTTGAATATTGTATAGATGACTAAAATTTCTTCCCTAGCAGGGGATGAGCCCACCTTACAGTTCTGCTGTTGAAATTCAGGGCTCCAGCAGCACTCCCTATTCGAGTGCTGTGCCTAGCTGTTTCCCAGCCTGGGCAGGCTGCAACATAGGTTGACCTACACGTGTTCTGAGCAGGGCAACCACTGCAGGAAAATCCCTTTTGCTATTATCAAAAACAGTGATTCTACTCCCCTCATGAGACCCTATCTGGAGTGATTCATTCATTTCTGGGGCCCCCAACATGAGGATTGAGTCCAGAGTAGGGCCAATGAAGAAGAGCAGAGGGCTGGAGCACATCTCCTATGAAGACAGGCTGAGAGTTGGGCTTGTTCAGCCTGGAAGAACAGAAGGCTCTGGGGACACTTTGTTGCAGCCTTCCAGTACCTGAAGGGGCCTATGACAGATCTGCAGATGGACTGTTTCCAAGGGCATGGAGTGATAGGGTGAGGGGTAATGGCTTTCAGCTGCAAGAGGGTAGATTTAGATATTGCAAAGAAATTTTTTACTGTGAGGGTGGTGAGGCCCTGGCACAGGCTGCCCAGAGAAGCTGTGGCTGCCCCCTCCCTGGCAGTGTTCAAGGCTAGGCTGGATGGGGCTTTGGGCACTCTGGTCTAGTGGAGGGTGTCTCTGTCCATGGCAGGGGGTTGGAACTGGATGATCTTTGAGGTTCCTTCCAACCCAAACCAGCCTGTGATTCTGTGATGCCCAACAATGTGGTCCCAATCGCTTGGTCATCCTGCCCTTCCCCAAATTACTGCATCTCTTAACAACAGTGAAGTCTCTGCAGACACATGAGAAACTGATCCAGATAAAAAAATGTTGGATTCTGAGCAGACTGGTTATCTAGCCAGGCTTACCACACAAATAGTCCAGTACCAGTGTCAACTCAAAACAGGGCACAAAGCTACAACAAACCTGCTCAAGTCAAGCAAACTTGAAACCATACTTCTTGAAAGATGCATTTTTCAAAACACATGACTGAATTTATGACTATGAAGTCATAAACAGGTGGTATAAGCAAGGTAAATACTAAAAATTCACATAGCTAATTCATCCTGCAACTGTAGTCTCAATAAGCTCCCAAATAACGTTTATAAAACCCCTTACATTTGAAAGGCTGATATTAGGCAAGTTAAAACACGTGATCCATGTATCCAAAATAGGTAGGGTGGGGAAAAAAACTGAAGCTGCCCCCCTCTGACCGCCCCAAAATATCAGCATGTTTGGAACACCTTTCTTCTTGTGTAATCTTACACTTTAACATTACTACAGCTGCCTTTAAGGATCTATGAAGGTTGGTTATCATCTCACTTTTTAACCCAAAAGTTAAGACCTTACATTTAGCTCACAGCTGAACAATTACAGATTCTGTATTAATCACTGATGAGATTTAGTACTTCAATAATTAGTAACAGACAGCATGCAGCAGATGCAAGATTTTTTTTTTTTTAGTAGTCAATGCTGAAGTAGTATTCTTCCCCATCCCTTTCTCCTCTTGCCACCTGAAGGTCCAGTCTGCAGCTCTGAAGGCTGTTTGCCTTCCAAGGGTTAAATGTTTACATTCCTCCTATCACAGTAGAGATTTGCCTGACCAAAAGGTAACACCTATAGCTAAGATAGGCACCTCAACATGTTCTGTGATGTGTTTTGGTTTGTTTTTTTTTAATGGGCAACGGATAAATTAGAACTTATCTGCCAAAAGATTAAATGTAGCCACCCAGAACATGATCTGAAATAGTCACACAAATCTCATCTTAGATGCACTTGTGTCTCTTCAACAACAGAAGCCTGCAGTGACGACTTTCAGGTTTTTAAGATGCTTATGTCAGTGGCCAGGATTCCTCTGCTGAAGGTAAGCACAAGTTGGCTGGGCTGAACTCACACACCAAGCAGCAGCAGCACCATGTCAGCACAGACACAAGCAAGAGGGAGGTTGTGGTTTCACAGTTAGTTTGGGATTACCCCAGCCTACGCTGCAGCCAGAAGGTACAACAGTCCTGTGCCAGCACCATTGCTCACCTAACCTCAGGGTTCAGGGACAGCCCTAGATGTCTGGGGACAGGGAAGACAGAGGCAATACCAGCGGTTCCTCCTGAAGGTCACACAGGTGATGCAGCTGACTCAGGCTCCCCTATCCAGGGGAATGGCAGAAATCTCTCCTACAGACCTCCTCCTCAGCCCCACTGCAGGGGGACAAGCACCCTGTTCACCCGCACCCCAGGGATCTACACTACCGCAGTCCAGCACTGGACACATCTCTCCATTTCCAGGTACTCCCAACCAAAGACGACGAAAGCCCTTTTCACTTTGCCGGCTCAGTGAGGTTCAGAAGGGGCCTTTGGCAACTCCCATCAGGAGCTTGAAACAGGCCTGCTTTATGGTCAGTACCTCAAAGTAACATAGATTTATTTTGTCGAGTTCAAAGCGTCTTGCCTGTGGTTCTATATATAGCATTATTCACCACATTCATTTCTTGAGCTTCAGTTTTGACAATAGAATGAGAACATAAAGCCTTGAGACTACGCAAATGCAGCGTTTCAGTTTGGGAGTGAGTAGACCACTTATCAAAAATGTCACTAGGGTATTTTCCCCGAAAATACAAAGATACTCCCCTCAAGCATTACCCCCTCCTATCTTTCCATCTGGTAAATTGATTTCCTGTGCTTTGAGGTAGCGTAAGTTCACACCCCAGCTTTAGGGTATCAAACTTTGCATAACCAAGACAACCTTTTCTGAACAGTTTCAATAATACAGTTTGAGGTGCTGCTGTGCAGCACCCAGCAACAACAGGATCAACAAGGGAAAACGAAAGCCATGTGTGGATTGTTCATTCAGAAGCAGATGACATCCTCAGTATGTAGCACTGCTCAATATGCTGGTATTTCTTTTTGGAAGTATGTGTTTGCACTAAAGCTCTTTCAAAAGGCTCCTGTATCGTGGTATGCACCATGAGTGGCCATCTCCATCTGAAGCATAGCACGCTATGAGTGCCTCCACTAACAGGAACCAACTAACATAAAAAATGAAAAAAAAAATCCATTAGGCAAGAGACAATGCTTTTCTCATACCCCAGATAATTTATTACAAAATTTCTTTCAACTCATTTTAGAAACAAACCCCTAGATCAGCAGCCACCTCAGCCAGATCTACCTATTACCAAGACACACATCTGAAATTAGACTTTGTGAAGATATTAAGATAATTCACTATGCAAAACAAGCTCACTGCAGAATGTGAAAACCACTGACACCATTAACTACGTGGATTTCAGAACTGAAGTAGGTGAACACAAGCTGATTTGATTTGTTAATAAAGCAGAAGTAAAGCAGTTGTGCTAGCAGTGACAGAGCACCTTCCCTGCTCTCCCCAGCTGTCAGTCTCAACTATATATATTTGAAAGCCATCTGGCACAGATCCTGCCAGCCAGTTTTAATCATTTCATGTTTCATATAACCTCACTGGAGTGAGGCTGCTAGACACTGCTCTAATTTAGGTATTGATTTGCATTATATTCCATAGGCTTCATGAAGTTTTGCACCAGATTCACTCCTGAGTGAGGAAAAATTGGCAGATCCATGTGACATAAAGCAATTTAAAGTGCAATTATCAGCAGCAGTAGCTGTAGCACCTAGATGAAAGTGAAAACACTCCTGCTTAACGCGCATATTAAGATCCTGCTTTAGTCTCTACTACACCTGAATATCCAGAGAGGTTCAAAAATACCACCTTTTATCAGGTAATTTAAGGGCTAGTCATACCTGTCATCTTTTCTACCCATTTCTTGTTACTATCTCCTCAGTCTTATCTAAATAAAAACCTCAGAAGGCAAGTCTGGATGCACAATATGACAAGCACCTTTTTCATTTCCTCCACCTCAGTATCAGAAACCACCTAGAAGTACAGCTAATGTGTTGTAATATTCAATAATATTTTACGTCGAGCAAAGATTTTTATGGATAGATCCAAAATACGTGTTCTGGAAAACCGTCTGTTGAAGGCTGGCACTCAATCTACTCTCCGACCTACTGTCAGAACAATAAGTTAAAGTTCTTCTACATGAGAAGGTTTCTACTCCAGTGAATGGTTTCACATGACGATCTCACAACAACGAACCATCCTCACACTACTGATCCAATGGCTGCTGCTCATTTCCTTGAGCAAGTCTTGCCTCGGAAAGCCCAGTCCACAGGATTGTGCAACACAAGTAATCTACTCTACAGCAAGTAGGCACAAAGGAGCAAAGATAGCACAAAGGAGGGAGTAGTTATTAAGCAGAGCAGGACAGGGTGGAAATGAAAGTAGCCACCAGGCCACCTCAGCCACCCCATGAAACTTTCCCACTCAGTTACAAGCCAAGTAGGACAATACAAATGAAGCTGTCCCACTGTCCCTGCAGTCTCTTGGATTATGCTGCTCAACACAGCAGCTTTATAAGGCTATGATAAAAAAGTGCCATAATTTAGGAATATTTAAAAAAGCAATCAAACATCACACCATCTTCAGAAGGCCAAGATAAAGATGTGCCATAACAATATTTTAAAAAAGAATCAAACATCTTGCATTAACAGAAGTGACTAGCAAGTCTTTTGATCAGGACTTAAAAGATTCCCATCTCTTGTAACACCCACCATACAAAAGTGTTTTCCAAGCTTTTGGAGAGTCACCGTGGTCATCCTCTTATCTTTTTATAATGTCCTACATGTATTCCTAAAAAAAGGTTTGTCAGTGCTACAAGACTTCAAGAGTACAGCATTCTTTCTTTCTATGGTGGAAAAACTCCATCTAACAAAACTAAGCTAATGTCTCTTCTTCCTCCTTTCCCCATACAAGCTGTTAGCTATTTTTCATTTGTTTCAAATCCAGATAGATATTCTGGTCTGATTCACAGATGTTTATTCTATAACATAGCTTTTTTTAAAAAAATGATATGTTATCATATAAAATCCAAGATGTCTTGATTTCATTAGTAATGCAGTAGTTCAGGAAGCCAAAGTATACTGTGCAAGCAACACATCCTCCTATTTGCATAGAGACAGAAGCAATCCTGAAGGAGCCAGGTGGACAAGACATCAGTCACTTGTTGAGTGTAAAAACACGTTGTGTGATCTCTACAAAAGGGCAACGTCTGTAACACTCCACCAAAACGTGCACTCGATTTCTCTTCCACTGGTGCGTGTATTGCAAAGATGATTAGGATCACGTCAGATTCAAAACCTTAAAATGAGTATCAAAGATGGAGTTTCGCTGAAGACACAAGCAGAAAAAAAGAGCACACCACCACGGGCCTTGGGTTGAGTCCCAGGAAGTTAAGGTAGTTGCTTAAAGTAAGAATGGTTGAATCAAGAATGGTTGAATCATCTTTTCTGCCTTGAGATGGGGTTTGTCACTACCGACTATGCAGAGTATGGTACATCCCGGGCCTCCTCTTCGTAGACCAGACACTGTACACCAAGTGGTGAGAACCCAACAGTGTTGTATTCCCGGCTGCCACCTTATCTTTCTGTGAATATAAGGGAGGGTACAAGTAAGGGTAGCAGATTACAAGTGATAGGCTCCACAGAAGTGTGTTTTAAGAACACGGTGTTTCCTGCGCTCCTGGGAATTCAGGCAGCATCCATCTCGAAAGAAGTATAAAAACACTGAGGCATGCAGACCACTGAAGTTCACCACAGGTAAGAGGCCATGCAGGAACTTACCTAGCTCTCTCCTCCAAACCAGTATCAGAAACCAGCCAGCAATAAGCCAACACTACCCCTAGTGCTGAGGCAAGACATAAGTGGAAAATGAGCCAGATCTAGTGGCCAGCACCAAAGCTTATCAACTCTGTCATCCTCAGAGGGCATCCATGCACTCACTCCTCAACTGCATGGTACAGCTGCAAACATCAGTAAGGGGAGGGTTTATCCTCTTCCTCAGTACATTCATTCCCCTCCAAAGGAAAAGCAGATGTTACTTGTAACATGCTGTTGTTACATCGTATCTCATACTGGACAGAAAGATTTTGGATATATTTTCAGTTTTATTTCTAGCTTTTTTTTTTTAAAATGCCTCCTACATTTTCTTTACATTTCTTCTCCCACCAGATCTTTGAACTACCAACTGAGAAAGCCTAATGCCTACTTTGCAATTCACCAAAATTAAACTAATAACACCTCCTGCTGTCATCTGTCAGTTAAACCAAGATTTATAAATGGCAGCAGAAATCACTTTCACAGTGTTTATGAATAGCCTGAACAGGCAGATCCTACTGCTCATATCAAATGAAACCTGTCATGAAAACTAGAAACTCATTTTTATAAACTGTATTTGAAAGCCTGACAATTCAGAAATAAAAGACAAACAGTACTTGGTGTTGAAATTACGTTTGGAGTGAAAAGGTGCGACTGTTCCAAGATGGTTTCATCTAATATTTTGCCCTGTTGATTTCACTGTACGTGTTACCTCCCAGAATTCCTCCTTCTATACTGCTTATTATCGTTTCCATCTTCTGTACAAAACTGCCCCACTTCAAAGATGCTGAACACATCTTCAGTTTTTACACACAGATACAAACAGAAGTAGTCCTTCCCTATTTTTCAATTACTCTGCTGTGCAGTCATAGTTAACATGGCCTCTTCAAACTATTTAAAGCCAAAGTTAGGGGAAAACTAACAGCAATTACAGCTACTTAAAAGTGAAGAAATCCAAATCTAAAGACAAGCAAGCCATTTCGAGTTGCACGAATTTTTAACGTTTGTGAGAAACACCCATCCTCTACATAAATGAACAAAGGTTCCTTTTCCATTTTCAAGCAGGCAACAGTATCACCTCCTGTCCGCTGCCCTCCTTGATCTTCCATCAGTTAATTTTGGAAAGAAATAAAAATGATGCCTTCAAGAGAAAATTCATCAGGTTTGAATAAAGAAAATAAACCTACTTGAGAGTGTTGCACTCATCATCTAGCAAACCAGTAGGCAGAGCTAATCTTAGCTTTTTAGACACAGTACTGCAACCTCTAGATTTTATCTATTTTTTAATTAAAATATTCTGTGGAAAAAGATTGGTATCTCAAACAGCAGATTTTAACAAGTTGTATTATTAGCATTAATTTCAAGATAGGCTGAGAACACTAAAGAGTACTAATTTAGGAATATTAATGCAATTTTATTGATCCTTTTGGAGGAAGGTAAGCATGCATTTCTATAACAAATTCTGCTACAGATTCAAGTGGCCTTCCTTATTTCTCAAAAGATATTTACATTTAAATGCCCTCGGCTAATCATGGCTGTTCATTATTCTGCATTAGATTAAATTTTGCTAACTGAAACCAGACTTCAGCTCTGAGCAAAATGCGCATCCTTGTTGTGCCAGCATTATTTTCCCTCTAAAACCAACAGAGAGAACGTATATTAAAATAAATAGTTCAAACACCGAAAGACATCACTGAGGTCACATTTCAGCGGTAAAGAATGCTCAGTGCCATTAATATTTAGTCCACCTTAATGGAAGAAATTTGAGTTAGAAGATACTTTAGGTTATCTTGTCCACCCTTATGTCAAGGGACACTTGCTTGCTATGGCATGTTGTTGATTGCTTTGCCAAGTCCATTTTGAACTTGTCAGTTAATATTGCGTTTCCAGCTTTAAAATCTTAAAACGTTGGCAAAGTTAATTCTTCTGAAGCATCCAGTTTTGAGGTGGCTTCAGCAGATGCAACCTATATTTCTTCCTTCTTAATATCTTCATCTTATGGCTGTCTCCAGCTTATCATACTCCTCACACAGTAAAAAAAAAAAAAAAAAAGGAAAAAGTAATTACTAGACCTTCATGAGACTGAGCTGCAGGACATTTACAAGCCTCTCAGCTTTCTGTTAAGCTTCCACAACATGGTTTAGAGGTTCTCAATTTTAACAGCTGACAGAAGTTCTCTATGTTGTGGGTCCACAAAAGAGTCGCTCTCTAAATGAGATCCTAACGTTAGGCTGCAGAGCGTTTTAATTGGTAGGATCACTCACAGGTTATTAGCTGATCGAGTATTGGCTTTATAATAAAGTTGCATCACATACAGGTAACGATATAAAGTGAAGGATCCCCATTTGTAAACCACACAGCTTACCCAATGCGAACGCGACACTAGTCCATTTTCCAGCCTGAAGTTTCCCAAACATGCCTGCTTAATATGCAATAGTGAGTCACTGTGTGTGCATACACTGAATGCAGCCACAATTCACTTTAAAATTAGTTTTGACTTGTATCACTTTAGTTATCCACATCATAAGCAGCATTTTTCTTTGAATGAACTGAAGTAGCAACGTTGCAGTTCAGCACCGAGACAGCAGTATTGACTGAAAAAAAACCTTGCAAGTGTCTGTAGCTATGACAGGATCCCCATTTTCTTCAGATAACCCAACCTGAGCGGGCTACCATAACAAACCGGGAGCGCAGCAATACAACTACTGACCCAACGATGCCGTTCCAGAGTGAAAATTTCACATTGAAGCCTACGAGGGCTCCTTTTCTTTTTTTTTTTTTTCCCCTCGCTGAATTCAGTGACCACTTTTTCCACTTGACACCGAGAGAGTTTCCATTCATTATGCCATAAGTATTAAAGTCCTAGTACATTGGAAGCTATTCCTGCCAAAAGAGCCAATAGTTTAAAGATACACAAGTTTACTTCTGTTGGAATTCACGATTTGTGGTGTTTGGAACAAATCCTTGCAAAGCTCCAACAAACAGGAGAGAGGAAAAAAAAAAGAAAATAAGAATGGCACTGGCTATAGCTACAGTTACTAACTTCTGAATACACTGTAGGATGAACCAAGGATTTGGCAACTTATGTATCCGAGATCTTCTAAAGCAGGGAAACCCCCTATATTTCAGCTCAGACTCATTAGGACCAAGGAGCGTTTTAAAAAATGCAGCAGCTTTTGGACAGGAGATGGTTTTCTACACGTTCTACTCCTGCCCCCAGCAAGTCAGGGCTGCCAGGCGTTAAGGATGCAAGACGTGTTGCACAGGTACGTTTGGCTTGGGACTTGACTTCTAGGGAGGGACACGTTAAAGGACACGATTTGAATATTCACCAAGTAGCAGTCACCCTTAAAGCACTTGAGCCAGTCCAAATACATGCTCAGGGTGAGGGTTTCAAGGCAAGGAATGAGGTGTTACCACTAGTTCCTTTACAACAGACCTTGAGAAGACTCAGCACCTGAGTGTGTAACATATTCAGGCATTTCTGTAATGGGGATTTTAAAGTGACAAGAAAAATGCTCCCTAAATTTTGTTACTCGGCATCTTTCATTCCTCCCTCCTCATACAATTAAAAAATTGGGGAAGGAAAGAAAAAAAGCTTTTAAATATTAGGAAGGATTGACGACGAGCGCGGAACAGGCATAGCATTGCTGAGATTCTCATTACAGCTGTGCAATTAGGTTGCCCCTTAGGTTGAAAAACCTGGGGCAGACTCACCCACAGCTCCCGATTCCCCCCCTCCCCCAAACGCTTCTCGCGGCTCCCGCTGACACCCCCGCCTCGCCGCAACCACCGCTCGGGCATCGCCGGACGCCGCGCTAGGAGAAACGCTCCCGAAAACCTCACGGCCACCTCTATCCGTCATCTTACATCACAAACCCTTCCGATCTCAGCCTTATCCGACAGCCCATGGGGCTCGGCGGGAAGCCCGGGCAGGCACCCACCCACCCTCCTGCCGTCCTGCTCCGCTCCACCGTGAGCGGCGAGCGCTCCCTCCCGCGCCGAGCAGCAGCCAGCCAGCCTGCAAGCCCCCGGCGGAGGCTCCGGCCCGCTCCCAAACTCACGTGGTGCCACATCCAAAGGTTACACGCGCCGCCGGGACGAGGATGGCACCGCCGCCGCCGTTAGAGGCGCTTCCCACCGCGGAGCGGGGCGGCCCGGCGCGGGTCCACGCTCACCCGCGGAGCGACACCCGCGGGAGCTTGGCGCTCCCGGCTGCCAAAGGGACACCGCATCCCTTCCCCGCCCGCGCCGGTCGATGAACAGCCCGGCCAGGCATCGATAAATCAAAACAGCCCGCCCGCTCCGACGGAGAGCGGCGTACGACCCAGCCGCGGCCAAAAACACCGCCCCGGGGGCGCGGCGGGGCGGGTGAGGGAGGAGGCGGCGGGGGAGGCTGCGCGGGTGCGGATGCCGGGCTCTCGGCCCCCGCGGGGGCAGCGGGGAGGCGCCCGGGATGTCGGTGTCGTGCAGCCGCAGCGGGCTAATCCCGGCTACTTAACCCGGCGAGTGGCGTGGGCTGAGCACCACCTTAATCCGCGGCGTGTGCGCGTCTGCCCGCTCGCTCGCCGGGGGCTGCGGGGCCGCGGCGTGCCGGCCCTGCCCGGCCGCGGCGGTGTGACGGCGCCGCGCCCGGCGGCCTCGCTCCCTCGGAGGCTCAGCCCCGCATCCGCTGCCCTCAAGGTCACGCCGCGCCCCGGCTGCACGGCAACGGCCAGGTGCGCGCTCCGGTTACCTGCGGGGAAAACCGGCGAAAGCCGGGGAGCGCGGCGCCTAGCCCCGCCGGCGGCCCAGTACCGCGGTCACTCCGCCACACCAGCCCCGCCGTCTCCCCAGGAGAGCCCGGCCACGGCCCGCAGCGGGAACGGAGCAACGGTGCACCTGCCGCCGCGCCGCTGTCCGCCCGGCAAGAGATCCGCCCGGAGCCGCCGCCGCCGCCGCTGTGCTTACCTCGGCGCTGCGCTGCCGACCCCGCCGCTGCCGCCGCCCAGCCGCCAGCCGGGGGCCGAGACGAGGCGCCCGTGAACCTGCAGCCGCCCGCTCGCCGAGCGCACAAGGTCCCCGCGCTCCCCGCCCTGCCCACGGCCGGCCGGCCCCGCCGCGCTGCCCCCGCCCTGCGGTCGCGGAGGAAGGGGGTGGGAGGAGGGAGGGCGGGAGAGAGGGCGGAGGGGAAGCGGCGACCGAATTGGGGAGGGAAGGAGGGAGGGAGGGGGAACCGGCGCGGGGAGAGCCGGGGAGGAGGAGGAAGGGGGGGGGGGGCGCGGACGGCCCGCCCCGCCCCCGTCGCCTCACCGGCAGGAACCAGCGATTCGCCCTCCTTGCGGCCGCCGCCGCCGCTCCCCGGGGCCCGCCCGCCTCCTTTCCCCCGCACGCAGCGGGCAGCGCCGAGCGCGGCGCCGAGCCCCGACACCGCAGAGCAACCGCTACAGGAGCCGGGCGCCACCGGGCAGGGCGGGGCGGAGCGCAGCGATCCGCCCGCCTCCCTCCTCCTCCGCCCGCCGCGGTCACTCACTTGTTCGCTCCCGCCGCCCCCTCCCCTCCCGGCGCCGCAGCCGCCGGTCCCCGCCGCCCCCCTCACCGCCTGCGGAGCGCCGATCACGTGACGGGGCCCCTCGCGCGGCCGGGGAAAGGGGGGTCCCGACGTGCGGCGTCTTCAATGGGGGAGGAGGAGGAGGAGCTCCGATAGGCACAGCGCCTGCTGGGGCGGGACGAGGCGCGGAGCCCCGCCCCCCGCCGCCGCCACTGGCGGGCGTGGGCCTGACGCGCTTGTTTCCATGACGTCGGTGGGCGGGGCCGCGGCGTTTGATGGAGCCCGGCGGGCTTCGGGGGTCGGTGACTTTGCCACGAGCGGCTCCCGCGGGGCGGGGCGGGGGCGGGGCGGCGCGGCGTGTCCCGCGGATTGCCTCGGGGGGAGGGGGGAGTGTGTGTGGCGGGGATGGGGTGGTCCCTGCAGGGATCCCCCAGCGGCGGGAAAGGCCGCGGTCCCGCAGGGGAGGAGCAGACTGGAGCCGGTCCGCGGGGCCGGGGTGCGTCGATTGCCCCGGTGGGCGGGGGCCGTCCCGGGGGCGGTGGCGCCGTGCGGAGAGGCGTGACCGCGCGGGGCCGCCCTAACGGTCCGCCGGCGCGCGTGGGGCGCGGTCCTCCCCTGCCCCAGGGGGCGCGGGGACGCCGTGCCAAGCCCGCCGGGTCTGGGGGGCAGCGTGGCTTCACGGCCTCTCCTCCCCGCCCCACCGAGGGCAGCCCGGCGTTTCTGAGCGCCGGGCCGGTGCCTGTGGGAGCTGTGGGGAGCCTCACCGGCAGCGGGCGCGGGGAGCACGGCAGAACCTGGGCGAGGCGCCGCTGCGGCTGCCAGGGGTGAATCGGGGCGCCCCGAGGCTCGTCGCGAAGGGAGGCGTCGGGTCCCCTCGATCCGCGGAGCCGCTGAGGTCCGGAGCGGCCGGAACGAGCGTGTCGCTCCCTTGCCGGTGGGAGGGGGACGGGTCAACGCCGGGGAGCAGTAGGTCCAGCCTCTCGTCAGGCGTGCCCCTCTCTCGGGGAGCCCTGGCAGCTCCCGCGGGAGGAGAGGGAAGGTGCGGGGGCCGCAGGTGTTCGGCGCCTCGCTGCCTCCGGCCGGAGAGGGGAAAATTAACGGGGCCGTGAGCCATTGAGCCCAAGTGAGTTGTGCGGGGGGTGCGCTGGATGGCGGTAACAGGGCTGGGAGTTAAACTGGGAACAAACCACCCCGATTTCAGTTCTCGTCTTCCAGCGCAGCAGACCGCACCCCCTCCCAATGAAAAAAAAAAAACCCAAAACCCATCCATAAACCATACGTAATTCTATAGCCCCTCTGTGTGGGGGGGGGGGATTTCGAGGCTTGTTTTGACATCCTACCCGCCCCTCCGCTGGGCATCTCGCTAGAATGGCTGGCCAGCTGTGCCGCAGGCTGTCAGGTCCCTTGAGGCTGCCATAAATACCCCCGCTTCTCCTCCGTTACCGCCCGGGTCCCGCTGCTGACCGAGCCAGTGCTGCAGAAGGGACGGAACGGGGAAGCTCGTGTGACGCTACCGTTGCGGAACCCAGGCGGTGAGGAGCCCACAGGGTTAAAGCAACAGGATGAAGTCAGCACAAAACAGCCCGAGAGGACTGGCAAATAAATAAATCATCCTAACTACGTTGTTATCATGGCTTGCCTCAGCCTCATTGTCTCTTTTCTTTCTTACCTGAACGCCTGTTATATTTTTCTCCTTGTTCAAGAGAGTTAATAATAATAATAATAATAATAATAATAATAAAAACAACCCCCCAAAAAACCCTAAAAATGCTGTGAGCAGTAATTAGCTCCTGCCCATTTTGGATGTTGCTAAAAATACTACCTTACCTCTCCAAACCTAGAGGTCAATTGAGAAATCAAAATACTGAGGCAAGCAATCTTTCAGACGGTTCTGTTGAGGAGGCTCCTTGTGTTTCTTCCCAGAAGAAGAACCATAAAACTTATCTGAACGTCTTTAAACCAAATTCTCTCCTACATTCTGCCGGCAGTCCAGCACCCTCCTCTGCACCCATTGCTGTTGCTCAGTGAGGCTTCCCCGGGCACCTGGAAATTGGTGTTTCACGATAGGGCTTTGTAAGACTGGCAGATGTGCTCTAAACGGTTCTGTCATATCTCCTTGCTCTAAGGCAGGCAAAATTAGCTTTGGTACAGCTAAGGAGGAGATGAGTGTTTAACCGCGTTGCAGTTTGGGTACATGTCTGTACCTGCTTCCTTTTGTCTTGAGGGAAGGTAGGTAGGTTGTGCTTCAGTTCTTTGTCTATGAAATGGGAATAATACACTATTTTCTTTGCAGGGAGGAAGGAAAGGTGGGAGGGGTACATATCAACATTACATTTTTGAGATGCTGTTATGATAGAGTTCTCTAAGTAGACGGATTTTTCAAGGCACAAAATAGTTATTATTTAATGTTCCGCTTGCACTGGTATACGAGGACAGCATAAAAACATGCAACGCATTGACTGGAAGCAAGAAGAAATTTCTTCTAGCTCTCCAGAATCCTCTCCCCGAGGATTTCAAAACGTTTTCCAAATTAATCCTCAAGCTACAACTCTCTTCGTGAATTTTTGTGAGAAAATAGGCACTCCTCCTATTTCTAAAGGTTAGGACATGTAATTGTCTAACAGAAAACATTCCATCTAATGTAGGTCACCAATCCTATAAAGCAAGCAAGCAAGCAAACCCAAGATGCACAAAGGAACGTTTCTGGAGATATTTCATTTAAGTTTTGAGGAAACATTACCATTTCAGGAAAACTCAGCGTGGTTTGCAGACACTTTGGAAAGGCCAGACTTGACAAATCAGTGACAATAGCTCAACTCATTCTGTGACCAACTCTCTAACAACACAAGCACCATATATTTTAACAGAGGCAGAAAATGTGTCACAGACAGCGTGTAAGTGGGTTGTCTGATCTAATCAGCACGAGACTTTTAGCATAAAGGGTATGAATCAGACTGTGTTTGGATCATTTACAATGTTTGGTCAAAAATGCGTAAGGCGGGCAAGGTCTGAGTGACCACCTCACCATCCTGTATGGACATGGGGCTTGAGAAGCGAATGTAGAAAACAGGCTTTCCCCAGTTTATGCGTAGATCTACATTTTATTTCATTTTGGAACTGGTTTCCTGACTATCCTGCTAGTGCTGATCCTGTTCAAACTGAGCCAGGTAATTAAATTTTATTAAACTGGAGAATGTGTGAGAAGTTGGGAAAGTATCTGTGCGTGAGCACAGAGTGTCCAAAGCTTCCACCGGCCTTGTGGAGCCAAACGTTTTCCATTCCAGCTACGCTCCTCCCAGTCAGCTTTCTCATCCCAGTACTGCTGTTTGACCACTGCAGAAGATTCCTGTTCCCCGTCTGGGTCCCTGCCCCCAAACCCGCAATGCTGTGGAGGCTGCATCTCCTGATGGTTCCAGTATCTTGCATCATACCACATCAGTCAGTTTCTTAAAAGACTAGACAGCCATCTAGATAAGCAAACAATTGACCTCTTGCTCATCTTGCAGGTGTCACAATGGCCCAATAGCTTTATCACCTGCCCATGCATCCTGGCAATGACCTTGTGAAACAGAACAATATCATTCAATTCATCCTGAAATCGTCCACTCCTCCCTTAGGAATGAGGCCCATCGGTAAACATTTGCATTTTTATCAACTCAGAAGTCTCTCTTGACCGTTCAGGAGCTCAGGGTTTGTGGGTAATCTGTCTCCTGTTGTGATTGAAGATGACAATTTAAAAAAACTTGGTTTTTTTCTCTCTATTCCATGCCACTCACTTTTTCCTTTTAGTTTTATGTCCTGTTACTGACATACTGCAGGATCAGGTGGGTGAAAAATGAAAATAATAAATAAAGGAATGTGAGAAGCAACACTCACTTCACAAATCACTGAGATTCATATATATATATAATATATATGAATCACAAATCACAAATATATTTTTATGTATAATATTTAAAATATAACAGAAAAAATACAGAGGACTTCATATATGTTCATTGATTCTTCTTTACATGTTCTTTTCAGGTGCCAGCACAGCACAGAAGCATTACAGCCCCAGACCAGATGAAAGAATAGAAGGATATTTCCCGAACAAGGGTGCAATGTCTACATGCAAAGAAAAAGAAAAGAAGCAAAAAAAAAAAAAAAAAAAAAAGCTAAAGTATGAAGTCGTTGCATTTGTGGAGGATCTGACCAATTAAATTATTTGGATCAGGCATTGAAAAAACAAATGTGGATGTGATGAGACAAGTACGAGCCTCTTGGAGAGTGAGAAATGATTGATTAACCTGTCCTCGGTATTGGTCAGGCAGCTCACCTAGCGCCCCAAGACTCAAAATGTGGGAGTATCCTCTATAGTTACCGAGAAGCAAAAGTGCTTTTTGGGGTTCATGGTACCTAGTATAGTGGATTGAAAATAAAAAAAAAAAAAAAAAAAGAAAAAGTGTTAGTTCATTAGATTTGTGCTACTGTGGGTGCTTCAGATGGGCCACTTTTTAAGGCTTCTCTGCTAAACTTGTCTGATGACGTTGAGGTCTTATCTCAGAGAGCCTGATGTTACTTTGTGAAGCTTCATTGATTTCGCTCTTCTTTGTGAACCTGTACCAATTCATGCTGACCGAGTATCTGGTTCGTAAACTGTAATGTTGTGATCCTCTCCTCTGTGATCAAGTGACAAAGGTTTTGTTTATTTTTCCTCTCCTCCCCAAGATAAGAAGCAACACGGGTAACCAAGCTATCTCTCTCTCTGAGGCTAACATCAACATCAATGACCAGCCTGAGTCACGGTCCTGACTCACAAAAATTAGTTTTAGGAAGAGTAAATGTAGCCCCACCTCTCTCTCATCAGCGCTGGGTAATTGTCTTGAGGGGAACAATAGATTGTCTCTTAGCAAGACTACTTCCAAGTCCTTTGGATAAGAAAACAGATAATTCAGTTAAGCCTTAGGTTCCTTCAGCAAACATTAGCATTTCTGCCCCTTGGCGAATGTTCAAGATGGTCTTGAAACATTTAAGAGTCATTAGAGCTAATAGCTCCCATTCTGCATTTCCTTCAAGGAGGAGTAACAGAAAAAATGCACTACCTTATTCCCACTACCTTAATCAAGACATAATCATTCAAATTATAAAAAATAACCAGAACATAACTAAATTATTAGTTTTCTGTATTGATCAGATACAGGTCTAAATCATCTTAGCTGTTACTGAGAGCAAGTATCCCACCTGCCTGAAACTGAATTTAAAAAAATACTAATAATGACCTATTTCACATGCATAGTCTAAAACTCTGGGCTCTGCCTTTCAAGCCTTATTGGGGAATAATGATTTCCAGGTTACAAATAACAGAAGATTGTCAAGATCAAAGTTTGGATATCTATGAAAAGAGGTGGATATAAAATACCTAGTACTGTAGCCTTAAAACAAAGCACTCTTCACAGTTGAATACATTAATGTGAAAATATTCCATATAATGTTTATACTTGTGCATATATAAAATTGAGTATGCTTAGAGTGTTTAAATTTAGGTTATGGTCAGTGACAAGAGGAAAATCGTGACCAGGGCATTGCCTCTTATCAGGATATACCACAACTATAAATATGAGGGTGAGTAGGAACAAACTTTTAAAAAGAATTCAGAGCATTGCTTGCTAGCTCATAAAAATGAGGAAAATTAACCTAGTTCTTGTGACATCAACTCTATTTCCTACTATGTACTAGTAGAAAAGATCAATAGGATTTTCCTCTGCCCTTTTGTCTGTTGGATAAAGTGGCAGCCTTGTATTGAACCACCAGACCTAATATATGGTGTTCTGGGAGCATCTGGTAACAGGAGGTTACTTTCAGGCCACTTGTAGGTTGCTTTCAGGCTACAAAGTGTTACACAGCAGTAAAAGCAGTTCTGTTTAGGACACAAGTGGATTAAAAGATACTAAATTGTTTTGTACATGGCAACAGTCCAAACACTGATAGTTTTTGTTATCTTCAGTTCTTACTGGATTTGGTGAGAGCTGCACATACTTAATAATTACTAAACTTGACACCTATGTTGCTAAAAATAGCTCAGATTACAGAAAAGGATTTAAAAGTGAATCTCCATAAAAGGCTTTTTAGATCTATTCCATTTTAGATTTAAAATAAATCTTAAATGTGTTTATTTTCTGCATTTTTCTCAGCTTGATATTAAAAGCAATCAGATCCATTTCACTGTTCCAGCCTTTCAGGTTCAAGCCCCTAGGCCCCACCAGTGGCTTTTGAACTGCAAGCCATACCTTCTGAAAACCCCACCAGGATATCAGAAAGGGCCTACAGATGCTCTGTGGGGCTACAGTTAGGAATAAACGTATGAGATGTCCTTAGCAGCACATGTAATGGTCTTTAGAATTCATAGAATCATAGAATTGTAGGGGTTGGAAGGGACCTTGAGAGATCATCAGGTCCAACCCCCTGCCAAAGCAGGCTCCCTAGCTCATATTGCACAGATAGGCATCCAGACGGGTCTTGAATATCTCCAGAGAAGGAGACCCCACCACCCCCTGGGCAGCCTGTCCCAGGGCTCTGTCACCCTCACTGTGAAAAAGTTCTTCCGCATGTTGGTGTGGAACTTCCTGTGCTCCAACTTGCAGCCATTGCCCCTTGTCCTGTCTCCACAGACCACTGAGAAGGGGCTGGCCAATTCCCCCTGCATCCCCTACTTAAGATATTTATAAACATTAATTAGGTCCCCCCTTAGTCTTCTCTTCTCAAGACTTCTCAAATATTAAGGGCTGATGATAACCCACTGGTCCAAACCATCTGAGAACCACTGAGTGCATTTTTGCAGTGTTTGACTATATAAGTTGAAAACATATATTTATTTGCTGCTAATGAATCACTCTACAGGAATACTTGCTCTATGGGTCACTGAAGAAGGGCTTGTAATGGCACCGGAGTGTGGGAGGTTTAAATCAAGATCAGCTAGAATCACCTCTCCCCATCATCTGCTCTGGACTAAAAATACCGGAGGGGAGACTTCTGTGTTATAATGAAGATGACCCAAGTGTTCATATTTTTTGCTGTACCCAGGGAAAACGCAGAGGCGTTCAGTCAAGTGTTTGGTCACACTGTAATGCAGCTTTAGAAACAGCTGAAGTGGGCAACAAGGATATTTAGAGATCTTCCTTTAGGACTTGCCCAGCTCTGCACCAAAGTCCTGAACCACACTCTTTCACCTGCTTTGTTCCTTTGCATAACTCCCTTTGCCTCTTTTCCTTTTAGGTACTTTCTCCTTCACTTTTTAATCAGTTTAGCTTTTTTTTTTCCCCCCAATAACACCTTTCCCACACTTCCAGCTGAACCAAACCCAACCCAACCCAACCCAACCCAAAGACCATCCCATGGAACAAATGTATCAGATGATGAATTTGCCATTTATGCTGTTAGTGTGTGGTATTCCTCCTCTTGTCAGTAGGGTGTCATTCATTAGTCTTCATATGAGCATCTACTAGGCCTGTATGAGTAACCCTAGGCTCCTTGAACAGTCAACAGGGAGATGCCATATGTGTCACTCTAATGTTTAGGATAATTCTGCAGTTCTCTCTGTATCTACTTTAATTCTGGAGGCGAAAAAACGTACATAGTTTAAATTTAAACATCTACCCCTTAAAAAATTAACAGTGGGTACATGAAATTAACTTCTCTTTCCAACTGCTTGATTTTCTGGGCTCTCTTAATCTACCAGCCATTACTTTTAGGTGGCCATTGAACTAAGAATGTATATGTCAAGAAGCCAAAAGTAGAAAAATACATTAGGACAACCAGGTTTTAAACCTATCCATTGCTAGCTAGCGACTTTTAATGAAAGCAACTTCTTTAATTAATGCAACTTTTGCTAATAACTTTTAGTAATTGAAACACAGGAACTTGAATTGAGGTGAATAATCTCTATGAAGCAAATGACACGATCTTAAAGTAGCAACATGAATGGGGTATGTCTGAGGTTCACTGGAACTAAGGAAAGGGATATTGGTGCATGGAAAGCATAGTTTGTGGAGATTCTTAAGAATAGGGTATGAGATGCAGCATCAAATTGCTGGTACTATCACAGCCTGTTTTGAAAATGACACTGAGACTTGAATGACACCGAGACATAGGCTTCGATCTTTCTAATCACTGTGTGTTTGTCTCCCTCACACCTTCATGTGATTCTGTTGAAGTCCGTGATGCTCTGCCAAAGCGCAGGGAAATATCAGCACTTGATACAGTGTTGAGAATCCCCTTCAAAAATACGGTGTCGGTGTGTACAAATAAGTACATAAATATACATAAATTTGCTTTAGAAGGAAACTGTAATCTAAAAGTGTGTCCAGCTAAAACTCTAAATCAATATTGCATTTAGATAAAATAATAAAAAAATTTAAAATTATAAACCACCAGTAAAATGTCCATAAATTCTGCAGGTATTAGAAAATCCAGCCTGTAACTCAAAGTAAAATTGGTCCTTTCCATATTACTGATCTTTTCCTCATGCATATCCCCATCCATTTTACTTTTACTGAGGAGACAAGCAATAATATCCATTTCAGGAAAAAAGTTAGGAGGTCTGACAGTTTGATATGGGAACTGTGCAAAGCTTTGTTCTTTTTCTAAAAAAGAACCAGAACTCTTACGGTAAACACTGGATGTTAACCATGGGAAATGAAACCAGAATGAGTTAACTATGACCTCTAAAGCCAGAAAACAGATTGTGTTGTACAAATAAGTGTTGGGCTTCTTTCTTGTTTTCTTTTGTTTTGTTCTTCCCCTTGATCTTTTTCTCTTTTCTAAATTAGATAAAAAAAACCTACTTGAAACGTTAAATTGGCAGAGCTAAGATAAAGTACCTTGCTTAAACCCATAATACAGGAAATTCAGTCATAAAGCTCCAGCATTTTTCTTAGTCCATATTGCTGTACTTTTGGTGTGGGGTTTCTCATTGTTGACATAATAGGTAAGAACACAGCCAATTTTTTGCCTTCTCTCAAAATTTTTTGTTTTAAGAAGTAGGGGTAGAATTTTTTAATAGCTTACTACACTATTTCTATTTTTCTCCTTCGATGAGTTCCACACATTGGAATGTATTCTTATATTATTTTTGGCTTTATGGTTGACCAGAGTAAATAAAATTATGTGAGAGAAAGCAATGAATATAATATCTGTGTCTATATATCTCATACCTGTATTAAACAAGGGGGTTTAATTATTCTGTTGCAAGCTCCAAACAGAAACATATATGTAGATTATGTTAAACTTGTACATGCCTGTGCAGGTTTAGGACATAAAGTGCCTGAAGGAACTCATGAAAATATATTGCCTGTGTTGTGTCAGGAAGTTTCTGTATCTCTCTCAGCCTAGTCCTTGTTTTCCATTTGCAATACTAAAGCATTTGCCAGAACTCCAGTCTGTTCCTTTGAAAATTTGAACATGTGCACTTATTTTCCATTGTTAAGAGAATAAGGAATGGTTGGGGTTTTTTCTTAATATATTTCAATTTTATTGCAGTCCTGAAATACATCAAAGAAGTATCTGATCCGAAGCCTCATAGTGTGTGTCATTTTCAGCAGGGTTGCAAAGATCAGGAACTATTTTTAAAATAGAAATCACCGTCCATGTCCAATTTATTTTGTTGTTCAGCTTTTCCCAGTTCTTACCTTTTCTCCAGTTTTCCCACTGTGTGGAAAGGATGAACACTTTGACGAGTGTTCACCTCTTTCAAGAACTGGAAGGAGTGAGGGAGTAAGAAAATGAATCAAGTCCTGATTCCACACATCCCTTCTCAGCTACCTCTTGTATATGTTGCCTATTGCAGTTGAAAGGCACATATTAATTCCTCAGAGTACGGAGAAATCAGAAGGATAAAGGATCTCAAGCATGAGCCTTTGAGTCATTGTATCTCAGGTATTCATTCATGGAGTGGTGCAATCCAGCCACCTCCCATTTTCCAGGCCTGTCTTTAGAGGTACTCTATCAGTGTACAGGAATTAAAACAAATTGAGCACAGAAATAAAAATAATTAATAACATAAAATGCATTCACCTGTATTCCAATTCCTTTAGTCTGTATTTTTAGTCATCAGTGAAATAACATAATAAACCAGAATTTATCTAAGCCTGTTTCAAAGTGGTTTGGGTGGTTTTTTTTAGACTTTAAGACAGATATTGTATATTTTATACCATAATCTATATTAACACCAATGGTGTGATATGTTTCTGCTTGGCTTTATTCACATGAGTTATTTTTTTGTTTTATTTTCTTTTTAAACGTGACTCACGAAGTTTCTTTATGCTTCTTACACAATACTTCTTCCTTCCTGATAATGCCCGTTGGTTCTCTATTTTTGGCTGGCTTTTCCATTGTTATCTGTAAATTATGTACATTTAGCTGATGACTGTAGGATCTGTTTAATTAATACAACCATTACCGTAGAGTTACCATATTTTGCTATATATTAAATGTCTTTGGAGAAATCTTTTTTTAGTAGTTGGTGCTCTCATTTTATTCTTCTGCAGTGCTTTGATACTACGATACATACTATGCATACATTACGATTTATCTGGTTACAAAGCCAAAAATAAGTTTAACATCTAGTCAGGCTTCCCTGAAGAAGAAGTTACACTTTATCAAAATCAAATTCAAGAAGGGGTGAAAGGAGTAAACTGTGGAACACTTATCGAAGGTTTGTGAGGATTCAGATGAGCTAAAATTACGTTCCTGTTCACTGGTAAGACAACATGCTAATGTCTTACTGTGGTTAAAAAGGGAGCAGCCTTCTAATGGACTATCAAAACAACAGCTTCGAGAAAATTCACTAAGCTCCAGATAGTAACAGTTTGGTAGGTAAATAAATAAAGCAGCATTAACCCAGCATGAACATGTCAGAGGCAAGCTTCTAACAATCTAAAGATCCACTGGGGGAAAGCAATCCACATTCTATTCTTGTCTTTCCCCATATTTGGTTTCCTCCATACTTAATATTTTTTCTAAAATTGGTTTTAATACCGCTTTGAGAAACAGATGATACAGTGAAAGTAAGTATGTATTAGCAGTGTAGAAGATCTGTTTGTTCTCTACATTTTAAAATTCTAATTTCCTTAATAAAGTTTGCAATCCTTATTTTAAAAGGTAAAATCTAATCGGAAAAGATATATTTGTTATTCTTCGGTACACTTCAAGTTTCATATATTGTTCACTCATTAAATTTCATTTTACAAGGTAATAATAAGGAAATATTTATATGAATATAGTTTGATATAATTGTTACTCCCTGTTTAATGATAGTATTACCTTGCAATTCAACAATTTGCTTCACCCATACAAAAGATTTCCATGATATATTATATCCTTTTCTTTTTGTCCACTGAATTGCTGCCAATTCTTAGGTGAAACTATTCACTTTTCTCACCACGCTCTTTTATCCTCTCATTTAATGCACATTTAAGTGTTCTCCCGAACTCTGAATGTTTGATGTCAGGCTTGCAAGGTTCAAAACGTTTGATCTGTTGGGTGATGTCCTTTGGAAATGGAAAACATAGAAGAAGAAATAGTGTTGTCTCTGAAGTCTTGGATGGGATATAAATTGTATTTCATAGCCAGTATAAACCTACATTATGTCTCTGCAGGATAACAATGAGACAGGAGAAGAATTTAAGTTTCTATTTCTGATGGATGATTGTCTTCCTTTTAATCACGCCTGAGTTATTATAAAGTAAGTTGTGTGGTCTTTTACTACTAAGTTATGCCGTCTCTCACTACTGAGTTATGTAGTCTTTCAAGAGTTCTGTCTGTAGTACAGTATCTACTCATCAAATCTGTAATCAGGCACCACTTGTATAATGGTCTGAAGTGCTGCGGTGCAACCGCATTTTTGCATCGGCATTACAGTCTGACACAGACCGCTGCGTATTTTGAACATGTTTTTCGGAAACACTCTCCCCTGGTTTGTTGGTGTTGGAGTTACCTTATGCATGAAAGGTCTTTCTTTCATGTAACAGCTTGAAAACCCTCTGAGCATCTTCCCCTTAGAAGAGGGGGACCCACACACGGTGTAATGACAGCATCCATCAGCACTTCTTCAGGAAAAGAAAACAAAAATCCGTAGTGTAGAAAATGTGGCTGAAATGCTTTCAGGAAAGACTTTTCTAAAAAGATTGGGTATGCTATGGGGAAACCAATGGTGGGGAAAAATAAGGCCAGAATTAACAAAGCATAAAGCCCAAAATCTTAGACATGTAAATCCAAGATCTGTCTGAGGCTTATGAGGGGAACAAGCCACATTCACCTCTTCTGAAAACATCCTCTGCTAAAGGTCAGAAGGAAAACTTGCCCGTATGTCTATTTGACCATACTATTTGGTTTATTTATACATTCATTACTCTTCTACTCACACCTATTCATATTTGTAGTCTTTCAGTAGCTTACAAGCAGTGACACACAAGTGACAGCACAGCTTACCTACATCAGCTCAAAATCCCTATGAAAGGCTAATAGAGGTTCTTGATTTTTTCTGCCTTTTGTTCAGTTTTTACATCAAATACTCCATGTTACATCCAGATTTTGATAATGTAAGGCACCACTTCAGCCAAATGGCCCTGATGAGTAAGGCAGAAACATTTTTTATTTTCTAGGGCAATTAATTAGACATCCACACTGTCACTCCCACACTTAAATGAATCTCCATATGTTCAGTTATCATAGGAAAAAAATAAATGAAACAAGAAGCTGAAGGGAAAACTCATAGCCACATCCCTGCAATGTTTTTTCAGACACCTAAATTTCTGTCAGCATGTTGGGAATTCATAACCTCATTATTACATGCTTAATGAATCAGCACACTTCATAATTTCCACACAAACCCTGGGCCTGTCACTTTTCATCACATATTTAAAACAAAGAGGAAAAAAAGAAGTCTCACTCAGGGAGGGTTTAGTACTTTTATTGCATGCAGATCAGGACAGTTACTATTTACCTGTGAGATACTACTTCTGATTTAAATAGCACTACTCCAGTTCCTTGTTTGGTGATATATTGTCTTCAATTAATTCAATTTCTATTTTCATTTCCTTGCTAATTTTGATAAAAAACCCCCATACTTTCTTGGTCATTTTTTCTGAATTGCCAATTCTACTAGGTCTTATTGGAAACCCATCTAGATCACTTTTTAAAGAAGGTATCTTGTGTGATAGATGGTCTTTGGCAAAGAAATAAATACGGAAAGCACATCTGAATGAAAGCACTTCAACACAGTAAATGTTAAGAACTTGCAGCTAGGGAAGTACAGAAATATATCCTATAATAGCTTATATATTCTGTGCCTGATATAGTTGTTTTCTCTGTGCAGCATTCCTGTATTTTAAGGGATTAAAAATGTTGCTAGCCAAAAGTTTCCACCCTTGCCTCAGAATTTCAGTTGCACAAGACTGATTAGAACATATGAGGGAACAGACTTTACCATCTAGTCAGGACTAGTTCTCTCTCATGCTCGTGCACACCAGTGTTTAGGATGCTTACCACATAGTTCTGGCAGTAATAAGGAGTTTTCTTCTCACAGGTTTTGGAATGAGTATGACAAGTGAATCCTAACCCTCTGCTGAGGCAGTTGAACCATGCCAGTACCATCACTCTTTCCTCCACAGCACTTCAAGGCATAGCACATTCTTGAAACCCATACTCTTAGGAACTTGTCAATTTGCAGGATTCTATTATCTCAGTAAACAAAATCAGATTAAGGAGAAAAGGGTCCAAGCCTTTATGCCAAAGTCAGCTTGATATGGCTTATATTAGTTCTGTGACCTTCCTGTCTTCAAGGCTTCACTTTTAATTTCTGCATTTTCTTGAATCTTAGGATCTCATTGTTTACTTAGTTCAATGCCTGCCTGCTTGCTGTTTTAATTCTAACAGGATCATTCTCCAGGTATAGCTTTAGGACAGAGAAGACTGCGTAGTTATAGTCATACCTGTGTTTTGTTTATTTCCTTTGAAGGAGATTAAAGAAGGGAATTAGAGCCTCCCTCCCTCCCTCCCTCCCTCCCTTCCTTCCTCCCTTCCTTCTTTCCTTCCTTCCTCCCTCCCTCCCTCCCTCCCTCCCTCCCTTCCTTCCTTCCTTCCTTCCTTCCTTCCTTCCTTCCTTCCTTCCTTCCTTCCTTCCTTCCTTCCTTCCTTCCTTCCTTCCTTCCTTCCTTCCTTCCTTCCTTCCTTCCTTCCTTCCTTCCTTCCTTCCTTCCTTCCTTCCTTCCTTCCTTCCTTCCTTCCTTCCTTCCTTCCTTCCTTCCTTCCTTCCTTCCTTCCTTCCTTCCTTCCTTCCTCCCTTCCTTCCTCCCTTCCTTCCTCCCTTCCTTCCTTCCTCCCTCCCTCCCTCCCTTCCTCCCTTCCTCCCTTCCTCCCTTCCTTCCCCATACAACCCCTAAGGAATTCAGTGAGATTTCTGAATTGCTTGTAACTATATAACCAGACATTAAAAGAATTGTTCTTCTGTGTAAGGGCAAATAAACCAGTTCAGTGAGAAAAATTTCCATGGAAACAATATTCCTGTGAGAATGAAAAAATATTTCTCACCACAATGCACTAAAAATAACTTCACAAATAACTTTATAAAATTGGACAATTTTTTATTGGTAAGGTGGCAGGCAAAACCGTTGTGTTTTTCATCTGGAGGACAGCATGGTTCACTCCAAGTTCTGTGTCCCTGGTTCTTGAATAGGATAACTTTGCATTTGCCAACCTGCTTTTTAAAGCCTATTTTGAAGTTATATATTCTTGTTCATCTAGATAAGGGGATTACAAAGTAAAATGGGCTACACTGGGTGCTCTCTTTCTTGCCACTTCCCGAATTCTTCTGCATTGTTGCTATTTCACAGCGGTACTAAGATCAATTCCCCAAGAAAAAAGCAAGCATCTTGGATCTGCACATGCTTCGCTATTGCAAGAAACCTGTGTCTTCTTTTACCTTTCCTACAATTTTTAAAGAAAGAAAGGTTGATTGGCAGTTTTTCTACAAGGTACAATAGAGCAGTTAAACTGGATAAACAGTCCTCCTTTGTGAGAACCGTCACTGTAACATACATGCTGCTTCTATCATTGGGCTTATGAAATTCTCTTTGGGATCTCAGTTTCATGTTAGTATCTACAACAGTCATGTATGTTCTTGAGGGTTTTCCTGCATTCAGTTTTGAAGTAGAAATACATAAGCACATATCTGCGATGGTTTGTGTATTTATCTATATACGTAGAGTTAATTGACAATGGTTACACAAGTCAGCTGCAGGCTACAACTCTGTTTTGTCTGTAATTATTCTATGGTTATACTTTGTTTTCCCATGGTATTTCACTTTTCCAGTGAACTAAAAATTCAGTGGAATTATCTGCATGGGTTGGTTTGTTTAGCTGAAACATCACAGTCAGAGAGGAAGGAGTTAGCTTCTATGAAATGGAGATCACTTGGTCAACAGATTTGTCCAGCAGGTTTTTGCAGTCATATGATGGGTCTTGTCTGACAGACAGACTGGAAGGTTTAGAATAGGTGGAGCTAAAGTAAATATATATATACTTTTTCATTTTTAACAGCCTACTTGAGGAGAAATTGCCTGAAATATCAGTCAGAAAGAAGAGGAAATATTCATGTCTTTTTGTTGGCTGCTAGGCCCTCAGGGCTGTCAAGATGAATAGATTTAGAAGTCCTGTATTTAGATCTGCTGTTTGCAGATCTGACGGTCTTTGTTTTCTCCTTTGAGTAAATGAAACTGTATGCCTGAAAAGGTCATGCAGAAGTGCAGTTGCTCGTATTTATTGTTTTGGGTTTGTTGTGGGTTTTTTCCTTTGGAAAGGTATGTCCAAATTACGGTGGTAGTTGGAGCTGCATAGTCAGATTGTGAGTCTGGATCTTAGAAGAGAGCTATGGTCTATATTCTCAAGTTGGAAAGGCGCACTTGGATTCTGTTCAGATGCTGGAGGTCTCAACATGGGAGTCAGTAACTGAAAGTCCTCAGTTACATGAAAGTCTTCAGATGTGGGTGATTTATTAGGTGATACAGTGGTGAGCAATACAGGTTATGTTCTTGTGATATGTTCTCTGCCAAGGACCTGCTCTTCTACTCTCATTTGTGAACCACTCTGTCGAGGTTTCACCCGACAGGCAGCTAAAACACTCACAAGGTGGTAAACTCACTCTCACCCACCCCACCTCCTCTCCCCCCACTCCCTGCCATCCTGGGGATGGGGGAGAGAATAAAAAAAAAAAAAAGGGAAAACTTGTGGATTGAGATAAAGACAGTTTAATAGGATAGAAAAAGAAGACGACAACAACAACATTAATTAAAAAAAAAATCATAAAGAAAACAAGTGATGCACTGCACAATTTCTCACCAGACAAAGCTGATATTCAGCTAGTTCCTGAGCCAAACTGCCTCTCGACCCACCTCCCAGATACATATGGAGCATGACATCATATGGTATGGAATATCCTTTTGGCCAGTTTGGGTCAGCTGTCCTGGCTGTGTCTCCTCCCAGCTTCTTGTGCACCCCCAGCCTCCTTGCTGGCAGGGCAGTGTGAGAAGCTGAGAAGTCCTCCACTGCTTGGCAACAGCTAAAACCATCAGCGTTTTATCAGTATGATTCTCATCCTAAATCCAAAACACAGCACTATACCAGCTGCTAGAAAGAAAATTAACTATCCCAGCCCAAGCCAGGACACACACACAAGAAGCATGTCAGTAGCTTAAGTGCCTTAAGAAATTACTTACAGAAAGTCAGGGAAACCATCACAATTCAAATATTTAAACATTTAAACATGAACAAAGTCTTTAGGGGTCAAGGCAAATACACCCAAGACTGCATAGCCTTCTCCAGTCATACAATGGTAAAGCAAATCTAATATGCTTTTGAACATGAAATTCTGTTAAAAAAAAGCATGATATGCATAATGGGACATACAATGAGAAAATAATGACATCTTTGTCACATCGATAAATTGAATGCTAACAATCAGTATATTTTTCTTCAATGCTTTGTCCATCTTATGTAGAATCTCTTTACTTTTAGATCACTGGAGCTTAACATTGAATATCTGTGAAATATTTGTGTACTGGTGCGAAAGAAAAGGCGTAAAATTTGGATGCTGAAGAAGAAAGTTGAGACAGAACTCCCAAATGAAGGTTTGACTGAACGAACAGATTGGAGGGGGAGGACATACTCCATATTTACAACTTTGAGGCAGAATGAACACAATAGCTGAGATCACTGAATAGGGCCAGCACAGAAGTGGAGAGAAAATGAAACCTGACTTAAATGGAATTTCTAGGTTAGGTAAGGACAGCATGAAGCCCTGTTGGCATTCTGTACAGGGTTTTACGGCTGACAAAATGCATACAGTGAGCACCAATCTGCCTTGACTGTCAAAAATGCCTTTATTCTACTAGTGGCCTGTGCTGGAAGAGCAAATTGCTTTTAAAACTCATCTTAATATGCAGGCTTTACTGTGTAAACATGTTTTAATTAGGCACATCTGCATTCATAGAGTGACTTTAATTTCTCTGTGCTTAGAAGTTCTGTGGCAATCTCATTAGCAATGATGCTTAAAAATACTTGCTTTGAGTAGACAGTCCTCTCTGTACAGTGGATTTAATAAATAGCCTGAGCTTCAGCGTTTTCAGTCAGAACTCCTTGTAAGTGGATTTTGGAATGTCAGATTGAACACACCCTCCTGCCTGTGATCCAAGAGTGGTCACCCATGTGAAAAGTTTTCAGCCTCTCTTTGTTTGAGCAGTGTAGGTCTTGCACAGTCAATTTAAGCTGATTGTCAATAAGCAGTTTTCTTTGCTGCCTGTTATAGATACTGGTAACAGCTTATGCAGAGTATGTAGACTGTAGCTTGAAAACCTTCAACTTAAGGAATTGCTACACTTTAACTAGATCCCTTTATTTGCATTACCTGAGCCTGGATCCAGCAAATCATGTCTCTCTATTTACCCTCACTGATAGTTCATTTGACCCTGATCTTGATCTCCAGCCAAGACCTAGTAGGCATTTATGTTGCATATACCTAAGTTTTACTCAGTGGGAGTTGGATGGTCCTGGAAGATCTGAATGCACACCCAGAGACTAACCCTGCTCCTGTGGAGTTTGGAAAGTGAATGCATGCTGAATTGTTATTTATAGGCAGCAATTGTAGACAATTAATTCCAAAACATGGAACTTCAAACAGCCAGACACCTCTGTTGAGATGTGTCTGTCTGTTTCTACCAGCAGAGTTCTCCAGGTGGGTGTTAATCTAACATGAGGGCATTCAGGGGTCCTGACAAACTCATAGGGCTGAAAGAGTCATTTGATCTCAGAGGTCTTTTCCAACTGTGTGATTCTGTGAAACCAACAAATTAGGCACCAACTTCCAAAGCACGTGTATTCCGCTAACCCACTCTGTATATTCAGAGAATGCCCGCTAGAGAAGACCCACCCCCAACCCTGACTTCGATGCTGGAAGAACCCCCTTTAACTGCTGGCCTGATAGCTAAACCTGGCAGATAGGTTACATGAGTCTGGTTTCCTTCTATAGGGGATTTCAACCTGCCACTTCCAGGTGAAAATCTGCAGATCAACTGGTAAGATATTTTGGGCTGGGCTTTTGCAGCCTCTTCTGAAGAAAGAGGAGGAAGAAAAGCAGTGGCATGGAAACATAGTATTCACCGAGGTGTGGCCACATCCAGGGTGCCAGCAGTTCTGATGGGTACTTAAACATCTGTTCTGACCCTCCACCCAGGCTGATAAGGAGAGCTCCTTCTCCTTCGGAGTGCTTCAGTTCTTCAGCTAATCTGTTCTTCTCATACACGGTGTGGGGCTTTCCTCTTCTTATGTTTTACAGAAGTGGAACTGACTTTCTTCTGCTCTTGTAATAAGGAGAAGAATTATTTTTTTTTAAATATTCCAGTCTATAACTTCTATTTGGGATAGATCAGTTGCTTCCATGCTCTTGATATAAATAGGTTGTCCATTGTTTCATTCAAAACCAAAACAAAGCTGAAAGAAACAGCAGTCTAATCTAAAGGACAGGACTGCAGGCTATGCTAAATCTTCTACGACTTGGCAGCAGATGTTGCTTGGGGGAGATGGGTCAAACATTTCTGGAGATCTATGTCTCATCAGTACAGGAAAATGCTGCAAACCTGTCCCAGTGCTGCTAACAGTTGGCTTGCCCCTCAGGTGCTGGCACCGTTTAAGGCCTTGGTGGTAAACAAGCTGCCAACATTTTCAACATTGTTATCTTTTTAGAGCCTAATCAAAATGCTTAAAATGTTAGAGGCTATCTGTCCTCTGCTTATAGTATGGCTCCCATTGTACTGATGATACAGGAGATGGACCAGTCAAGATTTTTGGTGTCGCCATGGTTTAGAGGCTTATCATTCTTTTTTACTAGTCTGGTCTGAGTACAGAATGTCCACGCTGCTTCCACCCAGTTGGCTGCTCTCTGCAACCTGGCTTTACAGCCCTGAGGTGTAGTAACACACTTCAGCTACTCATCAAGAGCTGGGACAATGGTGAGAAGCACAGGATGTTCTTCAGGAATGCAAAAGCTGTCATGTGATGGGCCCTGAAGGAAACCTGTTTGTAACTTTGGTCCAAGCAGGAGGCTGATATTTGGAAAGAATTACCATCAATTGTCACCAATGTTGTAACAGAGATCTTCTGCTATATCAAAACAAAATTGTCTATATATGATTTTGTTTTCAGTTAAAAGCTAGTAAATAATACTTTCCTTCCTAACCTTAAGATAGATAGTGAACCAGACTACATCAATACAGTCCTTTGGGCTTCAATTGGATCAGAACACACTCTCATAATACTAAACTATAGATGACATTATTAAAATATTTTATTTGTGTTCAGCAGGTCAAATTCTTAGCTTCTGTGACATAAATCAGATTCTGATTATGTGAATGCTCACATATGGTGCTTTGGACTGCAAATCACATATGTTTTTCAATACATATTGTACTGAAAAGTAGGAAACATCTTTTTGAAAGTGAGAAATTGGAAAAAAAGGTTGATATAAAGCACAACTGGAAAACTTCACAATGCCTCTCATTGCACCTTACTGACAAAATATACCTGAACATTGGCTGAAAAGGACAGAAAAGCTGATGAAGGCACTTGACTATTTTGGTGACACATTGACTGTCTGCTTTGCTATGTTTGCTTTGGTTTTGTCTTGCCTTTACTAAGTATTTCATATTTTTAAATGCTCATTTATTTATCAGTGCTATTTTAAACTGTATGTATTTCAATCTATATTTTGTGATAGAATTATCAGAGTGCAAAGTTTAAAGGCTAGATTTGATTTCATTCTTACTTGTTAAGTGAGATTCTTGGAGAGTCTCTTAGTTCATTTCAACTGGCATTTCTTTCAAGTTTTAGGACATTCCTAAAAATGTAGATTCAGTCTACACAGAAATTATTTGTTACTGAACTTTTGCATTGCTATTCTGCCAAGTTCAAAGTACTGTACATTTGTCCTTTCCCCCCCCCCCCCCTTTTTCCCTTTGAGTTTTATTTGTTGCTATGTTGACACCATATATGGTGTCATTGTTTCACTTATTCTATGTATTTTTGTATTCTGACTAGATTTAGTGGAATGATTGAAAACAGAAAAGTTCTAAGTATGCTTTGTGGGATACTAAGCGGTATTGCATTTCTGGCAACATATTGTAGGTATTATCTCAGCTGTGTTGTAAAAATACTTAATATGGTTAGGAGGAAGGGAGAAGAGAAAGAGGCAGATCTTCCTCTCCCTTACATGGTTGTAGAAGATAGACAACGGTATGGAAAGAGTAAATAACATCTCTTTTATAGCCTGTGTGAAGGCTTTGGTAAGACCACATGGTAAATGCTGTCAATTTGCCCATCCTGAAATAGACTTCTTGGAAAACAATGGAGAAAAAGTGGGAAGAAAAGCTCACTAGATGGTCTGGATCAATTAATATTGTACCTGTCAAAAATGTGCACCACTTGACTTCCCTTCCATCCTTATTGACACAACATCTCTCAGCAAGATGCCATGAGTAGCAGAATGCTTCACAAGAAACCTTCAAGCACCCTGGAAGGTTGAATAAGTAGTTTGTACTTCTGTGCTTTGCAAACAAAAAAAACCACAAAAGCACCCAAAAAACATGGTTCCAAGCATGAAGATCTTCCAAAGGTTAGCTTTGGACAACACAGAACATGAAAAAGGTTCTGGAAGAAGAAGGCAAGAACAAAACCTGGGTAGGTTAGCAAAAACGCAGTGAGGTAGTGGGTTTTAAATAGGGCTTGAAAGCCAAGAAAGATGCTTGGCTGGCAATGAGTTAAAGGTTTCCAAACATAGAAAGCAACATTAAAGAATGTAAAAGTTGAAAGGGACATAAGGATAAAAGAAATGAAGAAAGAAGCCAAAGCTGAGTGTAGGAACACAAAGAGTCACTTCAAGTTTTTGAGTACTATTAAATTCTTTCTTTATTTTTTTTCCTCATCAGAATTTCCACTTCTTCATTTATCTAACTTTTTAGTGGTTTTCTATTATTTTATTTGCTTTTGGAGTAAGTTATGTATTAAACATTAATTTTGACATATTTGTGTTTAAAGTCACTGGGCATTATCAATTGTTCTCCCCTTTTTCCCCTATTCTGGTAGCGGAAGAGAACTTAAGAAGACTTTTTCCTATCTGCTTGTGAAGCCAAAATGAACAAGATTGAGATCTGAGGCTTCCTACTCAACACCTGAATATCAACTCCTTTATAGTTGGGAAAAAAACCCAAAACAAAACCATTGATCTGAGACTTAGCTTGGCAGGTTTCACATTTTCATTAAATATTGATACTCAAACATCATCTTTGTTTACACTGCATGCTGCTTCCTCTGGGTTTTAAACCAGGTGGAGTTTTTTGCAGAAAGTATTGAAGTCAGGACTTCATAACAACGTTATTTATCAATGTTTTCAATCAGTGTATATTGAACAATGTTCATGCACTCAGGTATTGTGAATGATGCTTAAAAGCCGTGGGGTTTTGTGATACCAGGTTTCTGACTCCAGTCCTCTTAGAGAATGCTTTCAATTGAATCAGTCAGAGTCTAATAAATAATCTGCATAAATGTCATGTTGGGTTTGGTCAGTGCAATAAGGTGTGAGTAGTAAATTTCAAGGACATCAACATTTGAAACTAATTTAGTCTGCTGTCTTGTTCCAGTTGTTTGCATTGTATTTGCTTACTAGTGAAGCATATTCTGGTGATTTAAATGAAAAAAAATTGTTTGTGTGTATAGTCTTTTGTTCTGATTTTCCTGTGTTCAGTAAATTATTATCTCTTATTTTGTATTTGTCTCAGGGCTTAGGGAGAAGCAGAAAGAAGGCTGAGAAGAAACAATTTAAAGCTATTTAGAAGTAAAATTTTGAGGTAATGTGAAGATAAGCAAGACCCTACTTGGGTGTTTAGGTTCCCAAATCAGGGTCAGATCCTTCCTTGATGTCATTACAACAGGGTAAGTTGGGATTGCACAACAACTGACAAGTCACTGGAAACATGAGTGAAAGCGGATTTTTCTTAGGGTGCAGCAGAAAGGGGAAGAGCTGCCTCCATTTTACTTCCCCATATGTTTTCTAATAAAATCACAAGAGAGAATTAAATCAGCACTTTTTTCACTCGCCGGTGATATCAGTACCCTGTGAGTTCATGGGAATGGAAAGTTCAGGATATCTGCTAAGTCAGCAATTCAAGAAGTGGTGGATGTGGCATGGTGATAATGTTCACATGTTCCTACATCAGCCTAGATTTATGTTGTCCTGACAGCCACACAGAGCAGATGAAATCATTGGAGATGTACTACGAGCACCTACTACAAGGGTAATGTAAGATGACACCTAAACACATGTTAGAAGATGTAGGCATAGGGTAACTGTCCTACATCTTCCCATTGCCACCCACTCAGAACTCCTCTTGCTTCTACTCCTTGCAGGCTCTAATTTTGCCTTACCCAAGTGTCACCTGCAGCACCAAAGACACCTATACTACATTACTGTCACATCACAAATGAAAGAGGTGCTTATACCTGTAAAGCTGTTGGAGCGAGTCCAGAGGAGGACCACAAAGATGATCAAGGGGCTGGAGCACCTCTCCTGTGAAGACAGGCTGAGAGAGTTGGGCTTGTTCAGCCTGGAGAAGAGAAGGCTCTGGGGAGACATAATTACAGCATACCAATACTTAAAGGGGTCCTACAGAAAAGTGGGAGAGGGGCTGTTCAGCAGGGAGTGTAGTGATAGGACAAGGGACAATGGCTTCAAGCTGAAAGAGGGTAGGTTTATGTTAGATGTTAGGAAGAAATTCTTCTCTATGAGGGTGGTGAGGCACTGGAACAGGTTGCCCAGAGAGTCTGTGGAAACCCCCACTCTGGCAGTGTTCAAGGCCAGGCTGGATGGGGCTTTGGGTAGCCTGGGCTAGTGAGGGTGTCCCTGCCCATGGCAGGGGGTTAAAACTAGATCATCTTAAAGGTCCCTTCCAGCCCAAAGCATTCTATAATTCTATGATATCATTGCTTGCTAAAAGGAAGCTGGATGAATCTGATACAGTCTGGAGTTAGTTAGAAACATCTGGATTATACAGCCATGGCTTCTCTGCCATACTCCTTGGGGATGACACTTGAGTTTCTGATGTCATTGTCCCTCTTCCACACTCTGCTGTACTGGAGCTCAAGGTCTTCCCCCTTATGCTGGTCTTGATGACTCTCAAAACAAATGTAAAATTAACTCAAGAGGGCAAAACCAAACGTGTGCAAGATAGAGAGCTCTAAACCACAGCCACACATTAAGCAAACCTGACGGACTATTAGAACAATTTGTCAAAGGAGACAGTGGATTCCCTGCTCAACCCTTACAGACTGATTTTCTCTTTCATAAAGATACTGTAGTTCAGTCAGAAGTTATGGGCTTCATGCAGAAATTAGATGGATTAAGATTGATGACCTAGATTATCACTGTGAATATATTTGTTTTGCAAGCAGAGCCCATGCAATAATCTGCTTATATCTAGCTGCAAAGAATAGGTAGGGATCAAAATAATTTAAAGGAAAAGAATCAAAGCATTGATGCAAACTAGAAAACCATCCCTGAAGTTAGTAGAGCTACTCTGATGTAAACTGGCACAGGTTCACGGTGAATCACATGCAAGTCATAAATACTGTTTCAAAAGGAAAGAAGGCATATGGAATATTAATATCTCAAAGAGTAAAGGTGAATTACTATCAGCAGCCTATTTTGTTTATCATAGTAATGACTGGCTACGGAGGGTGGCAATTATTTCATAATTTTCCATGAGTAAGCTTTTCCATTGTATTTTTATGCCCACACATAACAGCCGAAGATGCAATGAGGAGCTGTAAAATGGTTTCTGAAATTGCATGCCGCTGGCAGGCTCAGGTCGGAGGTAAATGGGTGTGCCTGTCCCTGCACAGGGCTGAGCTGTGCTAGCTGCCTTGCCCAGAGGCATGCGGGGATGCCCTGCTCTCAGGGAGTTCCTCCTGCTCCCAGCTCCAGGTTGTGCCTTAAGGTACCACCACCAGCACCAAATCTGTTAGTCGCTGCTAATAGAAGCCTGATGTTTAAGTTTGGATGGTGTCAGCCATTGGCTCTGAGAAAAGCAAGTGAAAAGGAGAGGATGGGCTGAGCAAAGCCTTGACCTTCTGTGCCAGGAAAAATGGGCAATAAATGAATTAACCTTCACAAGAGGCAGAGAAATCTGGGCATCCAAACAAAAAGGGAATTGATTGTTGAGTCAGTCTTTCCACTGGACTAAATAACTAATAGAGCTAATGCCCTGAAGACCCCCACCGTCTCTTCCACTTGTCAATGTGTGTCTGAGAGGGGGAGAGAGAAAGGCAGGGTGAGAGCTGGGGTATCAGCGCACTGAGACAACTGGTCTAGTTTTTCTGTCATCCATTTGTGTCTGGTTTGTTTGTGTGTTAGCCTTCAGCTCTAAGTTCACCAATGAGATTTTTTTTTCTTTTTTTCTTTCTCCCCCCTGCCCCCTTTTCTTTTTTAAATATTGTTTAACACTTCTGGGAGATATCTTGCATCTGTTTCTTAAATTGAGTGTTTTGTGGTGAGCTAATCTTCTCTGACTGCATGTAACATGCAGACTCAGCAGTTCAGCTTTTCTTCTTCTCATGCTTTTCTGAAATGTCAGACAGCAGCTTTCATATCTCTGCAATGACAGGGCAGGAATCAGCCTGAAAAAGAGAGTTTCGACATTGATGCAGTTCTAGCTTCTTTTCTGCTGAATGAAAGAAAACTGCCTAATTATTATTATTTTTAAAAATCACTTTAAATACTGAATTAAACCATTTTTCTGTACATGCTTGTGAATTGTGCCACCCTGGCAGCAGCAAGGTATAGAAATTAATGTAGAAAATCAGCTTTACCACTATGCTGCAGCAACACTGGTACAATACAACTGGTTGATTAAGCTGGGTTTATACTGCTTCTTATTGCCAAATAAAATAAAGACATGTTTGTGAAAAACAAATAAATCAGAGAACCATTCAAAAGTTGTAGGCAGGATATGTTTTCCTGTATTATCTTATTAATTGTTTGCATATTTCCCTGCTCTCAGAAATGTATCCTAAGCCATGTATTGTGATGGCAATGGGAATTTTGATTACCAACTACATAGCTGAAGAGATTCTATAATTCTGTTTAGACTTGAGAAAAAAGAGTGGTCAGAAAGAAGTGCCGGAGTCAAAAGATGTTGAAAAATGTATTTGTAGCAGTTAGATTTGACTGGTATAAACTCTGTCTAATTGATATATACTTGTGGGGAGAGCCTCTCTTTTCTGGCATGATTTACATGTCATAAGTAATGAAGAAAGAAAGACTTGACCTAATACAGAACTGTGGGCTTGCGTGGTGTCTGAATGTTCAATATGGCTTTGTCTACAGCAACACAATACAGTAAGTCACATTTAAGCCAGTATAGTTTCTTGATTGCAATGAGATCTGTGATCTGTACCATCAGACATAAAATCTTCAGGTTTTGGCCTCTCCAGGGCAGAACAGAGGAGGGGAGAGGGGGCTGAGTATATACATGTGATATGTATATATATATATATGATGAAAAGAAGATCACGCTGCATGATCATAAGGGGAAATAAATAAATAAATAAATAAAATCAAGTTACTAAGAATCCAAGAGCTTTAATAGTTTATTTAGTCTTGAGTCCTGGTGCAAGAGAAAATAGAGAAAACATGCATTGACTGAGAATTCATTTTGCAGATGTGTGAGCTCTTTTCTGCAAAATGCTGTTTGATCAGATTTGACCACACCTTTCCTGTCTTCTAAAAAAAAGCTAAAAATATAAATGAGGGCTTGTGGTTAGAAACTGACAACACTTATTTTGTTGCATGGTTACAGGCTGTAAACGTATAATATCTGTTAGGGTAAATGGATTTACCTTATTGTGGCTCCAAATGTTCTGTGAGGTTATTTCTAGGTCCAGTCCCAAAAGCTGTTGTATAGATCACCAAGAGACTTAAACGACAATTAATGTTTTGATGAACAACTGATGAGTTTGGTCAAAAAGAAAAAGGAAAGGCTAATATAAGAAGTGAAGTTCTATACGCTGAAAATGAGAATGTAGTTCACATCTCACTGTAATTTCATTGAGGGGAATAGTTTCATATTTGAGGGGAAAAGGGGATGAAAGGTGTCTTACAATAGCAATCACAGAACATAAATTGTACAGACCTGTCCCTGAATAGCATTAAGTACCATTGAACTTTTTTTACAGGGAAGAGTTAGTATGTTTTTAGAGTATACTTGCACTTTAGGATAACCTGGTTTGGATCTGCTTAGCATGCAGGATGTATAATACAGCTCCTTCTGCTTATAAGCATTTCATAACCTGAAAATAAAGTAAATACTTTAAAAAAACTCACACCACACCACAAAAAAAAAAAGAAAGAGTAATATCAGAAGTAAAAGCTTGGCTTTTGAAATGCAGTGTAGTCTTATATTAAAGCACATAATCTTTAAAACAGAATAAACTAGATGATCTCCAGAGGTGCCTTTCAACAAATCTGTGATCCTGTGAAAATAAAATAAATAATACAGAAATAGACCTGAATGACCTGAACAGGGTTCTCAAGTTATTGAGGAACCTAAGATTTCTGGGAAAAGTCCATTGCAGGCAGTGTGGTGGTGAAGACAATATCCTGTGAGGGGGAAGGCACTACTCAGCTTTAGCTTCCAATTCCATACACTGCAGGAGTAGAAAGCAATGTAGAATTCAGAAAGTTTCCTGGAAACTGATGATACAGTAATCCTTCAAACCATGTGTTGTTGATTTAGAAACAAACAGGGCCGAAGTTTAAAGGGAAGTGAGGCAGTAGGACAAAATGTCACAGATACTGCTGTGGAAATCCTAATAGTATTCACAGATTGTTCTTGCTCCTGTTGCAGTCGCTGACAACTTTGTTGGTTGTTCCCAGAAAGCTGCTCTGGATGTGTAAGTACTGAGCCTGTCTAGCAGAATTTTACTTCTGCACTGGCTTTGATTTATGGTGGCTTGGGACACACAAAGACTCAGTAGATCTTCAAAATTAGTTTGCTAGCAGGAAGGATGCTGTCTTGTAACCCAGTTGTCGTGACATCTTCAGCAGTAAAGCTACCAGGCTTGGGATGAAGGCATCTGTTCAACCTGTCTGTGGAGAGACAATAATAACACAGCACTCTGCTAGAGCTATCCTCTCATTCTTGTAAGTATAAGCACAGTAAATGGTGGACAAGGCCTTGCTCAGACTGTCCAAAGAGGGCATTTTTTCAGTAGGGCATTACACTGTGCAAACTGGCATAACAATCATTGACTCAAATAGAATAGTCTTGTTTTTACAGGGTGTGTCATTTGAAAAGGAAAAACTCCTTGCAGGAGTCTGCACTGCTCCTAAAGCTCTTAAAAAAATTAAAAAATACAAGCAGGCCAGTAGAAAATAAAACCCCACAAAAACCATCCAAAAAGAAAACCCCACAACATCTTAAGGTCGTTATATTAATTTTACAAAGTTTCAATATACATACTGCTAAAATGAGTTGTAAAAGATGGGCCAAGGACAAAATGATATATTAGATGATGGAATTAAAACCATGTGCTTGTTACATTAAGGACATTTGATATTTCATCATCATCTATACATTTATCAGCATTATGACTGAGATAGCATGTAATTTGCTCCTGAAAGTATTCTCCTGCAGTCCTTGGGTCTTCAGAAGCCATTAAAGCAAATTAGCAACAAAAGTCTAGAGATCAAAGATAGGCTGCCAAATAGCAGTGCATGGATTTTCAAACCCATGGATATAGTAATACCAGATAAAAATCTTAATGTGTCCCTGCAGTTGTAGTCCACGGTAAGCATCAGATCTGGCAAAATTTATTTTGTAATTGCAATTTTTCCCCCTGAAAAATCTATTCTTTTAGTAGACATTATGCATTAAAGTTCAATAAAAGTATATATTATTAATTTTTTAATGGTAATTTTAAAAATATGTATTTTTAAAGGCAATCCAGCTATTACTGATAATCTTAGCAGAAAATGGACATAGTTTAGGAAAGCTTGTCTGTATAAATAAGCATGCAGACTTCACATCTGTAGAATGTGCAGTATTAAAGGCAGGAAAAACATTTGGCAGACAGGAGATTTTTGAAAGGGAGGTTACAGACTGCATAATGCTGGTAAAGTAAGCTCACGCTGTTTATGTCCACACCATATGGCTTATGTATAAACATAGTGGTTCAATACTTGTCTTGTTCTTACCCAACATTCTCTTCCTCTCATTCTCATCTTCACTTCCTTGTTTATTTTTGTGGCTAACATCAACAGCATTGTCTATGGACTAGGCAGGCACGAGCACTAATGTTTCATATAAAGCTGTAATTCACATTATGGGTTTTTGGTTTGGTTTTTTTTCCTAAGTGGTCACCATCTTGAGCTGTTCAGAAGTTTCTACAAACCTTGAAAGTGTGAACATAAATTCCTCACGTCCAATTGGTAGCTGATTTCATTGGAACTATGCTAAAAGAGAATCTGACCCCCAATGAAGAATGAGTCCAGAGGAACAGAAAAATACCATGATAGGTTGTCACTGGACTGCACTGTCAGTAAGCAATCGGACGTTAAGGCTAACAAAACCATTCTCCAACTGAACCTGTAACCACAGTGGGAAAATGGGCACGGGTTTGAACCAATCACGTTTGGTTTACTTGCTTCTAGTTTGGCTGATGACACCTGCCAATGGAATAGGGAAATTGTGTTGCTGCTGCAGGTGCCATCCTCTTCCTTTTCCATGCCTAGGAGAAGTTGCTTGTGTTTACTATCTCCACCCAGCCTTATACCAGCAACATAAGACAGGTAACCAGAGACTGTTTCCTATTAACTTTGTGTAATTCTGTGCTGATGCAATATTGAAAGTACCAGATAGAAGTAAATCTATGCCTTTAAGCCTACACATACATAGTTATTTTTATAATTGCATATTCATTCTGGCATACATAAGAAAGCATATCAGCCTGACACACAAAAAAGTATGTAGCAACACCAAACCATTAAGCATTGTTGAGTGTGAGCCATCAGTTTGCTCTGGCTACAAGGAAGGACAGCAGCATCCTGGGTGGTACTAACAGGACCACAGGCAGTAGTAGATCAATGGAACTGTTGAGAACTCATGAGACCACATCTAGATTTTGCATCCAGTTTTGGGCCTCCCAATACAGGAAAGACTCTTCCAATTGGGATTATTATGTGATTTTGTGATTCTATAAATGCATTTACCAGCTTGAACTTTAAATTCAGCCTTACTTAAGAAAAAGAAAAATGGAAGACTGTCTGCTATTGTATGTTCTATGGCTATGATTGTGAAGCTAAGATGTCAAGATATGAAATGAAAAACCAGTGTATTGCAATTAAATTTATTTTTGGAAAACATTTTCTTCAGAGTTTATAGAGAGCAGGTGATTTATGGTTTATAATATGGTTATTTATCTACCATATATGATATGGCAGATTTACCACATGAGGATAGGAGACCAGACTTATTGCATAAGAATGCATGGAGAACTTTTATTATTCCATGAGATATGTAAAATTTCTTGGTATTTGTGGTTAGTTCGGAACCTTGTCAAACTAGAAAACCAAAGGCCAATATTCTGTGGAATGGCATTGCTTTGTCTAGTTTTTCTCCTTGATTAATGAAAAAATGGTCACATACCATGTTTTGCCTCACTCCGGGTACATTAAATGATGTTCAAGACCTGTATCTTTAATATTTTATAAGCATTTCATGTTTTTTATAGTGTAGAATAAATCTGTGTCAATAAACTGTAGCATAATAGAAATAAAGGTGAAATAATAGAGGGAAAGCAGCAGTTACTGTTCCCTTCACCAGACATGAACATTTACATATATTTTTTTCATTCCACTGGAGTTGCTCTCAAATTCCCTGTTCATGGCAGCAGGATAAGATACATTAGTGCATATAATTTTGGAATAAAGCAAGATGTGATTAAAAGTGCTATTCTGGAAGCTATGACTGCATGAAAGATGGTCAGTGTTGCTTTATTTTCATTTGCTTAAAGTAAAATGTCTCTTCTGTGTCAAGGGAGGAAGGTAATTCAAATGCCATTTATATCAGATCCTTCCAAACAAGTGAAAATACATGAATTCTTTTTCTTAACATCAGTGAATGAATTGGATCAGATGAGAGATCTGCCTGGTTCTATCCCAGGCAACATTTTACAGTCTGAAATAATAGGTTGGCAGAGTCTAGTGTTTTCCAAGGACAAACACAAGCTTTAGCACTGCCTGTAATTTAGCTAGTGATTTCAGAAGGGCAGTGGTGTGTTTAACGGTGCTATAATTCAGAGCAGTCATTGAAATAAAGGTGGCAGAACAGTCTTCTGATGAAAACACATCCCTGGAAGTGTTTAGATCCACTGCAGGGTTTGGTATATTATCCACTGTGGGATAATGACCAATTTTTTACTTTCTGTAATCCTGACATGCCTATGTGTCCTAGGTCCAGGTGGACTGTGCAGGACCTGGCTATAAAATGAGGATGGTAGATATGGTTTGTACACCTCCTTCATGGCTCCCAGATTCCAGAGCTCCCTGAGAACCTTTCTGATTGATGTATTGACAGGTATATAAACATTCTGGATACATCTATTTTCTCAGAAAAAAAAATCTAAGTCTATTAACTTGTACTTACAGATATTTTTATTGGAGAAAATTTCTCATTCATCAAACAGTGTTCCTTTATCTTGTTTTGTTTTTTTTTTCTGCCTGGGATAGCATTCATTTTCACAAGAAGCTGAGAATGGATACAGGCAGGATAGCTGATCCAAACTGAGCAAAAGGCAAAAGCCTTCCACTTTTTAAAAGCCCGAATACACAGACTGCCTCTGCAATAGGAATTTCCCTGCTGATCAAACCTTATTCTACTTTAGAGAAAGGCTAATTTGTTGTACTAATCATTTGTGATAGCCTTGTCATCAACATGTTGCTTGCAATTTACTTTAGCTCTGGGCAAGGATCATATTTATTTATGGTTAGTATTACCATAGTATGGGCACTCCAAACAGAATTGGCATTTCATTCTATGCAGGTACAAACATGTAGAAAAGATTAAAAGTTGTCCTGACTAACTAGATGTCTAAATATTAGAGACACACAGAAGCTACATTTCTACTAAGACCTTAGCTGACATTCCCTAGGTGTGGTTCTACAGAGCAGATTTTGGGTTCACACATACTAACCTATGTCCTGCTTCAAAACTCATGGCAAAACTCCTTTCTTCACCTCACACCATCTGAAAGCTATATGTAAAAGAATGAAAGAAAACAGGTATAATTGTTTCTTTTTTATTAGATGTGTCTTCTATGATTCAAACCAACTATCTCTTCACTAGAGCCTCAGTAATATTCGAAGTACCATTGAGAGTTTTGAATTCACTAGCAGAGATCCTACCTAGTCTTGTATACCCATTGTAGCATGGAATAGTTAATTTCCTCTTTCAGCTGTCCTCATTTTAGGGGCTGATTGATTACCTGACAACTATTCCTGTCCATACAACATACATAGTACTGCATGTTGGCCATTTCTATTCTGCCTTCAGTCTGGAAATCTTGTTGCTCCAAATGGTTGGCCTGTTGAGATTTAGTAAATCCTACACTGTAGTTGAGTTTCTTCTCATTACAGCTGAGGCAGAACACCTCCTGTTTTGTCATTCCTATACATCACCACAGGGCTTTCTTCTATTTGCCTCATTGGGTATTTGCACCTCCCCTTTTAAAACCTATCATGGAAGCACAGAGCTCAGAATAATCTAATCACCTTATCAAGAGGTCCATGTTGAGCTCCATGTCACTTTACTGAGGTGACTACTGGCATCTAAGCTAGGTAGTAGGTTAATGCTGGCTTAAACACACATTTTTACAGCACAGTAAAGGTGCTCTGCTAATATGTGCCCTGTCATTCAACACCCAAAATACCTCACGTGATCTTTCTTTTCTTTCCCAATTTGGAGATGGCTGCTACCCAAACTGAAGAAAAGTGTAATAAAATTACAGTTTTTACAACTCTTCATAGTTTCTCTTTTAGAAGAGAAGAAAGTCATTATAAAGAGCTATGCAAAAGAATTTAACTATGTCTTTTTTAATGTGCTTTCAGTGCAGAATAAGTTCAAAGTTAGAATTTCGTGCAAAAACTAGTCGATGAGATTAACCACTCATGTAAACAACTGTTTCAACAAAATAAACCCTGCAATTTAGAGGCTTTTCTCTGTATATATGCACTTTTTCACAACAGGAGAGCTATTGTTGTCTTGACTTTGTTGTTGAAAGCTTTGCTTGAAATTCAAATTAAAGATAACATGTGATAGAATCAAACTGTCTGTAAAGACCACGAAAGTAAGGCAAGTTATCAGAATGACTCTGGAGATTACATTGACATGATGGGGAGAAGCTTTGTTTACGTGGAATTATATACATTGAAAACAGACTCCTGATTTGACAGTATAGCTAAAAGCACTGGTAAAGAGCTTGACTAGAAATAAAACCTATGAGCATGAAGACTCTTACCACCTCTGTGTTGGTGAAAGCAGCCTCTGCTGGAATAGCGTGTCTATCCTCTTCATGTGTCCAGAGTTCAAGAGGAGCACTGAAAACTGAGAATGGGTGAAAGGAGGAATTAGTGGGAGTAAGAGAAATATGATAACAAAGCAGTATTCAGCAGTCACATTGCCTACATTTGAAGTAAAACTGGTTCAATCTTGAATTAAGGAACTTTTTTTTTTTTTTGTAGGAAAGATAATTAGATATCAGAATGATTTGCCAAGGTGGAGTCTTAATCGGAAATGCTTATAACACTTTTTGGGAAGGAGGAGAGGGTGTTTGCTTGATGTTGTTATTAATCAAGCAATCGATCAATTAGTTGATTAATTTATTAAATGTGTTCTGTAGTTCAAACAGGAACAATTTGGGAAAAGTCCTGTAGCTCAGTGAGATTAGAAATATCCACCATTAGGCTTGTCTGATGTACTGTTGCTACTCTGCATACCTTCTATTTATACTAAAGAGAAATGTGAGGGCAGAAAGGGATATTAATCCCATTCCTAGCTCTGTCTCAGCTCACAGAGGTGATGAAACTAAAGAATAAGTGAGAAGAGACATCAGACACTAATTACAATTACTATAAAAGCAATGGCAAGTGTAAATGTTTCATCGTGGATCTGAGTGACATTTGATGTTTTTTCTTAGAAGTGTAATTCTTGAAAATCAGTGACTGGGATTTTTAACTTTTCTTAAGCCAGAAAAAAATATCTTTCTAAACATCTCCTTTCAAAGAGAAACTTGAAGGCAAGGCACAGTTTCACCCTGAAGGCTCAGAAAGTGAGAGATGAAAGCATGCAAATGTATAAGTAAAAAATAAAACATCATGATTTTTGGAGGGAGGAACAATTCACAAATTTTACGTGTTTGAGGCTGGCTGTACTGTCACTAATGCACTTGAGTAACCCACTGATCAGGGTACTCTAGGTGTTGTGTCCCGTGCTTCACCATTGGAGAACACGGAATATAGCAGGTGCGACAGTTCAATCAGATAGGGTCATTGCTGTGGATCAACAAAGTAGTGTTTAATCCTGAAATCACTTAAGATTCCTGTTTTCTTTTTACACTAATGAGTGTGAAAGGCACTCGGTTGCCAACTACAGAAAAAAGGCAAGAGGTTCTAAACCATGTTGAGGCTACGAGTAGCCAATAACAACAGGAGGCAAATGATGGATGTTAACAGAAGCAATAGATTCCTTCAGGTACTGCTTGGCCCTTCTTGATTACACCTCAGTTGATTACCCCTTCTGTTGATTACACCTCGGGCTTGCAAAAACCTTCACATACAGCATTCATTAAGTCTGATGAGGTTCCAAAATTTTTCATTGTTTGTTTCTTGTGCTTCAACCTGGACTCATGAATTAATGAAATGGCTTCTGAAGGATATTTAGTAATTTAGCAAGAAGCCAGTTGTTAGGAGTGCAGGCTCCTCAGATGAGTTAGGGACCTAAGGGGTCTATGTGTACTTGATTAATAATCAAGATGAACTACTGATGAGAACTGAACTACAAGTATGTTATTTAGTTCTTTGCCATCATTGTGACAGAAAATATTCCTTATCTTAATTTATTGAGGTAAAAATGCATCAAATTTTGATGCTGTATGACTGTTAATAATAATCTTAGATTATGGTTATTCTTGTTTTATTTCTTTTTATTATAATTGTATATTATATAAGATATTAAAAAATAAAAGAAACTTTTTTTTTAAGGAAGGGGTGCAGGTTTAATTCACTTTCCTGAGTTCTTAATTTATGAATATTTCTCTGAATGTTTTGGAGTTATTCACAAAAAGCATTTTTGGAGTAAACTTATTTTTGGATTCTTGTTTTTTGTGGGTAAGGTCTGTCTTGGAATAGTCAGCTGCTCAGAGCTAACAAAGTAAGAGCATTTTCAAGATTTATTTTATACCATTCTTTGTATCAATACTTTTACTATAAAGATAATAATTATTTAGTAATTACAAGCTAGTTTATACTCCAACTGGAAATGTGTGATCCCTAAAAAGATTGGTTGGTAGATAGATGATATCTTGGGACCTACAAACTGACAATATAAACATGAGCTGGACAAACTGAGTTAATCATCTTCTGTGTAAGGTACAGTACAATACTTTTAAAAATATGTTAAATCTCAAAGTAGCTCCTCAGTCAGCCCAGCTTGTGGAACAGCTGGAAGGAAAGCAGCAGTGGACTTACACAGAGCAGTAATTATATGATATTCATCTTGCTCAAAGGTCAGGTCCCTGGCCTCATGTCCAATCACACTAAGGTCCTCAAGCAGTGGAAGGCAACAAGGAATCTGGTCTTAGTACAATCAAATTCCTGTTATTAGAGACTCCTAGTCTTCCCCTAACAGCTACACAATGTTAAATCAGGAATAGACAGCTTTTATAGCACTAGTTCCTAGTGTGAAATGAGTGTTCCACACTATTTTTAGTTGGAGATTTGGGTCATGAGGAAAGCTGAGACACAACCTTATGGACTCACCTCATTATGGACTGGCAGAGTAGTCCTCCTGGATCTGCTGTAGCCAAAAGCCAATGGAGCCTTGAGCAATCTGAATTATTCCAGAGATATTAATCCCAAAGTGGTCCCAGATTGAGGAATACCAAAAAAGGAGAGTTGAGTCCATTCCTGTGTAAATCACAATGGCAGATAGCTCAATGTTCTTCAACAGTGTACAAAACTCTGAATTGTGTCCCCTGGGAACATGTGAACCTGGACAGATCTTCCAAATGAAGGCAAGATTTTGGGAGAGAACTTAGAATTCAGTGTACTTTTTTTAATGCAAGGAGTGTTAAAAAGTGTTGATTCTGACAGTGTCTGGTTCTGTCTGGAAAAGATGCTGCTAACACTCCTGGTCCTAATTGCTGGTTCTCCCACTCTTTCATGGTTGCAGCCACAGCTGACCAGCATACTTGGACTCTGCCTTCTTTGCAGCAGCTGCAACTTGAATAGCATCTGCTGTCCCTTGCTTTACTACCGTGGGCAATTTACTCCTTTACTTGTATCTGTAACTTGTCCTGAGTATAGTGCCATTGAATACTCCATCTGGACTCTTAAGTATTTCTAGGCCAATTGAGAAAGCACTCAACATCCCCAGAGTATGTCTTACTCCATAATTACTATTGCTTTTCCAGCCTGTTCCTGGTGAGGTTCTTAATTTTATGAAAATAGAAAGGTAATGCTTTGATACTATGGACCTTGATATCATCTAGCTAATGTTGCTTCATTTCTCCATTTCTGTGGTTCTCTACATAATTGAAATTAAATGTCTGTTTTTCTTATTACTGTCAAGCAAAGATCACTCCTTCCTCTATTCATGTTGCAAAGGATAGTCTAATGACTCGATAGGAGAGAATTTAGGTAACTGTGTGGGAAGAACTGGTTCAGAATGAGAAATCTCATTATATCAGAGACAAAAAGGATTTCTCATATCCTATCCTGCACAGGATTCTTAAGATATCTCCCAAGGCATGACCTCACTTCATCACACACATTGTTCCCAGGAATTTATGATTGCTTTACCCGTATAATTATACTCTGGCTTCAAGAAATGTGTGAAAGGACTATGAGAAATGTCCTTATTTAACTTTCTTGTTAACATGAAACATGGCTTAAACCCGGGGGGGGGGGACATTTTGTGTTGGGGTTTTTTTCTTGGGGTTTTTGTTGTTATTTTGGTTTGTTGGTTTTGTTTTGGTTTGTTTTGTTTTTAATGTAGAAGGCACTTGAACTTCTATCCAGAAATGTCAGAGTTCAGTTTTGAAATATGCATTTTTTGTTCTCGTGTCACAAGTGCAGCATTTGGTATTCATGGTGGCAGAATTGTTTGTAATTGTGTGTGTGTGCAAAGGAAGAAATTCCTATGTTTCTGTAAATGGGTGGAATTCTAAACCTTGATACAAAGGAGGCTAAGGGATTTTAGTGTACTTAACCAATTATTAGAGTGTTTCATTCAGAATTTAAAATTTCCAGTACTAGTCTATTTTTTAAATTAAGTCCTTTGTGTCATTATTGGTCAGTTAACTATGTGGACCTAAAGTACTAAAGAAGGAACACGACTTTAAAACAGAAGAATGATACCATTTGGTATGCTGAGGTAACTAACAGCAGAACCTTAAATAGACTTGGGTTTTTTGAGAGTAGAGCATCATCTCTTTATGAAAAACTACAATCTGTAAAACTTCTCAGTGTGGATATCAAAACACTGAGCTATCCCAAAGCATCAGTTTCTGCTTGATTAAAATTAGTGCCCAGAAAATGGTTGCAAATAAGAATGTATAACAATTCTGTTCATGTAGCATTGTATGTAACAACAACATTATTCTAAAGTATGTTATTTACATTCTGCATTTTTATAATCTTTTTAAATTATTTTTTTTAAAATTTTGTGTTGATTCTAACCTGTCAACTGATTTTAAACATCTTTGTCCTTATACCTTTGTGAGAAAGTATATCAACATTCACAAAGAGGTAAAGACTGAAATATCTGCAGAATACTTGAGGGGATTAATTATCCCACTACACTGAACTCAGTTGACTGAGGTGGGAAAACTTTTACATCTGGAATGTTTAAAGAAGCAGAAATTTTAACTGCTGGGTTTATTTACATTTGACCCATGCTTAGAATTTGCCACTGTAATTGAACATGCGATAGCCATGAAGTCTGCTAACTGACTTCTGTGCTCTGGTGCTATAATAAGTACTGCTCTGTTTCATGGCCAAATTTTCTTCATCAACAGAACATTTTAAAAGTTTCAACTGCAAAATTATAACAACTTTCATCTTGGAAAAAAATTAGTAAGATGCTGGTTATAGACAGATTCATATTTCCTGGCAAGTGTGTAAAGCAAGTTGAAATATTTTTACATTAAAAATTTTTCCTCTTGGAAAATGTGGTTTTGCTGAAATAAGAAGTTTTTGTGGGGAAATGTAAATTTCAGTGCATGTTATTCTTTTTTTTTACAGTTGGGGTGATCAAAACAAATCCCCCCACATTTCAAGATGACAGTTTGAAACAAGGATGCTTTTCAGTTCCACCAAATTATTTGAATTTAAAACCAACCTACCAAAACAAAGCAGATCAAGTTACATAGGATCTTTTGTTCCAATTGTAAGTGTGGAAATTTTTCACTTTAACAATTTTATTTTGAAACTTCTCACAGTTTTTTTTCTCCTACCTTTTTGATACTCAAATTTTTCATTCTGTTTTGAAGTAGAAACTAATTTCCCATGGAAAAAATTTTGTTTCCCAACCAGGTCTACAAGATACCAATCAGTGAAGATTTTCAATGGGAATAAGTGGCAAATACTTTGTGAATATATGTATGTCAGTTACAGTAACTTGTCTGATGTCCCAAGCTGTTTTCAAACAGCTCAGGAAAAAATGATGTTGTTATCAGATGTACATCTCCTCAGAGTACCTTTATAAGCAGCATTACACGTGAAGCTCTTTTAGATTTTCTTTTGACTGGGTTACACATACACAAGTTCCTCAGAAACCATCTTTTTTTCCATGTGAGAAGGATACAAAGACCTCATAAACACTTTATGTTCCCGAAAGGACATCATCCTGCAGGATCAGTGCCTTCTGCCCTATCGCTTTTTCTTATCTCATGGAAATATATGAGTTAGGATGTGTAATCAAGGATCTGACATTCTGAAAAACTGTATCTGGAGTCACCTGCCTTTGATTTCCACTCCACTCATTAAATATCTTCTGCTCAGCACAAGAACTTCACAACTACATGTCATCTTCTATGAACAAAGTTCTACTCAACAAATACTATGTAAACCATGCCTGAGGAACATTGTAGATGACCAGTTAAATTATTATTGTAATTAGAGATGGTCAAGTGTTCTGTAAGAAATATAGTATTCTCTAAACTTAACATTTACCCTCACCCCTGCTTGCTGCTGCTTAGATTTCACAATCTCACTCGCAGAAACATGGATTGTTTTTCACTTAAGTGAAAGTCTCTGATGATTTGAGAATCTAGATACACTCAAAAATGTACCTCTAAAAGTAGTGCATCCATCTCACATATTTTGTGAAGATTATTCAGAAAAGTGGTGCAATCCACTACTTGTGGATTGTTTATGATTTTGACTGTGGTGGTAGACCAGCACCATTGTCCCTAGGAAACAACATCTAACAAATATCTCTTGCAGCACAGAAGTGGTATTAGGAATACTATCAGTAAGCCTGGAATACACCTGGTGAGGTGGACTGTTGGATGCTATTGAAGAAGAAAATAAATCTGTCTCTGTTTCTGGAGGCCAGATAGTTAAAAAGAAGTATAATGCTATAAAAATCTTCTTTCAGAAGAAGAATTTTTATTGCAGAAGATATTTTCCTCATTCTTTCCTGATTCATTCCGAGGGTAGACTTTACAGTATCATCTAAATAGTCTGCTATTAGGCATAAATAATAAGGAACTGCTTTCTTAATCATATCATAAAAGTCATCGGTTTGATTAACCAACATGTGTTTAACAGAATGAATCAGAGAGCAAGACTGTTCCTTGCAGATAGAACATGCTCTTAAGAAATGTTTTTGGGAACAGCTTGTGGAACTAAGATTAAATGTCTTATACACACATACATGCCCATGCATCTTGGATATATTTCAAGATGCAAGATGTAATCAGTGGAAAACAGTCCATTTTTCCAAAGTGCTGGAAGATGGAAATAGATAAACCCAGTTCCCTGATGGGCAGGGGAAGGAAGCCTCACATAAGCTTACAGCATTGTGGCTATCAGTGAGTGGCTGGGCAATAATTAGTGTAGCTGGCTCTCAGTGATAGCTGTACCTAGACTGAACCATCCAGAGAGTTCATGGATGTCTACTAAACCATATATCTGCTGTGACTTTGGGAAGATTTTTATGTGACTGATGGTCTATAAGAAGTGCTCAGCTTCTCATACCATTTAAGCTCTTGGATCTGCCCGAATTCATCAGCACCGCTTGAGGACAGGAGTAAACAGAAGCTCAGGTTTTACTTTACTTGTATGTTCTCTTCCACGGTTTCCAAGGGGTGCCAAAGTTCAAAGGGGAGAAGTTATCTCATTTTCTTTTTCTGTAAATCTATAGAAAGACACTATATGAAGTAAACCTCATCATCAAATAGGAGCTCACAGTTGACATTTCTTTTTCTATCACAGGGGTGATATCCAACAGGCAGTTAAACCCATTTGGGAACAACAAACATAGTTCCTTGCCATAATGCAGTAGGCTATTATCCAATTAAAAGCGGTCTGATAAAAACACTTTTTAACATTTGTCACATTTTTTGCCTGCTTGTGATCCAGCCAAAGAATTTCTATCATTTTCTGAATGCAACCAAGATGTAGCTAACTGTTGCCATACCAATAACTAGGAAGAAAAAGAACCTCCTCCACATGGACTACCCACACAAATCTGATGGGCACAGTCTGTGAAATGCCTTGGGAATAAAATGGCGTGGTGGCTGATGGTATGCACATGGCTGCTGCAGTTGGATCTGGCTGCTGCTCTTGGATCTGGCCTTAGGCTTACACGCTAAGTGTGCGTGCATGAGCGTGTGTGTGTGTGCGCGTATCGTGCAAGCGTGAATCACTGAGGCATTGTATCTGCTCACGTTCCCAATCACATCTCCCATTTAAGTTGCTGGCTACTCTTTTTTTCCCTTGGTCCATCAAACTGTACTGTGTCAGAGGAGCTGCGGGCCTGAGTCTGCCCATAGTGCTCTTAACAGCTGTCTATCCTCATAGCAGAAAAATAAATGATAATTCTCTGATTTTTTTTTAATCCTTATCTATCTTGAGGACAGTTTTCCCTCTGTATCATCTTGAGTTCTTTGATGTCTGTGTGTTCAGTGATACCTACTCAGTGACACTAGATTTTGAGATTTGTATGTAAAGTGAAAAAGACCTTATACACTGAAACTTGCATATATTTTCACTTTTATTATGTTGCTAAATTTCCTTTTAAAGCAGCATTTTTGTTCCCCTTCTCTCTGTCTTCTTGGCTGTTAGATTGTGAGTATCTTGTAATAGCATTCAACTATTTCTGGATGATTGTAGTGGGCTTAGCACATCATGAAAACTAATACTTATATATTTTAAAAAGGGTAAGAGTTTGAAGAAATGTCTGAGGTACTTGCTTCTCATTTATGTTATAAAACAGTAAATGAAACAATGAAATCTCTGTAGTTTGTGGGAAATAGTAGAAAAGGGAGAGCAGACTATATAGCTCCTTAAATCTTTAGGCTCTCAAAGATTATGAATTTACTACTCAGTTACTGTTGCTGTGAAATGCCAATGTGGTGATATGACTTGCTGTCATGAATAAATATAGTTGTTGAACCCCTGACTGAAAAAAAAAAAAAAGAAATAAAAAATAGGCCAGTTCAAGTCAAAACAAATTTTGCATCAGAAGAGAGGATTTCTACAAAATGAAAAAGGAAATCCCATGCTGCTTTATTTTAAAATCAGTAAAAAAAGAGCTTAATCTGAAATAGAATATCATTTGGTTGTGGGCTATTTAGGACCTTTAAACCTTCCTTCCTCATTTTAATCTACCATGAATATTTTTATTGTTATTTTGAAATAATAGAAAGCAAAGATTTTTCCCTTTCTAAAATGACAGTTGTATAGATGTTTTGACATTAAAAAATTTCTCTGGATTTTTTCAGCTAATATTTGTCCTGGTTTTGGCTGGGATGGAGTTAATTTTCTGCTGTGTTTTGGATTTAGGATGAAAATAAAGTTGATAAAATAATAATATTTCAGTTGTTGCTGAGCAGTCAAGGACTTTTCAGCTTCTCACACCAGCTTGCCAACAAGAAGATGTGGGGCACCCAAGAAGCTGCGATGGGACACAGGACAGCTGAACCAAACTGGCCAAAGGGATATTTCATGTCATATGACATCATGCTCGGTATATAACCAGGGACCTGGGCTTGGAGGCAGTGCAACTCAAGAATTAGATGAACATCAGTTCTGGGTTGTGAGCAATTGTGCTGACCATGCTTGTTTTGTATACTATTATCCTCCTCCTCATCATCATAATCTTCCTTTTCTGTACTATTAAACTGTCTTTATCTCAATCCACCAGTTTTTCCTGTTTTCTTTTCTTTTTTATTCTCTTCCCCACCCTCCTGGGAGGGGAGCAGAACGAGGACATGGGCAATGAGCGAACAGTTGTATGATTGTTTTAACTGCCTGCCAGGTTAAACCACAACACATTTTTCATCAGATCCTACCCATATTTGTAGATAGCTTCTGCCATGTGTGCCCCTTCCCCTCACTGAAAATGCCATTAAAATAATGGCAACTTCATTGATTATCAAAAGCACGTATCCCCATTTAAACAACAGATTCCTACTTTTTATATACATATAAGCATCTGACAGGTTTCATAAATCGCTTTCAGTGCAATATGTGCAGTCATTTTTAAATGTTTCTAATGCACGTTTTATTGAATTCAAGCTTTTATCACTCACATATCTGTCTTCTCACTTAAGACTATAGGGATTTTTATGTAGTGTTTTGTTAATAACAGGACTATTTTCACTTATGTTTGCTAATTAAAATGTCTTCTAAGATATTTTATAGGAAAGCTTCAGAAGTTTAAGCTGGATCTTCTTTACATTCCTGTCTCTTGGCTTCTAATTTCCTACTTGCTGTATTCCCCTCTGTGAGAATACAAACTTAGTAGGGCTTATATAGCTCTGATGTGGGACAGGTTCAGTCCTGTCTGTTTTTACAAACTGTACATCATCTCCTATATTTGTCTACAATTTTTGTTAGCACTCCATGCAGAAGGATAGACAAGCATCTTAGTAGAGATTTACATGTGAATGTCCAAATAATTCAGTAAATGGTGTGTGGCAGTACAAGCAATTAATGATTTCCTGAGTCTTAGAATAATAGAATAGTTTGGGTTGGAAGGGACCTTTAAAAATCATCCAGTCTAACCCCACTGTATCACTAGATCAGATTGCGCAGAGCCTCATCCAACCTGGCCTTGAACACTTCCAGGGAGGGGGCATCCACAGCTTCTCTGGGAAACCAGTATTTCACCTCCCTCATTGTAGTAACTGCCTAGTCTAGATCTACCCTCTTTTAGTTTGAAAACATAACCCTTGTCTTATTGCTATAGGGTTTACTAAAAAGTCTGTCCCCATCTTTCTTATAAGCCTCCCTTAAGTATTGGAATGTCACAATAAAGTCTTTCTGAAGCCTTCTCTTCTCCAGGGTGAACAACCCCCAACTGTGTCAGCCTTTCCTCATTGGAGATGTCTTCCATCATTCTGATCATTTCTGTGGCCCTCCTCTGGACTCACTCCAGCTGGTCCAACTCCTTCTTGTACTGGGGGACCCCAGAGCTGAACACAGTACTCCAGGTGGGGTCTCATGAGAGCAGTGTAGAGAGAGAATCATGTCCCTTGATTTGCTGGCCACGCTTCTTTTGAAGCAATCTTCTAATGAGACTAGACATCATAGGATTCACCCATTTAGTTCAAAGTGGCTCCAGCAACTCACAATGAAAGAGACTGCACAGGGCATCTTATGTCAGATTTGATAAAAATTCAGCTAAAGCATCCGTTCAAACGGGTCAGAAATTTTAATGGCAAGTCTATAGGGCTAGGGCATTTTTTTCTGAGGTCATGAACTTTGAAGGATTTGTGGCTGTCAGTAGGTCTGCTGTCCTGGAAAATAAAAGCAGTATTTAGCTAAGGATCCGTCTCTTCTCTGAGACGTATACATTCCACTTTGTCTAACTTCAGCGGGTTTACAAAATTGTAGCAGAGTATTAAATGAGCCCTTTAATAATAAATTGTAAGGATTTTTAGTTTAAGTTTAACCTTTCCAGTTAAAACTCTGAACGCAGAACCTCTGATTGTAGTAGATCAATCAGTAGAAAGGCATCACTCTCTAGTTGCCTGGTTTAGTGGTCATAGATACACGCATAGCAAATTTCTGCTGAAATTAAAGAGGGAAAACATAAAACAATTTATCTATCTCCTTACCGTCGTGCTTGTAGGAAGGTTGGCTTTGATTTTCCACAGGAAATTTCAGCTCAGGTAGAGCCAGCATCTTCTCTCTTTACAAGGCTTTCTAAGTTATGCAGACATGGCTAGTAGGGGCCACAAGCTAAGGGAAAACCCATCCCACACTACACCAGAGTGAATCAGGATCACTGAAAGCACAGCCTCTTCTGCCATTTCCTGCCCCACAGATAGCTATGTAATGTCTATGTGTCTGTTCTCCAAGACTGTATAGCTTGGACTACAATCTAATCTTAAACTAACTTTGCACACTTCATTAAAAATTCCTGTCTTTCAGTCATGACATAATGCACAGGTTTTTCCCTTCAAAAAAGCAAACTTCATAACAGGTTCAGGGTTTCACAAACGATCCCTCAAGTTCCAGTCGTGATGTTGTATAATGTACTTTAACACTCCTTCATACTGACTTTCTGTTTACTTAATAGAAAGCTATTTAGCTTTTGGAACTTTACAGATTTTGGCACACTGAAGGAAACCAACCTGCTTTATTAAATTCATGATTGAAGGAAATCACTGCAAGCCTAATAAGATTTACGTGTTTCCATTCAATGTCAGCAGGGAGTCAGATTAAATCAAGGCTGAAGGTCTCAGCTGCATTCGAACCCTTGATCAAGCTACTAATGCTTCAGTTTGAAAAGTATGACAAGATGATTAGGTGATTTAAATCGCCCTGTGCTTTTTGAGATGGCTGATATCACTAAAGCAATTATTTTTGCAGTCAAATTATGGTTTTCTTATCATCATATTAATAAAATGTGCTTTGTCAAGATTTTCAGTAATGTGGTTTAATTAAAAGAATATTTTTTTCTTTTGTTTAACAGAATTACCTGTTATACAAGTTGTCTATTACTAAACACATAATACCTCGTAGTTATAAAAAGTTGTCCTCCAAGCATTTTACAAAAGAGGTCTGTGTGATTGTCCTTTTCTATAGACGTGGAATACAGTATCTTTAATGTGACAGTTATTGGGCGACATCCCAATATTTCAGCATCCGTGCTGATCCAGAGACACTAGGGATTCACTGTCTTTTGAGGTCTTGTCCCATAAATAAAGCTAAACTACATCTAAAAAGAAGGAGTAATTTAACTTGCATTGAGTTTTTCTAAGAGTTTTCTTGCACCATCTGAAGATTAAGTAACATTAATTGGCATGCTTTCATGAGGGATAGTCCAAAGGCTGCACAAGGTTTACAAACTGATTCATCCTCTTCACTCCTCCTTCCAAGGTGAGACCAGTGCTGTACTAGTGCTCTTAGTACCTGTTGCCACCCATAGCATTCATGAGACTTGTAGTCATAGAATCATAATCAGACTGGTAGCGGTTGAATGGGGCCTTAAAGATCATCTAGTTCCACCGTCCTGACTTAGGCAAGGACATCCTCCACTAGACCAAGTTGCCCAAAGCCCCATCCAGCCTGGCCTTGAGTGAGGGGGCAGCCACAGCTTCTCTGGGCAGCCTGCACCAGTGTCTCAACTACCCTCAAAGTTAGCAATTTCTTCCTAATGTCTAATCTAAATTTACCTTCCTTCAGCTTAAGGCTATTGCCCCTTGTCCTATCACTCCATGCCCTTGTAAACCGTCCTGCACATCTCTTGTAGGCTGCTTCAGGTACTGGAAAGCTGCAGCAAGATGTCCCTGGAGTCTTCTCCAGGCTGAATGACCCCAACTCTCTCAGCCTGTCTTCACAGGAGATGTGTCCCAGTCCTCTGATCATCTTTATGGCTCTCCTCTGGACTCACTCCAACAGCTCAATGTCTTTCTTTGACTGGACACCCCAGAGATGGATGCAGTACTACTCTACATGGGATCTCATGAGAGCAGAGTAGAGGGGCAGAATCACCTCCCTTGACCTGCTGGTCATGCTGCTTTTGATGCAGCTTAGGATATGGTTGGCTTTCTGGGCTGTAAATGCACATTGCTGCATCAGGTTGAGCTTCTCATCAAGCAATGGTACTAATAAATGGTCAAGGTCCAGACATGCAGTGCTAGAGTTTTTCTGTAGTGAAAGTGGTAATGGGAAACTGCTTCCTGGGTTCTCATTTGGACTACAGGGAACCCTACCTGTCAGTCGAGGTGGATGTGGCAGGCAGGAAAGATCACGGATTGACACTTCTCTAGGGCAGATCACATTGAAAGACTTAGACCTACTAGATTAAGAGGCATCATTGTTGATAATGTCATGGAATTGTCTGAACTGTAATCACACTGCACCTTGATAGCCTGGGAGATAATTATTTTCCCTTTGCTCTTAGCAAAGTGATAGCTGAGAACTCTCCTTATAATGTTTCGGGTCGCTGAAAGCTATTTTCTCCTTAATGAACACCTAAAAATAAGTGATGAGCAGATGGACAAACCAATTCTTCAACTTAGATCACTCAGGACTGTGTAGTCAGGATCCTCTAATGAAGCAAAATGTTGCAGGCTGATATAAACTGTCAGTCTCATTCTCTATTGCTACTTGCTATACAGCTATTGCTGTGGCTGTATAATGTTATCGGTGTACTGTACTTCGAGAACGCTGATATATGGAGATAAGAAGTTTCCATTGTTTATCCCAATCAGATAAATGTAATGGCAGTCTTAAGTACAAGTCACCCCCTCTAATTTCAAACCCTATTAGTACCCAGGGTTTATTTTGACTAATTTGGGCTGTAAAAATTTCAAGTAATGCAATGAATGAAGCAAGAAAACCCAAACTCATTGCATACTAGGTGCAGCTGGGTGAGTACTGACTGACCAATTGCAGCTCCCTGGCAATAAATTCTATATGATTCAGGAGTCTTAATTGCAGAGGTGTTTTAAAATATGTAAAAATGTCCTTTATGAAATGCAGGCATATGTGAGTGATCTATTCTAAATGTAGGAAGCAAGAAATTATATACATAATTTATTTTTAAAGATAGATAGATAGATAGATAGATACTCAGTGTCGCTGAAAAAAGTGGCATGGATAATGGGACAGTGAGAAAATCAATAGGGGAGTATTTCACAAAGCCATGTGGTGAACTGATAGAGCTTTTCAACGCTGCTGTAGGCTACTGACCAAAAACCAAAATGTTTATGTATCTGTTTTGTTACAGGCCATGAAACGTCATGTTTGAGTAGAATCTGGTCAGTGATGAAGGCTTGGTAGAGGAATTTCACTTCTTCCTGCGTGAATTTTCTATTGACATGAATTGCCCTTTCTCAAGCAGTGCTTTTGGCCAAGACTCTGCAGCTGACTGGCCAAGCTCAGGCAAGCAAGATAAGACAACTTCTGAATGGCAGGTGTCGGCAGCGTAGGCAGCTGCGTGACGTGTGACTGACATGGAAGGAGCAGGCTGGCTGCCAAGACCTCTAAGCAGCGAAGTGCTTGAGGTATGTGTGAAACCCTGAATTTGGTGCTTCGGTTGCGGGGCTGCTCCGACCTGTTTTGTGCTCACATATGGAATGTATCTGCAAGTTTCAGAGATAAAGCTGGAGCGATGTGAGACTAAGAGGCACATGTGCATCCCTAGTGCTGAGCACCCTTAGATAACTTGAATAGGCTCCAAAGCGAGAGGAGCTCATGTCTGCTGTGGTAAAAGTGCCAAATGACTAAGGGCTTGACAGATAACTGGCAGTGCACAGAAGCAAGGTGGGCTCTGGCATACCCAGTGGTCACCATAACCTTAACGCTAACCTTTTTTTTCCATAAGCATAGGAACCCAGTGACTCCCATGAATAAATAAAGAGGAACTAAAGTTGGTCAGTGACAAACCTTTCTTCTGTCTCTTCAGGTTCATATGGACACTTGGTCTCGGCCGGTGGTCAAGAGTTTGTCAGATGCTAATTGCTAATTGACAGAGAGATGGGAAACTGCTACAACTGTCAAATAAATAGCAGTGGCAGAGAATCTGAGGCTGCCAGACCTTAGCTTATCTCTGGGCCTTGCAAACTACTGAGTAGCATGCGGATTCTCAGGGTGTGTAGGAAAACACATGCTATGTGCTCCCCTAGCCTCTCCTTAGCTACCCGCTCTACGGCATCATTATTCTGCCTTCTGACTCCTTGAGTGTTTGGAGTTTTAATCCTTAATTTCTTTATATGTAGGACCAACAGTACCGGAATAAGTGTATCTTTTTAGTGAGTTACTATGTAGTTTATGCAATACAATGTCTGTAAGGGACTGCTCTATAATATTTTTTCTGCTGTGAAGGAACAAAATTCATTATTTACTGGCACTTGTTGTACCAGTGTTAGTGGAATCCATAAATTTATAGCCTTACCCCTAAATCCAGAAAGCTTTATTCTTCCTTTGTTTTAACCCTAGTGCAGAGTTACGGCACTTTCACACCTGTGCTAAAACCAACAAAGGGAGTCCTTGTCCGATAGTGTTCACCTCTTTCCATAGACATTGCTGCATGGTCCGTGCTGGGTGGATATTGCAGCTTAGCATGGAGATGCTTGTAGGAGCTCCACTCACATCATACCTATAGGTGACCAGCTGCTCATTGAGTTTTGCCATCCAGCATGTCTGAAAACATCACATTCATCCTAGCTGTAGAAATTTTGCTGTGCAACAGGCGTGCTAGTACACTTCATTCGCTGGGTTAAGCGTGCAGGTGGAGAGATGTTGCAGCTCTCTCCTCGGTGCTAGAAGCAGGGTGAGAAGGTAAGCGGAGGGAAAGAAATTGCCATTGTCTTTAGGGTTTGCAGAAAAACAGGAAAAAAGAGCCATATGCTCACTTAAAAGTTGAAATCTCATTAATTCAAACCAGCATGACAATGAGGACGTTGTAACCTCATCACTCCCATCTTTCATACAAAGTGAGCCAATAAAATATCAAGGATAGAAAAAATTCTATACATCTACTTGCTTAATGACTCTTTCCTGCAGCTCTGGGCACAGAAAAGGCCTGTTAACATGCAAAGCAAGTCTCTCCTGGCAAATGCTATCTGAAGGAATTCCTGCAGAGAAGCTTTCTTTTTCTATGGGAAGGTTTGGGAGTGATACTGGCAACTTGGATGCAAAGCTGAGGCTCCTCAGTGACTGTAAATCAGTCCTATCTTGTTAATGTCACTAAGGCTATGCTAATTTATGCTTGCTAAAGTACTCAAACCTGCCAACAGGCACCTGGTTAAATACGTATGTTTAACCTGCCAGAGTTGCTCAGAATCAATTAAAGCAGCAACCACTCCATTAGATGTGGAAGGGTTAAAGTGTTGCCAAGTTCAAGTCTATCTCTCACTCTGGCATCAGGGTCCCAGGGAGTGCCATCTCAATGTCTCCCTCCCACTAAAGCCTCTGGTGGAAATGTGAAGAGAGAGGACTACAGACACCAACAGCATGCTCTAGGAGCAATTGAAGAAGGACACTAAACACTTGCTGAGACCTTATCCTGCTGTGCCCTGTGTTGAATGATGGTATGACCTAAACTTCCCCAGCTATTGCCTTCGCAGACCTTACCTCACTTTTCCCTTCTTGACCTGCTGTATCTCCTTATCTCCTTGGTCTCTTTCCTTCAGTTCTTGAACATATTTTCCTTCTGTTTATCATTACCACACACACACACACAAAGAAAACCCACTTACCATTTACTGCTACTGTTAACTCTGCTTACGAGCTGCATGCTTTTCCTCTCTGATGCATTTGTCTACCTGGACTGTAAACTCTGCCCACTGCTTTTAGCTAAGCTGAAGAGAAGGCTGTTATACAAAAAATGGAGACCCACTCTTGGTTTGTCCTCGGGCATTACTGCAATAGGAAAGACATCTCAGTTTAGTGCAGTATTGTAAAGTTGTGTCTGTTGAGATTGTTGCTAATGAGAGACTGTTGCTCCTACCCATACACAGTGAAGACAGACCAGAATACTCATTGTGAATAATGCTTCAGCACAGTCCTGCTATTTCATTGCCTTATGCAGTCTACCAGCCACTTCTTTTCCTTTCAAAACATACCTATTTAACAACAACTGAAACGTTGCTCATGAAACTGAGCAAAAAGAATTAGTTTGAAGGGGCAAGCTGTGCCCTTGCAGGACTGATGACATGAATGGTGAAAGAGACATCAAGCTATTAGATTAATATTTAAAATCACATTAAGTAATACTTAAAAAACATAATTCTGCAAAAGGGCCAAATAACTTTTTTGGTGGCAAGAGTTAATTTGTTCTTTCTGATTGGTTGGTTTGTTGGTTGGTTATCTTTTTGGTTTGTTTCTTTCTTGATAACATCTAGTTTTCTGTCTTTCTATGGGACACTACTTCCATACAGTAACATCAACTTCTCTTGGGGTTTTATATGGTGGTGATTTTGATTGCTCGATGGCAAAGTTTCTTGTTTATGGCAGCAGTTGCACTGCTGTTCTCCAGACTGTAAATTGCTTGTGGGAAGTTTTAGCCTGGACAATATTATTAAAAAAACACTTTTAGAAATGCTAGTGCAGTCACTTACGTGGAAAGGGAATGTAAGTGTGGATGGATTTGCAGCTGAAATCAGTGTAGCTGTTATCTTCCTTTATTAGATGGAGATTTGAGACATCTCATCTAGCTGTAAGCACCCACACTGTAGATACGTCCTTAGAGCAGGTCAGGCTACCCCTCTTATAGTCAATAGAAAGAACTGCTCCAGTTCAGCCATTTCCTTTCAAATGAGAAAGATTACTCCCTGTAAGTGCCTGTTTCTCCCTCTTGAATTTAAAGATCACCTAGTAACAAGCTCAGATGTGGATATTTACAGTATAGATATTTGCATTTGGACAACAGAGTCCTTTTTTTGGTGTTTGGTCTGTAAGGGGAGAAGAAAATTCATCTTCTGAAAAGCTTCACTCAACACAAACCCATTTCTCCCTCTGTGCATCCCCAGCTTGGACCAGAGCTGGGTCATAGCTTCTGAGTTTGAGGCAAAATTGAAAATCGCTGTCAACAGGAAGGATAGTCAGGCCAGGGTCTGCAGCAGGAGAAGGAACAGGGTAAGGATGGAAAAATCTAGAGGACTGGTCTTAATAGTCCCACCACCTCACTCGTCTCAGCTGTTGTTTCTGAACCACATGCACTGACACCTTCCTTGGTTGAAGCAGGCAGCTTAGTCTCTAGACCTTTGTTATAGGGAATTGATGCTCTGAGCCTGTAGCCTTTCTGGCACCTCTGCTGCATCTGGTGTCTCTGACATGAGCTAGCTTTGGTAGGAGAAGAAAAAGAGGTATGCTTCCAGACCAGGTGTTCCCAGGGATAAGTCCTCTTTCCTCATTCATCTGTCTGGCTGCTGGTTTTATTTGCCACTTACTTGAAAGACTGATAAGTGGTAATTGGGACAAGATAGAACAGGCAAGCAGCTGCCTCCCTTAGTAGCAAAGGGGATGAAATATTGTGAAGGAATTTACTTCCCTTCAGAAACTTAATTCTCTTTACAGGCCTTCCTGTCATTTAAATAACTAATCTTGAGATGTGGGATGTTGCTTGTGGCTTATGGGAAGAGTTAATTCTTGACTGCCACTTGCTCCTTGTGAAGAATAAATCCTTCATGGTACTGTCAGTCAAATTATATCCCTAATATAATGATAAACATTAGGGATTATAGATTTTGTTGTTGTTTTGATTTGGTTCGGGGGGTTTTTTTGTGGTTTTATTTTGGGTTGTGGTGGTTTTTTGAGGTAGTTGTAGGCCACACAAAGTCAGTGCAGGAGAGGAAATATTATTATGCCGTGTGTCTGAGACACAGAAAACACTACGTTAATTTTGGTGGGAATTAAATAATGAACCAAATTCACAGAGTAGTCTCAGAGGAGATGGAAAGGCCCAAAATACTTGTTTCAACATTTAAAAAATTGTATATACTACCTTTCTAGTCTGAAGAGGGTTTAATTTTTTTAAATTATTTTATGATTAATTTATTTTAAAGATTTCTTTTTTAATAAAAGACATTTTCTGAACACAAATGAAAACAAAATGTTTGGTTTCTGAACCAAGTCTGAACCAAACTTTTCTTCACCAAACCTAGTAGGCCATTCTTCATGAACTCATACTTAGAAAAACTGGAGACAGATGAGAGAAACACTGTTTCCCCAGGCTCCTTGGAGACCAGTGAATCTGGTAGTAGCTTGCTTTAATGCAGAGCTGGAGAAAGGCTCTGCCTACCCACACAGTGCAGCTATACAGCTGTATTTATCTGAACATATTCCTGTTACTTTGCACTGGATACGATTAATTATTTTGCACCTACCCTGTTCTGCGGCACAGCATTACATCACATTAGTCTCGTGTTTGATATCAAACTGATGCAATGTTATACATCAGGAGCTGTATCGGAGCTGTTTTAATTAGACAAGGTATTTTATTCACTTAGTGAATATTTGCTTTGGGGTTGCCTGTGAAAAACCATAAAGCACAAGCACCTAAACGCTCCCAACTAAATGTCAGCACAGGTATCCTGCACTCCGCTGATTAATTACATAATCTTTAGATCATTTAGCTAATGATCCCTACAAGGATAGGCTGAAAGAACTGGGACTATTCAGCCTTAAGAAAAGAAGGCTAAGAGGGGACCTTATTAATGTTTATAAATATCTTAAGCAGGGGCTGCAGGGGGAATTGGCCAGCCCCTTCTCAGTGGTCTGTGGAGACAGGACAAGGGGCAATGGCTGCAAGTTGGAGCACAGGAAGTTCCACACCAACATGGGGAAGAACTTTTTCACAGTGAGGGTGACAGAGCCCTGGGACAGGCTGCCCAGGGAGGTGGTGGAGTCTCCTTCTCTGGGGATATTCAAGACCTGCCTGGACGCCTATCTGTGCAATATGAGCTAGGGAGCTGCTTTGGCAGGGGGTTGGACCCGATGATCTCTTGAGGTCTCTTCCAACCCCATCGATTCTGTGATTCTGTAATCGTGTTGAATGCATATCGCACAGTTAATGAAAGATTTCAGAGCTGCAGGCAGCCTTAAGGAGTGAATGAATCATCATGTGCAGCACACAGTCGTCATCGCTCACTGCAGAAGCGCAGCATCAGCTCGAGTACCGAGCTTGAACAGGGCGAGGTGCAAACGCCAAGGTTACCCTGCCAAACTCTTCCCTACCACAAGCAGGGTGAAGACGTGCTCTGGCTTCTTCTCCGTGAGGCAGAGAGTGACCCCTGAGGCTCTAGAGAGAAAAGAGGCTCGGCAGCATTGCTGTCTCCTCGGGAGTGCCGCAGCCCCGCGAACCGGGCGGTCGCCTCAGGTCCCTGCCCTGGGTAATGTTTTGAGGAGGTAAAGGAATGGTAATGCTTCCCCAAGTAGGGGGAAAAAAAAAAAAGTCTGAGATGTGTTAGAGATCGTGCACAACAGGTTTTTTGTTGGTTTGTTGTTGTTATTGGGGTTTTTTTCTTCCCACAAGCAAGGTACAATAGCTAGGTAACAAAGGTTGAAAAGTCAACATTATCATCACCACCTATTTTCGTGTCTTCAGTAGCTCATTCTACTTTCAGAGTGGATTTTTTTCAGCCTATTAGCAGCAATTGAAAGTATCAGTTGACTTCTAAAATGACCATGAGATTTGGGTTTGGGTTTGTTTGGTTTTTTTTCCATAACCTTGAGGACCAGAGGTTTATTAAATTTCTCAGGGATGGTGGAAAAGAAAAAGTTGCTAGATTTTTTTTGTTTTTCTTTTATTTTTGGCTGTGGTTTTTTTTAAGGAAAATACCTGGGAACATGAAGTGGAAGCTTCACTCAACTCCAGCTCATTGATGTTCTGTGATCTGGCTCATTAGGTCTGGTCATGCAAGCCTTAGGCTTGTAGCAAAGCACTTTATAAAAGGCTGAGTAGATGAAAAGGTGAAAAGAAAATTAGAAGCGGTAAGGAAGAAAGACAGATGGGCTGAGAAGGCAAAAATGAGTTCTATTTAGTAGATCAGGCAACTCCTTGCTCACACATTGCCTGTGGAAAGAAAGGATATGAGCGGTGTGACATATTATCACAAACAAATAAAAAGTAGTAGAACCTCTCCTCTGGGATGCAGCCAGGAGACTCCAGACAACATTCCTCTCGGCATCTCTCTCACATCACTGTTCTGCATTACTCTCGGTGCTCAGAAGCGTTGGGGGTCATCCTGCCCTCGGCTTCCTTGGTGGGAGGAATTGTGAGTGCTCTCCATATCTGACTCAGCCAGTCAGCTGGAATAGCTAATATCCACATACCTCTGCTTTTTAAAACAGGCTCTGGCTGATGTAGATTAAGGACCATTTGTGCTATCCTTCTCCCTTTTGACTCTCTGACCGAGGGGGTGGGAGTGGGAACATATATCTGAGGTAGGAGTGATAGTGTCTTATCTGCTCCAGCCACTTTCTAAGTGAATATCCATTGGGGTCGGGGGTGGGGGGTGGGGGGGATATATAGCAAAAACCAGCATACATCTCCTCCCCTTGTTTGAAAAAAAATTCCTGTATCTGGTCAGGACCTGAGTTTTACATCTCGTCTGAAAGATAACACCTCCAGGAGAGCATCTTGGGAGAGCAATTTAGTACTGAGTCAGAGGGAAGAGAATGAGTCACTGCAGCTCTTAGATTTTTCTTGGAAGTTTCTCACTAAAGCATTGACCCAGCCTGACACTGTTTAGTAGATGACATCAGAGAGACTAGAGTTTGTGCTAAATTCAGAGGGGATAAAGGCTGGTATCCCAGGAAGCTGGTTAGAAAAGAAAGGTTGATAATTTTTTTTGTGGGGCAGTTAGGTCTTAATTGGGGTACATTCATCATGCATGTACTTTCAAGCCAAAGTAAACAACAACAACAAAAAAGAAAAATCAGAAGGGAAGGCTGAAATCTCGAGCTGTTAAGTAGTGGATACAGCATGTGTCACATTACAGACTGTTCCTTCCTTTAGCAATGGCACACGAAGTGAACTTATTATCATTGAATTGTATTTTTTTGTATTTGGCAAGAAAAAGAGTCGACTTTTTTATCTTTTTTTCTTTTTTTTTTTTTTTTCCTTTTTCTTAAATCTTACTATGCAGCTACCTGATTTTTGCAGTAAAGCTGCCTGCAATCCTGTGGAGGATCTCATCATCATCAAACACATCAATGGCAGTGCCAGGTTGTCATTGTGGAGTGGTGCTCTGGTGATTATCAGTGAATTGACAATGATTAGTGACTCACTGTTGCTCATTCTTAATCCAGCCCACTCCACCACTGCTTGTACTGCCTTGTGGGAAGCAAATCTAAGCACATGCACAGGAAGAAGCTTCAGTGTTATTTTGCTGGCAGCCTTTCAGAAACCTCCTTTGCACTGTAACTGCTTGTCTGCTACCCACGGAGTTTGCCATCCGGCTAAAGATTTTCTTCCAGCCCCTACGGAGACTTCAGAGGGTATACATTCTATACTAATGCCAAATGGTAAAAAAGATATACATTATTTAAGCCAGGGAAATGTGAGATGTGCATGGATGTGATAAAACGCTAGTGTGTGTGTGAATGAAAAAGGGACCTGTTGGCAAGACGTGCTGCTGTCACTCTCCTGAGGAATCTCCCCTCTGCTGAAGAACCACAGAACGGTAGGGGCTGGAAGGGGCCTCTGGAAATAATCTAGTCCAACTCACGCCCCCTCCCCTCTCCCCCTCCCCTGCCAGAGCAGGATCACCTCGAATAGGCTGCACAGGACAGCATCCAGACAGGTGAACATGGGAACATGATAAATATTAGCTGGTCAGCAACGAACTGTGTAAAGGATGTGCAAAGTTCTGCCTAAAGGACCACAATGTTAGGGCATTGTGGGCATTGTAATACCTCAGGGGAAACAGCGTGTCTTTGAGAAGGAAGTGATAAAGATGGAGAAAGAGACGGCCTGGTTCTCAAGTCTGCAGAACCAGCTCCGTGGCTTTGTTAGCAAGACAAAAGCTAAATGTCACCCAAAGGACCTGTAATGTAGTGGAGTATATGAAGTAAACAGCCATCAAGTATCTGTGAAGATTATCGGGGTGGGGTAGCTGGGTGGGTGATAATGAGCTCTCATAATGGAAAACTTAATCATTTCTTGGAAGCCCTATGAATATGCATATTTGTATTGTATAAAACTTATGTAACTGACCCTTTACTGCGCACACATTGGGAGGAGTGATCCCCAGTGTGCCCAGCACTGCAATAAAGAAAACTTGCTTCAGAGCCACCCAGGCTCTTGAGTTTTGATTTTGGCTTTTCATAGCATCACAGGTTTTTAGTATCTCCAGAGATGGAGACTCCACAGCCTCCCTGGGCAGCCTGTTCCAGTGCCCTGCTTCACACTCTGTAAAGAAGTTCCTCCTCATGTTTCAGCGGAACTTCCTATATTCAAGTCTGTGCCCATTGCCTCTTGTCCTCCCTTGGAATGCAGTGGTACCTACACTGGCATCCTTAAGACCAGAAAGGTTTCTTTAAATTTCTTTTCTGCTGTTGCAAGCTTGAAGTCACATGAGATGCAGACAATTGTGGATGCTCAAAAGTTGTGTGTGCTGTGCCTCACTCTTTATAAGGTGCTCCAAGACTGTTCATAATGCAGACCAGGTTGAACAGTGGCTTGGTTCCCACCTGGGCCATGTGTTCACGCCAGTTAGATATAGCAGAACTTCAACAGCATGTAGGCTATAAGTTCCCTCACTGGGTATCAGGATCTTACAAGTCTGAGATAGAGAGGTAGTAGAAGGGCAGGTCAGAAAACTGAGGGGAGTTTGGCTGCAGAAGCAAGATTTTTAGCAACCTGGGCTGGTGAAACTGGAAATTAAACCTGGCAGTGGAAGTCTCTGAGAATCACTGTGCCTGTCTCAGTTATCTGCAAAGGCTGTAAAGCCTGGGTCCCTTTTTTACTAACCTTTCTGCCTCCATTGTACCAATGTATCTCCTATGCAAAGCCAGCCAACAAAAACTGAGCTGCCTCTCTGATTAAGCACTGAAGATGCCAGACAAAAGAAAACCCAATGTATTTTCAGCAGGCTATTTCTTAAAAGTTGGAGGGAAGCAATAGGTACCTATACAAACGGCAGTCTTCCTAGTCTAGCCCACATATTTGGAGCAGCAATTCTCAGAAACCAAACTGAATGGAAAAACATGCTCAACAGCTATATGCTCAACAGCATTTTTCCTGGAAAGGAAGAACATTTCTGATACTTGAATGAATTAAAAAAAAACAAGGCAAAGTGTTCTACGATCACTTTGAGAAAAAGAGGTAGATCTGTTAGGGTCTCTAATCTTTGACTTTGCTCTTCATGCCAAGCATATTTTGTCACATTTGCTCTCATTGCTTGGAGCTGTTTCTGGCAAACCAAGCAAGTTCTGCTTACTGCAGCTATACATCTTGAACAAACATGAAGCTGTTTATATGCAATGTTTTGATGGATGGAATGAAAGCTGGCATTTCAAGGCACATTTCAAGTTTTTGCATCCAGGGCTCTTGGCACACTGGTGCATCCCACAGGGAAAAAAAAAAAAAAGAAAAAGAAAAAGGTTTTGCCTCAATAATATGGGAAACCTTGGCTGTATTAGGTGGATAGCCACAGGTAAAGTGGTATCCACACAGCTACCTGCCAGGCACTCTGGCCAGGTGTGTACTAAACTGAGCACTATGTCCCTTTTAAAGTGCAAGACATTTGTCTATGCCTGAGGGAGGCTGTATTTCCTAGGCTGAGAAGCGAATCTGAGGTTCTACCTCCCAATAGACTTTGGGACGTCTCTCTGGTGTCTTTACTTAGGTTTTGACTTTCTGTGGTTTCCAGTAGAGTTAAAAGGGGTCCCCTAACCCTCTGTCCTATTTCATACTGAAGTCCTTGTCCACAAGTCTCGTAGGCAAGAAACATGCGGACTCTAATTTCTAAACCCCTCATACTTCTGTTTCAGGAGAGAGCTGGACTTCTCAAATTTCTAATCAAATGAGGCATGAGGTAACATGGGACTGGGTTGTGCGACTTGTAGTGTATCAGGCCTCTTTAGGCTACATGGCGTGGGATGTGACCACAGGGTCTATACTCTGCATATGGGCAACTTTCTGGTTAATACATCCTTGGGCTATTGCACCATGCTGTGGCCTTCTGCTCCGTGACACCAGCAGCTGGTCAGCAAGCCACAGGCCAAGCTGATCAGCAGTAGCACTGAGTGTTGGAGCGGATTGGAGACCTTGGCTTTGTGCTGCATAAATGGGGCCGAGCAGCTCACGTTGCTAGGCAGGAGTCAGCTGTGAATTTTGTACGGTGTGAGACATGACGGGTCTGCCAAAGGCTTACACCGCTTATAGTCAGTATCCGCTCCATCGTCCTTTATTAGCAGCTGCTGTAACTGAGAAAGCTCAGGCTACTGCTTTTGACATCACTTTCGGGTCGCTGTTTCCAGACTGCACCAACAAGCGTCCCAAGGACATGTGCCATGCCTGTGGTCCTCACGGTTGTTAGGGCAGGCTCTCCTCCTCCTGCACTTGAAACCAAGGGACAAAACGCCCATTGAAGCTAATGAGAACATGGGTGAACCCACTTCCCATATGGTGCCTGTCAACCACGTGCTTCAGAAACATCTGATATATTTTTATTCTGATCATGTGTTTGGTATAAAGATTGAGACTTGCTAAGGCTTGTAAGTCCTGAGACTGTGGACTGTAAGAAATTCCCAAGTTCTGTATAAATATCCAGCTTTGTTCTTTTGTAGAGAGAACCACATGCCATCATGAGAGCTCATATGATTTCGGGTGCAACTTAGGGAAGCCATCTGCTTTCAGGTATTCTCACATCGCTCTGTGGCAAGCCCTGTGCCTCCTGTCAGTGCAGCGTTTGTTTACTCAAACCTCAACTGGCAGGTCATTTTTAACTTCTGATGAATAGTTGAGAAATGTTAGGGCTAATCATATGATTTTTGCATTTCTGTGCCTTTTGAGTGACTTTAGGATATCTGCCACTGTGGCAGCTGAGTCATTGTGAAGCTGTAATGCTATCGCCTTTGGTGTAAGATAAATTTACTCTTCATGTTTGAAACTTAAACAGAAACACTTTTATACAAGACTTTACCTGAGAGTGGCACCTTTACAGTTAAAATACCTCCTGTAACAAAGCTGCTATAACATAAAATCATTGGAATCTTGATATCTATTCTCCACTGATTAATATCTTGTTAGGTGATTCATTTAAATTTGAGTAGGCCTCTGAACTTCGGGTAGGTGACCAAACTTTTAATTTGACATTATAGTGGATGGGATTTATCTGTTATGAAACAAGCTTACTGTTTTATGTCACCTTGACTTTGAGCAAATGTATCATATTATAACTGAAATTGTTCAGAGTACAATGGAGCATAAAAGAAAAATGATTCTGAGCAAGGCACAGGTACAAGATGACTTTCATGCTTCCTAAGGACAGAGGCTCGAGGAAACTGTGGAACATGATCTTTGTTGGTTTGCTTTTACTCTATGGAGTGTTTGGGAAGCCCAAAACTCATGGATTGTACTTGGGTGGACTGGTCATAAATACCACATGGCATAGGAAAGATACAAAAAACAGTAGTACCTTCCCCAAACTTATTTCTATTGCAGTAAATTGCTGACAGTGTCACTAAAGCAGATACCATCTTTTGTTTTCTTATGCTAATGGTAAGAGTCAGGAAAATTTTTCTTATTTTTTTACTCTTTCATAATTGCTATGTTTTCTGTATCAATTTTATTTTTGTGTGTGTGTATTAGTTTGTGTGCAGTAACTGGCTTATAGAACTGAGGAATAGAACTTCACAACAACATATGTCATTTATAGGAAACCAGACTGGATGTAATATAATTTATTCTATTCAGGATAAAAATCAATATCTATCTAGAATGGATAAGAGCCTGTCTTGAGTGGACAAAAATTTTCATTTACTTCCAATGCACCCACAGTGATTTCCCACTCTGTTGCCTAAAGCTCATTCTTCACAGTTAATGATAAACATCATTGACTAAATGATGACTGCAGTTCCTCTGCTAGAATCACAAGCGATCACTTATGTTCCAGGCAGGGCTGTTCTTCCTTCAGCACATTCATTCACAGTGCACTGTGCGTGGCCAAACCCCCTGCTCAATCACCGGCTTCAGCCACCATTGAACTCACTTGAAGTGAAGCCTTAAACTTTTTCCAGATAGTTGTGAAACATGCAATGAAATTGCATGCTCTCCTTGCGCCTCGGTTAGTCACTGCCTATTTAGCAAAAGGAAAAAGAAAGAAGGACTTTGACCTCTAGAATAGAATTTCAGGGGTGATCTCATCCAGAACGTCTGAAAAATGTGTCACCTCAAGCCACTAACCAATTTAACCTTTACTGAGTTTCATACTTAACAGGGAAAACAATTCCCTCTTAACTGTATCCTAAGGGTGCTGGAGAGTTACTGGTATCACTTGCAGTGTATTCTGGCAGATAAGGTTTCGTCTTCATCTTTGGCATTCAAAGATATTAAACCTACTGACATTGTATAAAAACGGTGATATCTTCTGTGTTAATTTCCAGACTGCTAATTGAGTAATGCAAGAGGTGAGTGGTGGCAAGCTTCTGAATGTGGTACATTTTGTCTACTGTTAGTTTAAATAATTTGTCTGGGTTTCTTAATAAATAGGTGGCTGAGTTAACTCCTGGAGTGTTAACCAAAATAGTTGTTAGTAATCTGAGAAAGTCTAAAGGTTGTCTGAAAGACTTGTGCATCATTTTTTTTTTTAGAATGGATTGGAACAAACTCTTCATGTGCTCCATGCTAGTCCCCCCAGTCGTATAAAGTGTCTGGAAATCCCGAAATACCATTTGAAGTGTTTCTCAGGACTATGGTTGCAAAGCATCCGTTTTAAAAGTTAATGTTAATCAAGGCTTAGCTATGAGCCAGAGAAAAACGCGCCTGAATAACTGCTTGGTAAAACTCCTTAAGCCATATAGCTTGTCCCCTGCTTCTATTAGATTAAAAATATATCTCATCCAGGATTACTTGCTACTTTCTTGTAATCTAAGAAATAGTTTACGGTAGAGGCAACAAAATTTCCATGATAAATGCAATAAAAATACGTTTCGGTTCCAAATTTATTTATTTTCCTGGCAGTGCTGGGCACACACCAGCCATGTAACATAATATGACGGCATGTGGAGCAGCAGCAGAACGGGAGCAGCTTGAGAAAACCACGTACTGGTTGCGTAATGCCTGGAGCACAGGCCTATAGGGCCATGCCTGCCTGCTCCTATTGAGCCGAAATACTGTACGTTATGTTTCGAGTAAGTAATTAATGAAGGCTGAAATAATTAATGATGAATGTAACAGAAGCACGGTATAGGTACCAAGGTTAACAAGTTTATCTTATTTCTTGCCATCCATTATCCGTGCATCTCTGACATCAGTTCAGCAAACTGTCGAATCAAGAATCAGGTAAGTATAACCTAAAACCTACAAGTCCTGCAATGTTCCAATTATATTTTGCGCAATGTGAAAGATGTGTGGTAAATCATCAATCTGATTATTGAGGTGAGACTGTTGCAGGTAACATCAGAAGATCCGTTCCTTGGGAATGATGTGATCTTTATGACCCGTATTATTAAGCAGCAGTGCTATCTGAAGAATGGCAAAGTAATTATTTAATTTTTTTTTTTTTTTTTTTTTTTGTCCAGTCTGGATGTTGGCATCATTCTTATCAAAGCAAATGTGAAAATAATCCATTTGGGAGGCAGACTTCACTATGACTTCAGCTCCTGCTCAAGTGATGCTGGGACGTGCTTAGGGTATGTCAGGAAATATTTAGCAATTCAGTGAACTAGGGTTTGGAACCTGGAGGAAAGGGGTTCATTCGCATCTCCATTTCTAAAAAAATTTAAAGAAAAACAAATCTTTCTTGTTATTAAAAACAAATTTCCCAAGAGCATCTGGACTTTCCAAATGTTTAGCATGTAGATGACTCAGCAGCTTTATGCTAAGATACCATGCTGTTATTTCAAAACCAAAATATCAGCTTTGACATTTTTATATGTCGAACAGAGATCCATAGTCTTTCTTATTATTATACATCATTTCAGCTTTTAAAAGTGTAAAAAGAACCTTGGATTAAGCATTATGTTGATTTTGAATCTAGGAAAGTCTTTTACAACAAGATTTTTCTCTGACAAACCATTTGGCAGAAGAATTGTATTTTAAAAAGCCTTTATTTTTCTTGTTTGGCTAGACTCTCATATTAGCTGAATTGTACTTGTTGCAGACCTTGAAATTAGAAGGAAAAAGTTACCCTTTTTTTCCCCCAGCTAACTCAGGACCTAAGAATGGACCAAAGACTGTCCTGAGCTAGGCCAATGAAGATGGTCTTTCCCATGACTCTTCTGCTCACTGAGTCTTTCTAGAAGAAATTTGAGAAAGTAGCTCTTCCATCATTTCCTGTCAAGAGCCTTTAGCTACTCCCAAACATCATTTATAAAGGGCGTGGGAGGGAAGACATTTAAAATACCTTCATGTATATGCAGGTTTCTTTGTTTTGAGCATTTTTACCAATATGAGCAGTTTAAAGGAAAGCTGGTCTTTGCTTTTTGGTGCTTGTATAAAGTGTAAGTATAATGTATAAGTAAAGTGCCCTCCTTAAAGAATTTACAACCACAAGACCCCGTTTTGACTTCTGTGAATAGATGTGATTTTCACGTTTAAGGGATTATATGTGCACAAGTAATACATACATAAATCCTCAGCATGGTCATGCAAGTTGTTACTTGGAATCAAATAAACTATGAATCTTCTTGAATGACCAGTGCTAGGAAAGAGAAAGTCATTTAAGCTGAGGAAGGAAAAGTGCATTCCTTAGACACACCTACTGCTCCTAATAAACACATAGAGAATGAACATGTTATTTTCGATACAGTCAAGTATGGAATTGCAGATAAAGAGAAAATTTTTTCCCTGAGAGATTTACAGATCTTCAGCACGGGGTGACCTTTGGTGTAATAGAAAGGGTAGCGCTGAAATACCGTCTGTAGCAGCATCTGGGGATCTTTTGGTTAACTTATCTTAAACTGACATCTAGATGATTCCAGGATCAAGAAGAAAATGGATATTTAAGGCTTCCCTATCTCCATGATTTAGTGCTAAGACTGTGTTATAAAATGTGTGCATATATACCAAGTCCAGAGAGAATGATTTTCATTGTACAGAGACATACACCACATATACAGGAATTCAGGTCTCTGTGTATGTACTATGTAATGTAAGGAGCTCTGGATTCGATATGCACTGTTTTTTCATGACAAATTGAAGTCTTTCTTTAGCCACACAGGTTCTTTAATTTTATATTTTACATTTTACAAGAAACGTTACTTTTTACTGTAGCTGTATTTGTGTCTGGTACAGATATCAAAAGGTTTTTATTTATTTTATTAAGACCTGTGATCAGTGTCATGACCCAGGAGTATGGAGCCTGTCAAGTAGCTACTGAACTGTATTTATTGTCCCATTCCCAAAAGGCGTTGCTCTTGCACACCTGACCACAGGTCTCTAAAGGCCTGAATAAGACAGGTATAGGCTGGAGAAGAGACCAACCTGTTCCCAAAAGGCTACAGCATTTGCTGTCAGTGCCCTATCAAAACAAGCTAGAACTTTTTAGCTACACTTTAATGTGATGGATGCACTGGATATACAGATGCAATCATTGTAACTTCATAATCCCCCTGTATGTGGTCATTGCTATTTTTCCATGGCTCTGCAAATAAGATAATTGAATAAGAAAGGTACAACAGTCCCTCTCCTGGGGAACAAACTGCATTTCTTGAGCCCTGAAAATCCCTCTGCCTTCCGTGCTCCTACACTTGCTATCCATTGCAGGCCATTAGGTATACAGTTCCCTCTCAGCAGCTAATGAGACTTAAATAAACATACTGAGAGACGAACACGGCCGCTGCAGTTTAATAAATGATGCTGATTCTGGTCTCGATTACGCTGGTGTAAATCTGGAACACCACCACTGCTTACAGTTAAATTACTCTAGATTTATATCAGAGCTGAATTTAGCCCATAGATTTCAGTTTTTTTAAACCACTGGAATTTTATTACCGTGATTTAAGCCATTTAAAAACCCCTAAATATAGAGATAATTTAGCAGATCAAGTTGTACACCTAATTTTTTCCGTATCTCTTTGCATATTGCAACTCTAGCTTTATTTTTATCTGTTTTTAAACCTTACTCTTCCAATAATCAAGGAACTGATAACATTGCACTGATAACTGATAAGATAACATTACGTTACGTATTACAATTAGAAGATCAATGGTTCTTTTCTTAGAGAAAGTCCTTTAACTCTGCCCTTGAATTTTTGTGCTTTTGGCTGCAAGTAATGTGCAGCCCAGGTTTTTAGCCATAGTTTGACATCTGGTTCATGATTAAAATGAAGTGATTTGATGGATGGAAGAAACACAATGTATCTCAAACTAGTCAGAGGAACAAAGCACTGTTTTGTTCTACAAAAGAAGTAGTGCCAGACATACTATGATCACATCACCAGTGTTATAATGAACAGGTTGTTCAGAATCTGCCAAAAATCAAAAGTGAGTCAATGGAAAAAAGACACTAAGAAGGGAGCCGCGGCCAGTCAGCTCATAGGCAAACACAAACCTTTGAGCCAAGCAGTTTTCTACCACAGTCTTCCTTTTAGCTCAAAATACTAGTATATGACAACACTGTCTACAGAAATTGAGTAGCTTTCCATTACATTATTCTGAGCTCAGATAGAGTACGGGTATTTCTATGTATTTTAATTCAAAGGTGGAGGTGTTGATCATGCATGATTTTAACCTTGTCTGAAGCCAATTCAGCTCAGTGATGCTTCTGAAAAGTGTTAGAATTTGGTGAAAAAAGGGAATATGAACTGACATGGTAAAGGTATGAGGGAGCAGGAATCTTGGATTGTATTGAGGCTTGAGAACATAAATTATGAAGGTATTCCAAGTTGACTTTGGGCCAATCTTGATGAAGTGATGATCTTCAGCAATACTGAGGATAGGAGTCTATACATCTTGTAATAGTTACCTATATCTTCTTGTTATAATAATAAGAAAATGTGTGTGGGAAGGGGGAGGGGGAAGAAGATATAAAAACCTGTGCAACAGAAGCCATTTAAAAGACAAGATTTGCCAACTATCGTTACCATAGTTACCTTGCATTATAATTATAGAAGAAAGATCTGTGGTGGTCTTATTTAACCATGTGTGGGACGTATTGGTGATTGGATAATGACCCCTGTTCTATGCAGTAGAGATGAGACATATCCTCTCACAGCACATCAGACTCATGGAAAGGAATTAACAAACTCATTAAAAAAAGTCAACCTGTCAGTGTAACAATGATGAACAGTGTTTATTTCAAGACATCTGGTCACATTTCCTGGAGATGTACGACTGAAAATCTCTGAAGAACAATGAAAAAAAATCTGAGTGTTTTAGTGTTAATTTTTGAACCCACTAAATCAGGTTTTATGTTCTAAGAGAGCTGATACACACTGCTAATGAAGAATTTAAAGCACACTGACAAGCCTAGATGGATATTGAGGATTGAAGAGGAGCCCGCTTGTTAAAGTTATACATGTATGCTTCCATTGTTTTTCCTATTTGTAAACCTGTCATTCCCAAGATGTCCATGCTCTCTCCCTAAAACTTCAGAGATCTTTTCTTGATTTGTTCATCTCGAGGAAAGAAAAAAAAAAAAAAGGAAAAATTTTCCAAATAAACTTAATGGTGTAGGAAAGCACGTGTTCTCCAGCTGTTTCTCCTTGTAAATCAGAATGGCTGAGATCTGGTGTGGTGCTTGGAAGGTGTGGAGGTTCTGGCATTGCCATATCCTATTGCATCCAAATTGTTCATTTTGAATCTCATGCCTGGTGCAACCTATGGACTACTTGTGGCTCATCGTTCTACCATTTATCCTGGGGACACTGATACACAGGACTGCAGAAAGCAAAGATACACGCTCACTTTTGTGCCTAGGAACTGTTACCCCTAGAACCCAAAAGATGTAAACCTGTCAGATTTCCTCTTGTATGCCCTGGGAAGAACACTATCAAGTCTTTACCTTTCCTAATTGGTTAGTTTTCAAGTTGATCTTTTTTTTTCCTTTTGGAAGTTTCCTCCTACATATCATTATGAGAAACTTACAGCTGAGTGAAATATAAAACTGCATGTACACAAGAGAGGGACTGTTTTGTAGCCTGGTTGCTTTTGAGTCACAGCTACGTTGGTCTTTTCAAATGCTGCAGATATATTTACATTGTGGTCAAACAATATGATCTTGCTATAAGCTGGCTATTTTCGGACCTGCTAGCATCAAGCTAGCTGCCCTTGTATTTATCTGCTTCTGGGTCTGCAAGGATTGGAATGGACCCCTTCAACTATAAACATAAACTACTCTGTGCCATGTTGTGACTCATGCTGTTAGTTTGGCATTTTTTTGGCAACACTATTACTTTATTTATTAGATCTTCTTGTTTCACATGGCTTCTTCCTGAGAAAAATCAACCTGACAGTTCTCCCAATTTTCTACCCAGTCTACTCATACTTCTATTACCCATATCACAGCATACCTATGAAGCAAGGAAACAGGATCACAGAACATTAGGAGCTGGAAGGGACCTCAAAAGTTCATCTAGTCCAACCCCCCTGCAATGATTGTCCTGTGTATTATAAAGAAAATAACTTCTCGGTTTACGTAAGGTTTACACAGGGCTATCTAGGGCATTAAACACTGGCTACTTCCTGCTTGATTGGGATGTCTGCAGTGGAGGAGTTATTTCAACATCAACAGTTCTGTTACCTCCCTGTTCTGAGTTTCTGTTTTATTCTGTTGTAATTCTAGCCTGGCTTCCATATTACATTTAGTTCTACACTAAAGATGACCCAAAATATAACAACAAAACCCCCCAAACCCTACCCCAACCCCCCTAAATCCTATTCTTTTTTAATTCACTGAATTTTTAGGTGTCAGAAAAAGTCTGAAAAACACTTAACTGCTTTTGCAATCATTAGTTAAATTCTGTTCTGCCACTGACCCAGAGATATCAATCGTTTGATAGTCCTACTTGTAGGATAGTTTTTTTTTTTTGTTAGTGTAAAGCAGTGTAACTCTTGCCCCTGATGGGCTACACTAGCTTACATATCTGGCCTGTAATTTGCCTGTTCTCTACATACCGAACATTTACTCATCCTACACCTAGAATGAAGAAAGGAAGTGGGAAGGAAATTAAAAGAGACTGTCATTTTTCTTACTGTGCAAAACAATTCGTATTCTACTCACATACTGATGTCAAAGAAACTAGTAAATCTTAAGAGTGTGTTCCAGGTCATCATTTTAATCTCTTTTTTTTCTTTGTGATGAAGGGATAAATCTTAAAGGCACCATACTTTATGACAGAGAAATAATATATTGATGGAAATTATTTTTGCAGGGCTCACATTGCCTTATTAGTCTCCATAACATGATTAAAGCTATTCAGGGAATCAAACCATGGCAACCTCACTATAGTTCCTGAATCCTATCTTTTCTTTACAGCATACCATTTATTGCTTGAGGAGCAGATTAACTAAGGACTGGAAAGACCCAAATATTCCAGTTCCTGCCTGACCATTGTGTCTGCAGAACCTCTAAAGCCACCTGATACTAATTCTGCAGTCTCCTGAGAAGCTTAACAGCCTGAGTACGCAAAAAGATCTGTTAGTTAGCATTCAGTGGGGGAGGCTGTAGCTTTTGACTGCTGCCTCACATGCATGAATGACTAAATTTAAGCCTGTTAAACCTTTTCTCCAGATATCAGCCTTGATTGAACATAGAGGGTGAGGGAACATTCTTTCCCCCATTCTGAGTAGCCTCCATTTTACACAACAGAAGTGGTAAGTGTCACAGATTCTTCTGTGACAGGGAAACAGCGTAGGGCCCTTCAGATGTAGCTAAGGCATTTCTTTGCTTTGAGGTTGGTTTTCCTTTTTTATCCGTAGCAGTAATGAACATGAATAATTTAATCTTGCTGCAAAGCCAGATGATAAATTGTTTCACAAGCAAATTGTTTGTTTACGAATATGAGATAATAGAACCCTAAACTCATTTTGCACATATATATGTATACATCGCCTAATATTAATATACTGGGATGGCCTAAACTTTGTGGTTGCAGCCGTTTGGGTGTGTGGGAGCATAGGCACAAAGTAGCTTACTGATACAGTTTTGGTCCAAAAGCTCACACAGAAGAAGCTAGCTTCACTGAGCTGTCTGACTTTAAGAGTCTGAACTTTTATTTTTAACAAGAATATTTTAAAAATGAATGTTCAGGATTTCATCCAGCAATGTTGAGACAGGTAAGAAAAGCTCAGTAGTTCATTGGTCTGCTCTATGAGAATTATTATTAAACAAGAATTTTCCAGACTAGAATGTTAAATTTGAAACTTTTCCATGGGGATGATACCAGTGTCCAATTATCGAAGAAAGGAGCATCCATGGAGGTGAGCCGATGTCAAATATCTGACACCTGGAATCTTAGTAAAATTTAATTCCTCCCCCCCCACCCCATCCCAACTTCCCTGTCTTCTATTTTACTCCTACATCTGCAGATTTGAATATTCAAGCACAAGCTTGGGAGTGGGAGTATATTATTTTGGGCTACTGGTATTTAGTTTGAAATTGTCAATCAGCCTACAGTCAGTGTACAGTGAAGGACAAATACTGCCACAATATGAAAAAAAGCACTCATTACTGTTGTTATAAAATGAATTTATACTGAATAATCCTAAATTAAATGTTAATAGTTCACAGATTGTGTATTAAATGTTGGTGCATGTTGACTTCCTTATGGGGTTCTGCAGTAGCGTAAGCAGAAGTACACATGGTGGGTAAGTAAAAATGACTTCCCATTAAATCATTTTTCTCGTGGGATTCTCAAGGTCAGTAGCAATGTTCCTTCAGTGAATTAAAAAAAGACAAAAAAATTCTTTTGTCTCCTCTGTATTCCTCACACATCTGGATTTATACTTAAGACTCCAAAGATGCTGCTCATACAAGACAGGGAGATCTGCACATGTTCAGTCTGCTGTCAACTCAATAAACTCAGCCTTCAGAAATGGCTCAAAGAAAACAGGACAAATTCACACACATCCAGCAGCTCTACATCAGCATCACCTCTGGAAGAAATACACAGAATTTAAGAAAATATATAGGACAACTGTAAATAAACTAACATTTCCCAAAACATTTGTGATATGAAGATGCTTATTCAAAAATTTGAGAATTAAAAAACTAAAGGGCAATGTCATTGTCAGGTTGAGTAGAATATAGCCTTCTCTCTTTTTCCAAGCAAAGGTTATTTTTCAGAAGAAAGATTTAGATGTCACAGTGACTTCAGCTAAGCTGCTGGCTAAAGTTTGGCTTGAGGAATATCTGTCTGATGCCATGTTGACATGTTGGCCACCTGTTGGCTGGCTTCCTGCCAGTGTGGTGGAATGGCTTGTAAGATACTTTGCTGAACTGCTGAGAGATAAAGGAATGCTATTATACTGGAAAATAATAATTTTTCAATATAGAATACATTCCTTAAAATGCTTTTCTACTGAGAAAAAAATGTTTACTAAGAGACCAACTCATATCCAGCATGAAATTTCTATTCAGAAAGAGAGAAAGGACCAATACGGCCCTTCTTGGCATCTCATGGTGCTGTAACACCTTGACTGTCTGGCCATTGTTCTGAGGAACTCTGGACCTTGAAAAACACAGTGCACTTCACTTTTTCTGACTCATGTTTTAAATCCAGTCTCTATTTTTTCACACTTATTTATGAGAAAACTATCCTGAAAATACCTTCCTTCCTCCCCTCTCCCCCCAGTTCTTGTTGGATTGTTCATGTTGGTATTCAGTAATTTTCTGGTAGGTGTTTGCTATAAGGTTATTATTTAAGCATCTGCAAAAAATAATTAACATTTATTCCTTTGGTACATGTATTAGTGATATGTGAAATAGAACATTCGTGTGCACGTGTTTGAATATGCAGTATTTCTGCCTGCAAAAAAAAGTTGGTTTTGACTTCTATTCAGGATGATAACCTTAACCTGGTTTATTTACATATTAAAAAAACTCCTACAAAAAATCTTAATACATAATGACCCCTGAAGTATTTTTTCAGAAAATACAATTTACTAGAATTTACTGAAATACTTCTTGCAGTGTTAGTAAAGCAAATGATTCCCTTGTAATTAGCAGAAATCAGACAACGATGTAACATCAATCTGAAAAGTTCGAGCAGGTCTTCTGGGGGCAATGAGTAGTTAATAATGCACCGTCTGATATGCACCATCCATGTTCTGGAAGATAATACTGCTAATTATGCAGTGAACTCTGCCAGAAGCAACCACTCAGAAAAAACTAACAAAGCCCTTTGCAGAAGAGAAGTCACTGCTAATGATAAAGGTAGAGCAGAACAGTTAATACAGGTATAACTGAAGGGTGATCTCTGGATTTATGTGCCACAGTGTGAAGCTGTGGAAGTTCTGCTTTCAGAGGTTGTTTCATGAAGGTTAATTTCTTTTGCAGATCCTTTTCTTGTTCAATTATTATTGGACATGTGCCCAAGCCAAGTTTGTAACCAGGCAGGTTGAGCTCCTTGCAGAAGTACCTGTGAGCATATTTTAATACAAAGAAATCTATGTGTTTCCAGCTACCCAGATTCATGTTTTCACCCTAGCATCCATAACCAAGTCAGCTGAATCGTGAAATAGCTATATACTTATATCAAGATTTTATTTTTGACTGGTTTGTAGGCTTTTAATTTTTAAGCACTCCAGTATAATTTTAACTGGTGAGAGAGACCCTTTACATGGGCTTGATATTAAGATAGATATGTGATGTTTCTGTTCATGTAAGGTCAGTTTTGGAAAGTAGTCATCGTATTTTCACCAAATGCCTATCTGGGCATTCAAAGTGAGCAAATATAACTTGGATCTTTCACAACTGCTTAGTATCTGAATCTTTTGTTGGCCCTACTTCAGCACTCTGATATGCATTGAAATCACAAGGCACTTTTGGCTCCAAGATACCATCAACTAAATTATGCATCAGCATAATCATGCTAAATCAACAGTACTCTGTTGATACAGATACAGGATCACCTTAAGTACTGAACAGAAGCACTTCATTTTCACTTCTAGTTCATCTCACAATTTTTTTCACTTTTCTCTTCTGTGCAGGCTGAGGAGGATGTAGAGAGGTGGGGGTCAGTTTCTTCTCTCAGGTAACAAGCAAGAGGACAAGAGGAAATGGTTTTAAACTGCACCAGGGGAGATTTAGGTTAGATATCAGGAAGAATTTCTTTACTGAAAGGGTAGTCAAGTACTGGAACAGGCTGCACAGGGAAGTGGTGGAGTCACCATCCCTGGAGGTATTTAAAAGGCATGTAGATGTTGTGCTTGAGGACATGGTCTAGAGGTGGACTAGGCAGGGTTAGGCTGTGGTTGGACTCGAAGATCTTAAAAGTCTCTTTCAACCTAAGTGATTCTATGATTCTATGACTCTCAGCTTCTCTGTTGGCTGTGAAACCATTTTGAGCATTGCACTTCTCAGTGCTGAGTCATTTGAAAGAAATAAATTGATGCAATCTTCTTTGGACTTGACTCTTGACGGTCATGTACTTCAGGGGAAGACGCAGAGTGTCCACGCTTTTTGAAGTCAATCATTTTTCTGTAGTTTTCTGTACTTTGAAGGAAATGGTCATTCCTGTTTCCACCTGCATTTTAATGCTTCTCATTAAGATCACTCTTGGGCTTTGACCTGGAGCTGTGCTAAACAGTCATAAACTTTGCTACTGTACCTGGGAAATATATGGAATGTTGCTCCATTGCAAACAAACCACAGATTCGCAGAATTGTAGGGGTTGGAAGGGACCTTGAGAGATCATCGGGTCCAACCCCCCTGCCAAAGCAGCTCCCTAGCTCATATTGCACAGATAGGCATCCAGACAGGTTTTGAATATCTCCAGAGAAGGAGACTCCACCACCTCCCTGGGCAGCCTGTCCCAGGGCTCTGTCACCCTCACTGTGTAAAAGTTCTTCTGCATGTTGGTGCAGAACTTCCTGTGCTCCAACTTGAGGCCATTGCCCCTTGTCCTGTCTCCACAGACCACTGAAAAGGGGCTGGCCAATTCCCCTGCATCCCACACTTAAGATAATTATAGACATTAATAAGGTCCCCCCTTAGTCTTCTCTTCACAAGGCTGAACAGCCCCAGCTTATTCAGCCTCTCCTCACAGGAGAGATGCTCCAGGCCCTTAATCATCTTTGTAGCCCTAACAGTGTAGTTTCAACATCACTGACACTGAAGAGATGGAAACTACTGCCCTTCCACATTTGCAAATATAATTGTTTATAAAGCAGTGGGAAATGCCTGTTCATATGGGGAGCAGAAGCTTTCCCATATTAAAATGAACGTATTAAAAAATCTGAGAACACAGGACTTAGAGAAAATCTTCCTTTGCCTGCTGACACCAAAGCACTGGTTCAGACTGAGAAAGCAGTTACTATTCGCTGTCACCATTTGGTAGTCTGTGTGAAATGAGATAGTAAATGCTGCCAGTTATATTTTCTGACTAATGCGATGCCTGTTCAGCTATGGGAGTTGAGAATGTGCCTGAATAATGAAATATTTCCGATGCTCAAAATCAAGCAGGTGGTTTAGTACCTTGATGCGTCAGGTGTCATAACAGAAAGCACTATAACTCTTAATGCTTGTTGGCATGTTTATAGGTAGGCTCAGCCAAGAGGACAAGAAAGGAACGGACTTCTCAGCCCAGGAAGCTTGTTGGCAGCATAATGTGGGAGCTTACCCTGTCACTGCCTAGGCAGTGCTGGAAGATTAATGGTTATTTTATTCTGATTGCTTTCAAGTAGGAAGCTGTGCCACTACAGCCTCTTGGAAAATGGCTAAATGTTTGCGTGTGCATCTCCATATAAACCAGCCGTTGTATGTAACAGGCACACACAGGTGCACAGCACATACATGCAGACTTTTGTAATGTAAACAGCTCTGCTACTAGATGGATTCACAAAAAAACCTCCAAAAACCAAACAAAGAGGGTTTAACTAGCCCTTCTCCTCTGTACCTTACAGCTATCACTCCTTAATCATCTTGTTCACTTCTTTGGGCATGACATTTTTTTAAATTACAAAGTAAATAACAGTAAGAAAGAATGGCTAACGACACCATAGGAACATTAAGAATTATAAGCCTTGTGTCTGATCAGATGTTTTTCTAGGGCTTTATCATGATGAATTTTCTGCATGAGGGTGGTGTGCAAAGAACATCTGAAATACTATAATTAAAACGAAGTGGAAAAATATTTATTTTATGGTTTCCGAGGACTGGGTTTTCAATGGTTGTTTTGTTTATACATCTCAGAGTATGCAAGTAGTCAGACAGGAGTTTAAAGTTCTTTCCCAAGGTCTTCAAACCCAGCAGTTTATTCCTTCTTTTGAAAGCAGAGGCTTGACTCATAGCTCAGAGTTAGTATGCTGGGTCTTCAGCTGGGATACTCAAAGACTAGGTCACTGAAAGCATGAACATGATGAGCCTCATCTCTGAAAACAGGGAAGGTCTGAGACGTTCCACATTAGGCAGCCAGAAATCTAGGTGTCCCAAATAATTAGATATGTAGTAGATGTACGGTGGTTTTGTTATTGGGGTTGTTTTGTGGGTGGGGTTTTTTTGTTGTTTGGACAAACCTGCTTGCAAAACTGACCGTTATTCTTTCAGCAGTTCATTAAACAAGCCCAGGTCTCCCTCTTGTCTCTGCTGTACCTGGGGTCATCATACAGCACTGCTAAGTGCGTGCCCGGAGTGTAACAGCATCAGGCAGCGAGTTCACCCCAAACTCTCAAGAATTTGAATCTGTCAAACTACTTTATGTTCATGTCCGTGCTTTTATCTCCTCAACTGACCTTTTATGTTATTTCAGATTATTTAAAAGCTATCTAAATTTAATTTCACAAACCAATAACAAATAAGTCTGTAACCAAAGAGAAACTCATATTTGTACTATTACACTAATAGGCTTAATAACAATAATCCACCAACATCTGCAATCATAAAATAAAAACTTCATTATCATTTCAATACAGTTAATACAAATCCTCAGGTTCGCCAGTACACCAGCTGTGTCCTGGTGCTCAACAACACAAAACAGCAATTCATGCAAAATTACCAGTCTTTGTTACTGACTCTTTTTCCCTGGCTCCTGTCCCAAAATATTCCTGCTGTTCAGGTCTTTTGTTTCCTCTCACTGGAAGTCTTTTATTTCCTGGGAGAATACAAAAGATCATCCCTAAGGATGCTTTCAGTAGCCTTCTCACCTCCAGTACCGTGCCTCTAGCTCTTTATTCCTCACAGTTAAAGAGTCTCAAGTGTTTGGTTAATGGTCTCTACCGATTTGTCTGATGTACTTCCTTCTCCCGTGCTGCTGGCATTGCTTTAGACATGCCCACAATTTTCTCTAGCACCTCTAACCAGGTTGGAATCTTAGAACATTAGGAAAAATAGTAATAGTTTCTGACAACTTTCCTTAGGGTTTGTAAAATGCTCAGAAAAGCAAACTAACCAGCATTTAATGCTTCTCTTTGAATTAGGATGATACTCATGGTGTTGGATACTCAGTTGAGCTAGAAACTTCAAGCCTTAAGCAGGAGCAAGGCCTGAGTGTGTTGGGCACTGTGCAAGATTTTCTAGAAGAAATTACTCAGAAGGAGTTTGCAATTTAAAGGTATAGCAGGCAAGAAGAGGAGGTAGTTTCAGGATTTTTCTCCTGGATTTGAGCCAGTAATTCAGAAATAGTCCCATAGCACTGAACCTACTGGTTCAATCACTGACAGCTGCTTTCCAGCTTGCATTGGAAATGTGAGTTAAAAAGTTCATAATGCTGAAATATCACTCATGTCCATCCTGGCCAGCTCCTTATCTCTGCTAAGTAGCCAGCCAGTGAAAGAAGTTTATGTTTCAGACTCCTGGGTTTCCTCTCCCTCTCACTCAGTTGATCATTTTGTCGTTCCTGGTGTGGGTACAGAAGTTCTTGCATGTTTGTTGACTGAGATAATGGATATTATCCCAGCAGCTGTTTTGGGAGAAGGAGGGGAAAGGAGGTATAAAGTTTGCCTATCAGTTGGTGCATCTGTATTCCCCAAAGCCTATTCAGAATTAAAAAAAAAACCCCAAACCCATACAAAACCAAAAAAGGAATGAAAATTTCAGATAATGCCCTTTTATCCAGCAGACCACAGATCTCTCAAGCTGTCATTAAGATGAGATCCATCACTGGTAGACAACAGAACAGTCTAAAATAATTAGCCATTATGAGAGGGTTGGCACCTTTCCTGAAAGCGTCCTGCACTGCACCTTGGTAGAAAGAAGAGACAAGCTGTCTTAGCTCAATGTGCTCTCTCCTTTTATATAGGGAAACTCCGGTGTTTCCATGCTCTCTGGTACTCTGGCAAATATAATAGTGTCCAAATGAACAAGTGGCATACTTCCATTAAGAGCACAGCTTTCCCAGGTGACAGGATCCATGTCTCTTTCCATTTCTCATTTGGTCACTCACTGGTAGAGAGAATAATGGCAGTCCAAAGGTGCCTGGTGCACAAGAGTCTGGAAGCTGTGATTTTCTCACGGGGCAGGTGAAAAGATTTGAGGTGTAAACCATTTAAAGGTTTTTTTAACCTCATTGGGAAGATAACAGCATTGTGTTTTGATGTTGCTTTTAAAATAAGCATCAGAGTTTTGTTTGGGCAAATAACATGCCTGGAAAGATGGGCAAAATGTGAGTTGAACTTGTGAAGTGAGGGGAGCCAGATGCCGCACTGCAGTCAGACATTGTTATTTTTAGACAAATCACTTCCTCAGTGCTATCTCCTCCTGTCATTCTCTATCTTGTATATTTGCGTTGCAGGCTCCTTACAGCAAGGGACATTTCCTCGTAAGAGTCTGTGAAGTGACTAAAATTTTTAGACCTTACTCTGTGTTCATTTTCGTGCTGTTTGCAGATCTAGGATGACTTGTACAGAACAGGTTCAGGGGGAGGCTTGGCACAATGCTTTTAGTGCTGTGGAACCAAGTCAGGTGTGTCTGCACTGAGAACTTACTCCAGTCCGTAATTCACCAATACTCTGTAAAAACATAAAGAGTTATAAACTTCTTTCTTAAGGTCCAGCTTTGCAGCTGCTGAGGCATTTTTATTGCTGTGGATAGAGAATTGTTCATTTTAGCTTCAAGTTCACATTTTTAAGCCTATAATCTTTTATCACAGTTCCCAGGATTATAAAGCTATAATTCTGAGACTTACTGTTAATATTTATATTAAAAACCATAAAGACTGGGGGATGACCAACCCCATTTGTTATATGTCAAATGGGAGATTTTTCATTTTGTGTAGACCCCTACCTAAATCTTGTCCACATAAGCCAATTTCATTTCAGGACCAAGGAGTTTCAGAAATGAAAGATAAAGAAAGTTTCTCTCTTTCTGATTTGAGGTTTCCAGATCAAATCATTTGGTTAACAGCTTTATGACTGTTCCATTCTGCTATAGTTGCTGTGTCTAAAGGTCAATCTCTTTACCCCACAATACAGATTTTTTTGTTGTTGTTGTTTACATAGCTGATTCAGTCTTTCCTTCCTGAGTCAGATGGAACAATCTCCCTTTGACCTTCTCTGTAGATGTTGGAGACAAAATTCTGCACAAGATGTTAAGAGGGAATATGCAGAGACTTTCAACTTTGACTACAGATTCAATAGAGGAGACAACAGTCCATCATCAGCATAAAAATATGAAAACATCTCACAAAAGTGGGATGAGCTTAGCTCTTTGGGAATAAGGACTCTTAGGAATACAACACAGCTACTAACTCATTATTTAGGCAGAGATTTGCACTTTGAAGTGCCATGTATTAGTTAATCTTTATATAGACCAAAGACAGCTTGATAGACAACTTTTCTGATGTCAGCCTGTCACAATGACTCTCAGCAAACCCGATATTTATCCTCTTTTTCCACTATTTCTGTAGTATAATTGGGTAAGTCTGTAAGCAGAGTGTTTCCAATCAGTGGTGCATTTCTTGCCTGGTGGAAATCACTTAGCCTTCATTTGTGTTCTTAGATTGCTTCACTTGAAGATCAAAACAACTCCTCAGCATCCTACCATGGACATTTACTGTCCTGTCACTTCAGCAAACCACAGCCAGTTTCTATTTATTGACTGACTGAAATTATTTTTCTGACAAATTGTGCCTGTAATACAGATGATGACCTCAAAATAAGAACCTAAGCCTGCTGTTCAAGGAGGGTGGGTAGTGCAGTGTAACACTACCAGTGACAAATAGCCTGTCTTCTTTTTCTGCGGGGTTTCCACTGCAGTTCTGTTATAAAAAAAGAGGATTTTAAGGTATTAGCTTAGATCACAGGACATCTGAATTCAATTCCTTGTGATACCACTCATGTCCTCTGGGATACTGAGTAAGTCTAGCTCCAACAAAGGACATCAGTGCCCTGCGAGGTATCATGAAGGTGTACAGAGTACCAAACTTTGTGTCTGGTTGTAGTTAGGCATAGTGACTTGTTATAAATGAGATATCAAATAGCTTTCCTATTAAGCACAAAGACTTAGATGCCTGAGTGCACTTTAGACCTCTTATACCTGAGTCAGGGTGGCAGGTAAAGGTCTCCATTCATTCATCAAATGCCTAGAGCCTACCTCACAGACATAGATGCTGACATTTCTGTGAAGGATCAGAGCAGCGTTCTTTATTTCTGTTGTTTCTGTGTCTCTCACACAACACAAATGACAAATAAAACCATAATCTCCTAGGTGGCTATCATCCTGTCCAAGTTTGGATTTTAGGACAGGATGACTGCAATTGCTTAACTCCTAGAGAAACTCTACCTTTTGACAGTGAAAACCTATCATAAAATATCTAGAAGACACTTTTATGGATCTCTTAAATTTTCCTCAGCTCTTTAGGTGAAATATCTGGGTGAATGGTGACAGGTATTGTATATATTGTGGCTCCACTGTGTTCTTTACAGTGATCTACGTGTACTGAGAACATGGATAAGTGCATCTGTTCCTTTCCTTTGCTCCAGCAAAGCAAGCCTTTTCTTTGAGGTGATGAGTCCTGTGGAATGAAGCAAAAGCTTGACCCATCTCTGTCATAACTCACTGTGTGCTTGCCAAAGCCTCCTTCTCAGAGCAAGACCACCTTAATACGACTTCAGCAGAAAAGCAGTGGCTATTTCCAACTTGCGAAGTCTTTAGTTCAAGGAACCAGTGCCAGTAGTTCTGTTTGCAAATACATTTCAAGGGACACAGCAAATTCAGATTGCTATTGCAGCAGAGTAACCAAAAAAGTTTCCTATGGCATTTCCTTGCTGCAGCAACCCTCCTTCCACTGAGCACTGCTGGAACTTCCTTGCGTTCCTTTCTGCTCCCTCTCACAGGGTCCTCCCCATTCTACCTGAGGGCATAAAGTGTAGGGAGAGTAAAGTGGGAAAACTTTGCCCACATTGGGTTTGAGCAACGTACACTTTATCTACTTCTCATATATGTCAATATTGACATCTTTTTGTTTTGGTGGTGGGGTTTTTTGGTTGTTCTTGTTGGGGTTTTGTTTTGCTTTGTTTTTTACTCACTACTCCTTGACAAAGCTTTCAGTAGTCAGAGGTATGGGCAATTGCCAGTTCCATAGCGCATATAAACCCCATCCCAGTGGGACATGCAGCCTTCATCTTCCACATTTCTGTCAATAGTCAGTTCCTAGAAACACCTATTGAAGAGAACATCTTTGTCCTAGAAACATTCTTGAAGGTAAAACCTGATGATAGTGGATTGCTGGATGAGGTAAATGCAAAAGTGGTGGGTATTGTGTAGAAAACTAATCAAATGGAATCACTCTATGTGAGGGTCATACACTTCTGATCAGCCACCCTACACTGCTGTCGTGCATGTCAGTCATCAGGACCACCTAGAAAGGATGCTGATTTTGTAAGCAATGTGATACGTGGGAAAAAGTATGCTGACATAACTATGTAAATAAATGGACTTACAGGCCCAACCTATTCAACACTCCTTCCTCTGAAACTGTCCTACCTGAACGAGCTAGTGGATTTTTATGCCCATTTCCATGCAGTTTTCTGTACTTTAAAAGTTGCACATAATAGATGTAGCTTGAGTTTTAACAGGCTTACCTGTTCTGCTTACAGTTCCAATAAACTCATGTGAATGCATACAAAGTCCAAAAAATATGATTTTCCATGGCTGAATAAAAGATTTTTCAAACTGTGGATCTGAAAACTCTGAAACCTAGCACAAGATGGAAAGGAAAGCCTTGCAAAGAGAACTTGGGAGACCTTGCATACTGTGGCGGTTCAACTCCAAGCAGCAGTGGAGCACCACATGCCACTCACTCAGGAGAAAGAGACAGAGGCTCCATGGGTTGGGATAAGGACAGTTTACTGACAACAGCACCATGAACACAGAACAATAACAGCCAATTACACTCACACCCAGTGGTAACACAGAGTACTGTCACTCAAGGGCCAACCAACCCAACACCCCAGCAGCACTCAGACTACCCTGCGGGCACCCAGAAGCACCCCTCCCCAACCAGCCCTTTTTATGGGGGAGTGATGTCAGGTGGTGTGGAAAACAGCCTTGGCTGACTCAGCTCACATGGGTTAACTTAGCTGGTCTGTGCTGGCTGCTTTGGAAGGCTGACTCTGGCCTGGCCAGAAACAGGACACATACCTAAAACTCATAAAAGTAGCTTTGTGCTCTATGAGCATTAGTTCCTGTTCCAGTTCTAGGTGGGCTACAGAATTTTCTGAGTAGTGGACATACTGCAAAAATAGGTTGTTTTTTTTTTCCCCTAAAGTCCTGCAAGGATGTAAAAATTTTCCACATAATTCCTGTGACTGAACTGTACATCAAAGGTACTGACAAAAAGCAAATGTTAAACTGACAGTCCGTCGGTATTTGTGTTAGAAATGGTTTGTGTTACATTGGACAAGGCATTGCTAGATACAGAAGACAGAAACCCCTTTCAAAAGAGCTCTGTCACAAAACAAGCAAATTAGCCTGCCTGTGATGTGATTATCCCTGTTCTAAGTAACATTTAACAGGTGCTTTGTGCACATTAGAATAATAAAAAATAGAAATAAAGAGATTACATTAAGCATTCCATGGAGCTGAGAGTTATTTTTGGTCTCTTTTTGCTACCTTTAAGGAGTCCTGTCTGTGAATGTGGTTTGTGGGCACAGGAAGTTTAAAAAAAAAATAATCATATGCTTATATGTTATGATCTTTTGTTCATTCAGGTGGGACTTGAAAGAAACAGAGAGGAAATTTTCCTCAGGTATGTTATTCCTGTTTTTTTTTTTTCCAGCCTCCCTCTTGGCTTTTCCCCAAGAGAGAGTCCAAGGTCTGGTGATTTCTTCAGATCTCTGCCTTTGTAAAAGTTCTGCCCACTAGAAGGAGTAGAAAACACATGACTATGCTCAGTAACTACTCGCAGTGAATGAATGCAGGTCAATTTTTTTTTGTCAATATTTGTGGTAGCTGTTTGTAACAAACCTTGTCACCCCCAGAGATTATGTAATGAATTAATAAAAAGAGGGAAAAGCATTCTTAAGGAGTATTCTCAACCAGAAAAGATCTGGCTTCATCACATTAATGCCTTAGCTCTACTCTCTAGTTTTCACAACACGGTATCTACAAATCTGGGTTGCGTGCCCTTAGTCTTTCCAGCCACAACACTCAGATTTATGACAGCATAGATTTCCCATTGGAACAGATGGCATGCTGCAGCAGAATTTATTAGAGCTGCATTTCCCAGACCTTTTTCTGTATCACTTTTGCTCCTTCCCCTCTTTTTCCTAGTGTGACAGGGCATCGTATGGCTCTGACACTGAAATTAGCATGAAGACATGTGTGGTTCCTTGCAAATCTGCTCTGCATAAATAACCATTCAGATCACTGACCTGCTAAGGCTCCTAGCTGGCAATCATGCAGCAAAGCCTGTAATTTCTCCTGTTTCATGCTGCTCCATCAGTGCCTTATCCTGACTTCTAAGCTGTTATATGTCTCTTGTGTCTGACATCTGGGAAGATAATCAGCTGTGGCTTAGAAACATTATCATTCTAGGCTTTATGTATATCTTGAGTTAGTAAGAAGACAGAAAGGTATCAAAAAAGAGATGTGACTGGACAAAGTAAGTCCAAGTTATGAGTGTTTAGGTTTCTAGGAAGTGTTATAATTTTAGGTTTTTTCCATAAATCAGGTTTGTAACAGATGGGTGCAATGTAGGTCAGATGCAGCAGGCACTTGTTTTATGGTGTTTTTCACCATTTCTGTCTCTTGTCACATGATAAAAGAAAGTTTAAGTGAGTCCAGGTAGACAACTTCCAATGTGACAAGGGGTAATGAGAGGGCAGACCTGCAATACGAAGGGCAGGATTGTGGCATTCACTTGTGCCTTGAGCCAGATTCATCCTGGATGCACACCAGATAAAGCAGAAGCCTTGCAGGCGGGCAGAATTTGCACCTCTGTTAATAAGTACTGTGACACATATGATACACAAGACCACACACCGAGCTGAAGCACTTGCGATCCCAGGGCATCAAAGAGTCAACCAAGGACATAGTGGCAGCCTTGACTTTGAATTTCCTAGCTGTTGTTGACCAGCTCAGTACTTGAGGTTTATGTGTCTGCCTTCATATTTTGAAAAAAGCTGTATGGGACACAGACTCCTTCTTCCAAAATAATATGAAATTCCCTCCCAGTCCTTTCCATCTAATGACTCACAGCCTCTTCAGTCAACACTGGAGTGTTTAAATGATGGGGTTTTACGTGGGGCATCCTTTGGAGCTGCGAGGGCCAGCTGTATGAATATGTCTTAGCTCACAGGCACGAGGACTGTGACTGCTCCTTTGGAGCTGTAAGAGCCTCTGATGCTAATGTGGCTGCTGCACATGCTGCAGGCTTTCATCTCATGAAGTACGCAGAGCTCAGTGCGTGTGCTGCTCTGCCCTTGCAGTTGCTCAGTGCATTGCTGGGCAGAGAGAGGATAGAGATCATTGCTACTTATTCTATTTAGCCTTAAAGGTATAAAATAAACATGCACACCGAATATATTCAAAATAATCTGTCATATTACCCTTTCTTTCCAAACACTGTTCCCTCCAACTACTTTGCTCACATCTGGTATTTTTTCCAAAATTAGGGACCATATTTCTTGTTTTGCATCATTGACTGGGTGCCACTAGGATTTTAATCTCCAGCAAAAGGTGAGTCAAACCCAGGAATAATTTTCCTCATACGTTTGCTTAAATCTGAGCCTGACAGCAAATTATTTTTGATATTGTCATTATTTCTTTATATATTTTATATACATTATTTGTTTATATACTCTGTCCAGTACATAAACAAATGAGACCCAATAAAAGCACTTATGTATGTCCTAAATTCAACAGAATTACCATTGAGCTGCAAGATATAAGCATTTCACTTTCTGACATCTCTGAGCAGAGCTGTAAATAGGAACTTACAGTTATTGATACAGAAAGAAGCACTGATTTCAAAATCTGTGACTTTACAGCCTGCATGGAAAATAATTCTTGAACTAGGTTTGTCTCTATGGGCAGAGGGTAAGAAATGACATTTTTTCCCCTGCCGTAGCTCTGGGAGCCACTGTTGTAAAATGCAAGTCAGAACTGCAGTGAGGCAGATGAAGGCCAGGCTACGTCTTCCTCTGCAAGCATTGCATTAAGAGGGGTGCAACGGGAAGCCCCTTGCTGGGGCCTAAGGACAACATCTGCCTGCACTGAAATCAATGGTAATCTTTCCATGGCATGAAATAGTTTTTGGATAGGATCCAATAGAAAAATAAATTTTAGCTCTACTGTGGAACTGAGTATCTCTGTTGCCATCCTGTTTATTTAAAAAAGAATATGCAAAGTCCTGCTTCTCCTCATGCAGCAGAAACTTGTTAGAAACCACTTTCTTGGTGACACTTGCAAGCTCTCCTCTGGGAGCACTCATACTGTAAAAGTCTTTTAAGGCATTTCTGACGAACAGCTATCAGTACTTGTTTTGGCTCTGTTTCTGATTCTTCCTTGCTCTTTTCTCTCGTCTCCCTACTGACTTAATTTGCTGTCTCTTCTATAATACATACAATAGCAATCAGAGCCAGAGACACTTTGCCAGTCACAAGTGAGCTGGATAGTGTCATAAAAGGCTTTGGTTGGGACACTACTCTGGTTTCACCAAAATAGCTACACAGAGATATTGTAGCTTACTTACCATTACCTTAAGGAACCTTGCACCTTCTCTGATCTTTGGAGAGATTTAATCTGATCCACCACAGCAGCATTTCGCCCTTCTTTCTAGATTGTACAAAATCAGGGAGTTATATTTTCTCCCCGTTCAACATTTGGCAGTTAGTTGCCTCAGAAAATAGAAGGGTGCTGGTGAGCTGGTGTTGGCCAAAAGGGCCGTGCAAAAGGCAATACACTTCTCTTCATTGCAGCACCAGGCCGCGGGTTCATTTCACACTACTAGTAGAGTGGGATCTGTACTGATCAAATATAAAAATATCTTTGACAGAAAACTGCCTGTACAGATTGAACTTGTCACAGGACAGTTACCCCACTTTCACGAGAAGAGGGAGAACACTGTGTCTTGTGCCTGTGTTTAAGCCTTTCCCAGTGCGCCATTGTGATCTGGTTAAATATGACGTAACAACTCCGCAATAAATGCATCTTCATGTTTAATGACTCATCTGTCGTGGATGGAGAGCTGCTACCATTTTGGCTTGCTCCAGCTCCAGGAGGGCTGTTAGAAATGAAGCCTTCCTCCTTTTCACATTCTCACTCCTGTAACACACAGAAAAAATTCTAGAGTGCTTGGTGCTGCACAGAAACTGCGTGTAGAAATGCATTATCTAAGCAGCACAGTTCTGCTTGGCAGGGACACTTTTCCAAAGTGGAGCTTTGACATACCACAGCATAGAAATTGTTCTCTGGCTTCTGATTAGTGCCGAAGCAGATTCGAAGAGGTGCAGAGGCAGGGCTGGGACTGCAGTTGCTGGAGTGGTGCCTCTCTCCCAGCATGAGCAGTTCCAGCACTCCCACACCACTGCAGAGGGTAGTGAGCTGCCCCGTGACACAGCTTCACAGCCACGTGGCATTTTATATGCGATCGCACCACTTAAAAAAAACCCCAAAGTAAAAAAACCAACAACACAAAACAAGCCAACAACCTGACCCTCGAGTGGAGAATGGAGATTATAACCTGACAAAGATGACATTTCTCAGGATTGGCTATCTCCAAAATGCAGCCTGTCGGTCACAGTTGTTGAGTCATTAATTTCCTTTCTGGGCAAGCAATTAGTGCTCTATTTCCTGGGAAGAAAATTTCACTTTGGATGGCAGAGAGAAATGTTGGGCAAAGGATGACAGGTTTGCAGAGGCTGGGCAGCTGCCGAATCCTTGGAAAAAATTTCTGGCAAAACGTGTTTTACAAACAAACACTTGCATGTCTGTAAACATCTATACACATGGTTGGTCATTCACAGGGCACACAGAAATGTCAGCCATGATTGAGGCCTCTCTGCTCCCTGTACTGTAAAGATAGAGCTCATACCTAAATACTAACAAATGCCACAGCTGATGCCACCTGAAAAATGATAGAGCTACGTACACCAATGATATTTGATTTATAGTGACTGAGAAAAATATAATTGCTCTGACTTTTGTGGAGTTTTACTCCAATAAAGTTTATAAAGCTTCTTTTTAAAATGATAGTATATGCCTAAATATATCTTATTTGAGCAAGGATAGAGAACAGAAATAAACAGACAGACTTGACAGACTTCCTTTCTCTTCAGTCTTTGTTGGACTGTCCCACTATCTGTTACTATAAGTAAAAATTAATAGGCATTAATAAACTAAAGATTTCCCATGGAGTGTTTTATTTCTGTTGTTAGTGAATGCTACTCACCTCAATATCAAATTCAATTCAGACTGCAGAGCATTGATAAAGCCAACTTATGAAACAAATTCCACCCTTTATAATCTTAAGCTCTAAAAGATTCACTAAATTCTCATGTCCTTCAATCTCATGTGACTAGCGTGGTCAGTGGAAAACATAAAAACTGCAGCTGGGCAGATAAGGTTTAGATTAAGAGAACCATTACTTCATAACAACACTAGAAAGAGGATCACAAGTGTGAGATTCAGTTTGGATGTTGCTCAAAGCAGAATGCAGAGTGGTGGGAAGTCTGTGAACTCCCTGTTGCTGGGCAAATCTTTCTTCTTAATGCATCTGCAGCACTTAGGTTACCAAAGCATACATTACTTAGGTAATCAATACACTAATTTTTCAGTTAAACAGGAATAATAATTAAAAAAAATCAAACCCCTCTGTTTCCACCACAGTGTGTCATTTAATATTAAAAATTGTTGCTCTATGGTGTCCACAGACCTTCAGGCCCGTAAAGATATTCTGTAAGGATATGGGTCTGAAGGGTAGGTGTGGTTCCTGGACATACGGCTCATTGGTTGGGTAAGGGCAGAGCCTGGTTTCAGTGTCACATAGCCAAGGGTAGTGATGCTGTGCCTCTGCCAGTGGAAAAAAGTGCTGGACCAGGTCCTCAGAACATGCAGGTCACCGGGGCTCAGCAGAATCTCAGGCTCCACCTGCAAAGCTGGCCATACAGTGTACCTCTCTCAGACACCAGCCTTGTTTTTCCTTGGTGTGATGTTGAGTGGTGATGCATTGGCCATAATCTACTAGGGGATTTCTCTGGGTAAGCAATGAAGCATTCTTCCTTTTTCACCTCCCGCTCCACCTCCTCCTTCTTCCCCCACTTGTCAAGTGCAGAGGGAAGGCGTGAGAATTGGCTGGAGGAGAGGTGAGAAGGGGAGGAATAACACATGTCTGTGCTTCTCTGATCCTGGAGCTGCTGGTGCAGGAGGCAGAGTTGTCTCCTTTCTCACTAGAATATGTAGTTACTGTTCTCCAGGGGACAATTATTCAGTTGGGTAATGGTCTTCCAGCGGTCAGTCCCTCTAGGTAGGTGAGAGAAATAAGAAAATGGAGGCAATGTGCTGGCTCTGTTTGCCATGATATTCCTCCGTGTTGGTTGTTTTTTGGCTGTTCCTGAAAACACAAAGGGCCCAGAAATGTTTGTGGGCCTGTCTGTACATACTGATGTCAGCACTCCTTTCAAGTTCATCCAAAGCTAGAAAGAATAGTCTGAGAATTGATTTTTGCTTCTGTTGAGCTCTGAAATGTGTGTCAGATTTGAACTTCAAAAAAACTTCTTATTCACCCACACAGGACTGTGCTTTTTTCATATTCTCATTTGCATTTTAACTGCACCCAGCGGACCATTCCTCCAGATGCTCATCTGAGTACCAACAGCTTTTGTGACTTTTGTGCTGCAGCAAACAAATCTTGTTTCTTCTGCTGCTGCTGCATATAACCTGAACTGAGCAATTTTCTCAACACAAAAAAATAGTATTTTGCTTTCTCAAATTATCTCCTCTCCCCCCCAAAAAATTTAAAAAATATTTCTGTTTGTGAATAACTAGTGGTTAGGCCCTTGCAAAAAGATTTTCAAGTCCCAGGTCAAGTTACGTGGCACTAAACATTATAGGGTAATAAAAGAGAGTTATTTGATCTGTGGTTCCCATTCCTTGAAGATGAACTGAACACCTACATTCAATGTCCAATTTTTACTAAATGATCTTCACATCTTTATATTATTTCAAACCTTTCAAGAAATAACTGTAGGGCTGGTTTCAGGCCAGAATCCTGCCTGGAGCAGCACAAAACCAGGGAGTTTGATTGCAGTAAAGTTTGTTGCTTAATCTGAAGAGGAGAGTTAATCTTGAGCATCAAGGCAATGTTACAGAGTGGTCATTATCCTATACTTTGAGACTCTCATAGTCTCATCTGCTGGTACAATACCATCAGCTAGCACAGGATCCACTTACCATATCACCTTAGAGCCAGCAGCAAGGAGGACAGTAGACCCCAACTAGGACACATCAGCATGTATTCTGGCAGAGGGAGAAGGTAATTCTCTTTTCTGAAGAAGTAAACCAGGGTGTATCAGCTACCTGAGGTGGTAAATCCTTGCCTTAGCAGATTTTGCCCCTGTAGTCAGGGTCTTTAGCAACAGCAATGCAGAGGAGTTCACAGGTAACCTAAACCTGCTACTGCACAAAGCTATTTCATATTAGGCTTATAACCAGGAGCTGTTGAAATGAGAAGAGTTTACATTTGTTTCCTTCAGTGGCTGATGTGAACAATACTTCCCGCATGAGACCATTTGCTCCAAGTAATTAGGAAGTGCTTGACTGAGTTATGTTTCGCAACTCGTCTATGTGCTACATGGGCAGTGCAGGTGGGTAATCATGCTGAATGCTTGGTCTCAGGGACGGGCTTGTGTCTTCCCTCTGTGCCTTTGTTCTCTATGTACCCTTTGCCTGTCTTGGCCTTCAGGCTGCATGCAGTTTTGGGGCAGGTATTGTTTCTGTCAATATGCAGACAGCCACGGTACACTAATGTGAAGTCCCCACCAGCTCTGTACAGAATAAGAGAATCACAAGGTTTGAAAAGACCTTTAAGATCACCGAGTCCAACTGTTCCTGTCCTATGCTAAACTATATCCCTAAGTACCTGATCTACCCTTTTTTTAAACACATCCAGGGATGGTGTATTTAAAAACCTCCCTGGGCAGCCTGTTCCAGGCCCTGACAACTCTTTCAGTGAAATTCTTTTTCCTAACATCTAATCTGAACCTGCCCTGGCACAGCTTTGTGCCATTTCCCCTTGTCCTATCTCCTGTTACTTGGTTGAAGAGACCATCTCCCACCTCTCTACAATGTATGTACCAAAATCAGCATAGTAATAATATCAGTGCGGTGTTTGACCGTTAAAATTATTGTGGAAGCTATCTAATTGAGGCAAATAGCATGTTGGCATAGCTGTACTACCTCCAAGTTCTTTGTGCTCTGCTGTGCCGTATAACTATGGACTATTTGGTTGAACAGCATTTAGGCTAAAGGGACCTCGATGTTGACTGGGACTAGTATACACTACTATAACATAAAACTAAGGGCACTATCAAGTGGTGCCCAAATTACTCATAGCAGGGATAATGAAGCAGGTGAACAGCAATTAATGTTGAGCAGTACCCCAAGTGCCAAATGTGAAGCCTTCATGCCCAAGAGGGTTTAAGCTTGGGACAGTTGCTAAAAAGATAAAAAAGAAAATAAAAAAAGGTAAAGCAATCACAGCACATATGTAACTATGGACCTGTAGTGTAATAAATCGTAATTTTGAGGGTGGAGGGAGGAATAGCGTGAAAGAGAGAGACAGAGAGAAAAACTCAACATTCTCACCATTGGTAACATATGTTTAACTGAAAGTCAAGGGAAAAGCCAGAGCTTGATCACTCTTTGATGGCATGGAAAAGAGGTTACATTTTCAAATGGTGCCTTTTCTTGATAGCTTTGTGTAAAGGCAGAGAGAAATTATTCATAAGCAAGATCTACTTTTTATAGGAAGCTTTTTTTGACGTCTAGAAGGTAAAGAACTCAACATGAAAAATTTTCCATCTCAATACAGCTATTTAATGAATTACAAAATGAATGAGAGTAGATTTAAACTAGTTCCAGGTTACAGCCTGTAAAATAAGGCCAGGATAGCTGTTGATCCCCCGTTGTACTGAGGTAATAGGAAAATAACTTGATTTATATCAAGTCCGTTTGGCCTTGTTTATATCTGGACTTGTGGCAAAAACTTCCGGAGTGAGGCATTCCTGCTCTCATTTCTGTAACTTACACCACTTTATTTTGTAATTTTTATTTTTGGTAATCTCTTTTGTAAACAGAATGTCCTGCAGAGGCCTACAGTAGTGAGTCCAATGCAAACAGGACATCAAAATGCATTATTTTTAAAAACACATGCTGGTGTACGGTTAAGATTATGACATTCGGGACTCCAGTCTGTAAAATTATATAAGGCTGAACTGGACAAACACTTGAAATGAAGAAATTCTCACACAGTTACTGTTATTATTGAGGGAGTTTATGTTTGGGTTTCTTAGCACCTTATTACAGACTTTAATAACTTTTCCGTGAGAAGTCCTCCCCTTTCCTCTGTATGTGACAGAAATAGGGGTAGCTGGGATCTGGAGTACTGTACCCAGTTCTTGGTTCCCTGGTACAAAAAAGACAGGGATCTTCTGGAGAGAGTCCAGAGGAGGGCTAGGAAGATGATTAAGGGCCTGGAGCATCTCCCCTACGAGGAAAGGCTGAATGAACTGGGGCTGTTCAGCCTTGAGAAAAGAAGAATGAGAGGGGATCTGATCAATGTTTATAAATATCTGAAGTGTGAGAGACAAAGGGAAATGGCCAGCCTCTTTTCAGTGTTCTGTGGTGACAGGATAAGGGGCAATGGCCTCACGTTGGAGCACAGGAAGTTCTGCACCAATATGAGAAAGAACTTTTTCACAGTGAGGGTGACAGAGCCGTGGGACAGGCTGCCCAGGGAGGTGGTGGAGTCTCCTTCTCTGGAGATATTCAAGACCTGTCTGGATGCCCCCCTGTGCAACCTGTCCTAGGGAACCTGCTTTGGCAGGGGGGTCAGACTCAATGATCTCTTGAGGTCCCTACCAACCCCTACAGTTCTGTGAATCTGTGAATCCATGAATCCATGTAAGCAGGCCATGGGGATACCTTTGTGCCTGTATTCTGCTCAGGGAAGCTCCAACAGACCTTGGAAGGGTTTGCAGGTAGCCCCAGCTCTGGGCAGCAGATGCAGCCGATCCTTGGAAGCAGCCTGGCGCGAAGCTTGGAGGGGGTGTGCTGCAATGAGATCTCTCAGATCCAGCTTCCACCCAGACTCCTCCTCTCTCCCACTCATTGCTCAGCTGCAATGCCACCCAGGTAACACCCTGAGCTCCCAGCAACAGTTTTCTGGTTCCCAGAGCCTGTCCCCTTGCTGGTGTCCCTTTGCTGTCCCTGCTGCTGTCCGATGGGGCTGTCTGGAGGTCACAAAGGGTGGGCTGTTCAGAGCAGCGTGCAGGAGGCTGGAGGACTGACCGCACTTCAGTCCTGTAATGTCCCCATATCCCAGCCTAAGTTCTTCCACTGATAAGAAGTCCCCTAGTAAATGGGAAATCCAGTAGGCTATCTGGGGGCTACACCAGCCTTGCAGAGAGACTTAAAATGTGTGTCCGTGTGTATGTTGGGGCAGGTTGGGGGGAAAGGGGCGGGTTGGGGCTTAGCTCTGTCTGGTAAAGTGGAAATATATGAGAAGGTTTGGCCCCTGTGGAAGATCGTTTCCAGTCTAATTCACTTCAGTGATTTCTGTGTTTGTCTTGCAGCTTGTCCTGCAACAAGATGGAATGCCACATTGTGTGGGAATGTACTGTTTTGTAACAAGCTTTTGCATACACACAAAAAAAAAATAAAAAAAATGCTTTGATAGAGATATCATTCTGTTTAGGCAATGCCCAAATTTTACCCAGTCCTCACAGCTTTCTTGATTTGTCCATATACCATGGGAGGGCATCTCAAGTTTCTCAGATGGCTTTGACTATTCCCTCACACACAATTAATTCAGTGCAACACCAAAAATAGTGCAGTTTGCTCCCCATGGAAAGTCTTGTAGCTCCAGCATGACTTAGTTCTTCTCAGCTCCTTTTAATCCATCTATGTCCTTGCAGTGGAAAGAAAACGGCAGTGCAGGAGCAGCTGAGAGACAGTGTCCCTACAGCCATAAAGCTGCCACGTTAAGATAAGTGACAAGGTAGCTTTTAAAAATCTCCTGACACAGCTGAAAAAGAATGTTTGCTCTAAAAACTTGTCTAACCATATTAGTTAAAAAGAGCAACTCGATGAAGAAGAAGAAATTCCAGTCTCTCTGAAGGCAGCAGGAATCTGGAATTACTTTCTGATGACTTGATGTGCAGTTGTAAAAGATTTTTGCTTGCAGAGGCAAGACCAGGTTTGGGCCTGTATCACAAGCCACATTTTAATGGCGTCTCAATAACAACTTGCCCCAGGTGTGGCTACAAGTGTGTCTGTGGATTTTAGTTGTGAGGAATAAAGATCCATGGAAATGCTAGGCCTTTTTTTTTCCTTTTGTTTTAGAAGCTGGTGAGATAGAGACAGCACTTGTGAATTAAAAACAGTCCAAGATACAGCCTTTGGACATTGCTTTCAGAAAGATTGATTCCTATCATCTTATCAGCCAAAGCATATGACTGCAGAACGCACTATGGTTTCCACAGCTATGACACAGAAATGACCGGCAGATTATCTGCTCGAGTACAGAAGGTCAGCAGTCTTGCTGGGATCTCGGAATACAGGGAGGACAAATTCCTCTCTGTTACCAGGTACAAGTTAAAAGAGGGTAAAAAAAAAAAAGGAAAAAAAAAAAAAAGGAAAAGCAATCGATTTTAATGGAGGGACGCTGGATTTGCACCATTATAGCTGAGACCAGAATTTGGCTCATTATGTGTAGATATATCTATGAATAACCTTCTTAACCTGTTGGAAAGCTAATGATGGAAAATGTTCCCCATAAAAGTATATATATTACAGCTGTGTAAATATATTAAAAAACCCCAAACTGTCAGCAAACTTGCTGGCAGACCTATGAACATTTCAACAAGTTCTCTGTACTTCACACAGCTTCATTTTTATTCTCTGCATAGACACACACATGCACACACAGACTTAACATTTAAAGAGTACAAGACTCTTACGAGAGCTAATTTCGATCAGTTAGCTCCCCTGAAAAAACAAGATCCCCTTACAGAATACATGCTATGATGGGACTGGCTGCTTATGAAACACATTTTATAAACCTTACCTGGTTGCCAGCTGTAAAATTCAGCAGGCGATCTATGCTATAACCCTGGGATGTAAGAAACAGAGGGCCTTTTTCTCTCCCTTCACATCTTCCAGGGGAGAATGAGAGATGCCCTAATGACGCCATTGGAGTCTCCCCAGAATATCCTGGGACACAAGAAGCTGGGCTTGTGTTGTAGTTGCTCTAAGTTACTTTATTATAGGCTAGTGGCAGATTTTCAAGGACCAAGGAAGAGACATGGAGTAGGTGTCTTTAAGTGCCACTGCCCCTTGGAATTACTTCTGGAGAGAGGTGAATGACAAACTCAGGGCTAAATCTAGAGACACAATCAGGCCTTCATTTTTATAACTGTTTAATTGACAAAGTGACTCCTGACCTAAACTTGTACATCTATTATTGCAGTGGAAAAAAAGGGGGGCAAAGGAGGATTTGACACACACTTCTGGTATTTTTAAAAGCTAATAAACTGGTTAAATCTCTATAACTGAGTAGTTATAGTGTTTTTGGCAAGACTGTTAAGACATATTTACAACATGCAATTGGAAAATAAGTTTGTTATAAATAAACTATTCCCAGTGACAGATTAAGAAAATATTGGGTATGTACAAAATGACAGCATTAAACAATGAAAGTATTTCCTGAGGAGCTGAGCCTTAGCAAAAGCCACAGACAAAATATTTTTAGTGGCATTCCAACACTCTGTGTTTCAGAGCCATTTATAACAGAGCTCATTATGAGATATTCCTTTCTGCTACAGGCCACAGCTGGATATACCAAAAAATAACCCTCAGAAAAAAAAAAAAAAAAAAAAAAAGGAAATATTTACCTACGAGAAAGAGTCACAGTACCTGGCTTTATTTCATACAGCTAATTTCTTCTCTTCAATCCACCACATGGGTTCAAGAGAAGAATTTGCCTTTATGTCTCCAAATTCTCAAGCCCCCACCTCTTCTGAGGACTTTTGTAAATCCTGAGCCATTCCCATCTGCAGGAGCACAGAAATCCCAGGAAAAGGCTTTTGCAGAAGCCTGGTGGGACACTAGGATACCTGTACTTAAGGGCTGTGATTACCTGCTCCCAGACCATCCTCCTGCTCCACGGCAGCTGTGACCTCTCACAGCACAAGCAGAATGGATCCTGACTTCAGCTGTTGTGCTGGGAGTGAAAACTAGCTTTAAAGTGAGTCATGCTACTAAAAGCTCAGGTATACTTTCTTGTCGGTTTAGGATGGCTAAACCCAACCACTGAGCAAATGTCTGTAATACAGCTCTTGGGGCCTAAGGTGGATTGGGGAGGTGGAAGGTGAAAGGAAGAGAGCATAAAAATGCAGAGCCTCTGAGCAGGCAGGGGCTTGAATGCCTTCAGGGCACCAGGAGGAAAACCCTCAGAGGAGGCACTTTGCAGGCTTTGTAAAGGATAAAAGCATCATCACCTGGGAAGCCGAACTGCGGGTACTGGCCAGCTGTGTTGCTATTGTGCAGTGACTCTAAAAAGGGCGTTTTGGCTGCTCCCCTTTGGGTGCATACACACCTTACTAACATTCATAACGATCTGCCTTTTTCTTCTGCTCATGACTCAAATCAGCGTTCACCCCGAGCGCTTTTGCTTTTACATAACAGTTTTGCCTCCTACCAGGTTATGTCTGCTCCCCTGGAGCTTTCACCTTGCTCCTTCCAGCCAGTGCAGATGGCACAATCCATTACTGACCTGGGCAAGACGCTCTGGGAAGAAGTAGGTTGGGAGGAGCCAGAGAGGCATCATCCCTTTGCTCAGGGGACAGCCTTATGGAGAGAACTACATCCAAACGGTTTTCTTTCTTTTCCTCTCCCTCCCTGTGTGAACGGTGTTGATAGGGTGTGTGTGGGGAAGCCTGCCAGGCTCCTGCAGCTGCCTAGCTGGTTATGCTCTCCCAGGGAGCAGACATGCAGGTAGAGCTGCCAGCTGGCTTCCCTAGCTGCGCTTGCTGTATAAATATGTACACTCTTCATATGTTTGCCTTTCTTTTGGAGAATATTAGTTCTTAGGTTTCTGGCTGACTCCCACCCAGCACACACCAAGTGCCACCTTACCTTTTCACCCACCCTTTGTATACCCCCCTGTGTGCTGACTCTAACACCTAACACCAGTTGTACATAGCAGATGCATGCAAATACATGCCACTGTATGACAAAAGCCCGTCCTTGGAGTCAAGAGGCTAAGTGGATCTCTTGGGTCAGTTTGTTTCTCCCTGTGATTGCTGGGATGCAATGCATTCTGAAGCAGCAAGCTATAGCTATCAAAGAAGAAATCTCTGTTTGCTTGTTTCAGGGTTTTTTTTTTCAGATAGTTGTCCACTGCATCAAGAGTTTATTTAAGACTTCGTACTTCTTCCAGAAAAGGCCATGGAGACACACTGATGGGCTTCAATGGGTGATGGATGTTATTCTGGATTTTCAATAAATAAATAAATGTCAGTTGTTCTAATCAGGGTCTTCCAGCTTTTTTGATGGCAAATTTATATCCCTTTTAGGCAATGTGGAATTGACAATGGTGGGTCTTGGCTCCAGGTAGGTACAAGAGCATTCATACTTCCAGCTCCTCCTTCCAAAAGAGAACAGCAATGATGGCACATCTTCTGAGCTCACAGAAAGATTTCACAGGCCTGTCCTAACCTGTGGTCTTCCTGCTGTTTTGAATGATACATGCTACAAAATGAGAGTTCAAATTCTTTTATTCCAAGGGAAATCTAGTAAAATCAAGATCAGATTTTTTGACATTTCTAATGACTTGATTTTGTTTTCTTGCTTGATGCTATGAAGGGCTACAGAGTAAGCAAAGCTGTTGCAGTGGCCAGAATTTTTTTATGGGATTGCTCCAGTGACTTAAAATCTTAACCAGGAAATCAGACAGTTCCTTCCAGAAATACATTCTATAAACTTTTTTCCCCCACCAAACTGACCTCAGGAGGACCCCCAATGTACAGCAGCCAACTATATTTGCTAGTTATTACATACTTTCTTCTATGTGTCATATAATACTTTGAAGCTAAGAATTTGATAGCAATTGAGGCATCCTTTAGATTAGATAGGAGTGTCCAGATTCTGTTTGTAGGTAATGTAAGAACAGAATAGTTCCTTTAGGTTTTATTCCCCTGGTGCAAAATCTCACTCCTGTTGAATAAAATGCAAGAATGTCTCAAATTGGGCTAAGTGGATCTACTGAGAGATATACCTGAGGGTAACAACAGAAGACAAATGGTTGAATCCATAAGCCATGTAGAAACAATAATGAGACACGATAAAAAGATTACTGCATTAAGAGATAGTTAGGATCCTACATGCTTTCATCAATCTGTATTTATTGTGGGTAGCTATATGCATAAGAAAAAAAGATAATTTCCTGTGAAGGTGTCTTGTGATTTAACCTTGCCTGGCAGTGAAACACCAAGGAGCTACTCTTTCCCTTCCCCTTTCCCTTGGGATGAGGAAGACAATTGGAAGGGTAAAAGTGAGAAAACCTGTGGGTTGAGATGAAGACAGTTTAATAGGTAAAGCAAAAACTGTTCACGCAAGGAAAGCAAAGCAAGGAATTCACTCACCACTTCCCATGGGCAGGCAGGTGTTCAGCCATCCCCAGGAAAGCAGGGCTCCAGCACGTGTAACCGTTACTGGGGAAGACAAAATACTCTCACTCTGAATGTCCCTCCCTTTCTTCTTCTTACCCCAGCTTTATATGCTGAGCATGACACCATATGGTATGGAAAAACCCTTCGGTCAGTTGGAGTCACCTCTCCCAGATGTGTCCCCTCCCAACTTTTGTGCAAGCACTTCTCAGCAATAATGAAAACATACCTATGTTGTCAACACTGTTTTCATCACAAACACAGCCCCATACTAGCTACTATGAAGAAAAGTAACTCTATCCCAGCCAAAACCAGCACGAGGTGCCTGAACAAGAACTGGAAGAGGCTGTCTAGAGAAGTTGTGGAGTCTCCATCCTCAGAGATACCCAAAACTCAATTGGTCATGGTCCTGAGTGAAGTGCTCTAGCTATGGCGTTGGACTGGATGATCTCCAGTGATCCCTGAAAACCTCAGCTGTGTTGTGATTCTGTGATTCTGTATTTTCAGGGTGCAAAGGAATGTTTTAAGAAAAGATAAAACATACCCTTTTCTCAAACTTTTGCTTTAAAGTCTCCGGCTTGCTCCAGGAGTGCTTCTTCTTTGTAGAATTTTTACATGGAAAGTTGTTTTAAATATGAAGTGCAGAAATAGCACAACAGAAAAATTGTTGATGGTAAATAATAAATTTGGGTACAGCCTTCTCTTTCTTCCTAGATCTCACAGACAAAGTAAAAGGCACAGCATCAGATGAGGTGAGTGCTAGAGAATGGGACTAGATCCAGAAACCACTAATTCTTGTAATCTGGAAGCATAATCAATAACCATATAGCAGAATACAGAGTCACCAACGTCCTGCCCCTTGGAAATCTGCTACTGCAAAAATAGGTATGATGACTGTCATGTTCAGGACAACTAGATAATGGGCAATTACAGTCAAATTCCTTCAATTTTCCCTGTAATTAGAGTAATTATATACCAAACATGCCTATATCCCAAGCTGTGAGCGTGCTAGAAAAAGTAATTTGTTTTCATGAAAATCTTATTAAGCTGCATCATTGGTATTAATCTTTCCCTGTTAAAAACCTTGTTATTTCCAATAATTGAAGTCCAATGTATTGTGCTTTTTGTATTGCAAAATCCATCTGTATTTTTCCCTCCGGGCAAAAGGTCTGAGGCAGCTGTTAATGAAGAAAGGTCTAACAGTATAAATCATTGGAATTTCTCTACAGTTTGATTCTAAGTAACAGCTGCTTTAGTCGACTTCACAGCACATTATGTTAGTAAAACAATGCAAATTGGGCTGTGTTTCAGTTGTTCTCCTGTTTGTCTGGTGTTAATTCAACATAGTGCTGTATCTTGCTGTCATATTTATAAAGAACAACTGATTCCTATCCTGGGATTCCTCTGTCTGGATGTTTTCCACCTTTGAAGTATAACAAGAGATTGATTTCAGTTGGAGTAGAAGATATTTTCTTCCCACAGATAGAGACAGGAAACTCTTTGCTGCCATATTCCTTGTGGAATCCCAGTTAAGGGAACTGTAATATGTGTTGTGTGAGACCTTTCTTTGTGCACAGGTAGTTACTGGGCAAACCTGAGCAGAACATCCCTGAAAATATTTGCTCTACCTAATAGTGACCTAATTCGAAGTAGGTATTTTATCACAAATAGCCTTTTTGTGTTTCACTGAATGGATAGCAATGCCAAGGGTTTTTTTTTTAAATCCAGTCCACTTTCATAGGACGGTCATAGAATCATGAAACAGCAAGTTGGAAGGGCCCTCAAAGATCATCTAGTTCAACCTTTCTTAGCAAAAGTACAATCTAGACAGCTTGGCCCAGCACCTTGGCCAGCTGAATCTTAAGTGCCCAATGTAAGGTAATCCACCACATCCAAAGGGGAGTTTATTCCAATGGCTGATTGTTCCCATTGAGAAACATTTTCCTCTTGCCCCCGGTTGGAATCTCCCCAGGAATAACTTGTACCTATTACCCTTTGTCTTTTCCACGTGACTGCTTGTAAAAGGTGAGTCTTCATCTTCTTTATAGCCGCCTTTTAAATACTGGAACACAGTGATGAGGTGTCCCCTCAGCCTTCTTTTCTCAAGGCTGAACAAACCCAGTTCTCTCAGCCTTTCCTCACATGGCATGCTTCCAGGTCCTTTATTATTTTATATTCAGAAAGCCAGTATGAAGAAATGCACAGGTTTACTCTTAGTGTATAGCTAGGATTTGTGACCTGTTTCCACAGTATTCTTTTAATTTGCTATTTTTCCCCACAGTTTTAAACAGTTTGTATTTCAACTAAGCTTGAGGTAGAGGTGGGCAACCATCATAGAGTGCATTCTGCTTCACTTTTGCCATCTTATGTTCATACATCTTTGCTTCTCAATGAATTTTGGGTGTTTGTTTCTTTGAAGAGTAGAGAATTCCTACTCTTAAAGCAAATATACTCATATAAGTAACACCCATGCAGGTGACAGAGAAGTTGTCAAACATTGTAGTGACGTCCCAGTATTTGGTGTTACTCCATGCATCAAAAGTTCTTAACTTTGTTCATGTTTTTGCACCTCAAAGCAATGCAGCGGCCAATACAAGGTAGGGGAACACTGACAGATGAGCTCTGGTAGGTCTTGCTGAACTAGTTAAATCAGCACTTATTTCAAGAAGATATGGCCCCCAATTGCAGAGCTGGCAGAATAGAGCATTTTACTGCATGTCAGCTGTTCCATTTTACAGCCCTGTACATGAGCTTAACTTAGCAATAGAAGTTGTTTTGTAGTGAGACACCAGATTATGAACTGGAGCAGCTGAGGTGCCGTAGGTTTTGCTGTATCTGGATCAGGAGCAAGAATTTCTGGCAGAGGGTCAGTAACAAACAGCTGGGATGGGGGAAAAGAGGCAGTAAGGTCTTAGCCACCACAGCTGTTTGCTTAGTGAATGTAAGTCAGAGCCTTGAGAGAAGCATATAGTCAAAAATAGTTGAATAGTTCATGAACCACCTGCAGTCTGAAATATATTCACAAGGAATATTTGTTGGACAGCTGTAAATGATGACTAAAAGTACCCATATCTGCTCCTGGATCACTTGCACAGAGAAAAGAAGGCTATGCCTGTAGCATAAAATATTCTTCATAAAGTTCAAGGCCTTGAAGGTAAAACATTGTGAATGGAGATGATTTCGCTTGGGTGTGTCCTTGTAACCATATCACCTTGAAAAATGTGATCTGTTTGAAATTCTTCTGCAAATGGCACCATGGCACTTTTCCTTTTCAGTTCTGGCATAGTTTATTAGGAAATGCCACAACAGAAGTTGGAAGATATTAAGTGGAAAAAAAGCTATGGCACCAGCCAAAAAGGCTCTCAGTGTCAAAATACCCCTGTTTTTTGCCCCTGTTCTTCTGATCATTTCCTGACTTTCCTCTACAGAGAAGCACTCACAGCTATTTATTTATTGATCGACATTCATATCTATAAAACATGTGCCCACTGCCCAAGCATCTGGGTGGATTTACATTTACAAAAAGCCTAATAAATAATTCACCACATATTACCAACAACTGCTAGAGAAAAGAGAATCCTGAAGCTAATTAGTATCTGAGAGCACAAAAGGCCTCTCTAGAAACATCAGGTCTAACCAATTTCCCCACTAAGTCTGCTAAGATAATGACCCCCATGGATTTTCTTAGGACAGCACACAGGTAAACAGATAAGCTTTTCTCTGTGCCCTCAAGGTTAGCAGGACTTGCAGTCCAGCTGGGAAATGAGCTCTAGGGCTGAGCATTCTTCACAGCAGATATTTCCGTCCGTAACTGCAAGTGGAACTGACAACAGAAATACTCCAGGTGAACTCAATGACTTAAAAGATAAAGGAAAGAAAAAAGCAGATCACAAACCATTTAGGGCTTTGTAGTTTGTGCCAACGTGTTCAATATTATCACTCCACAAACAAAACTTTATGGAGTACTTTCATAAAAAATGCACTTGGAACTCAGAGTAAAACATCCATGGAGTTCATTTATGAAGCCATAAAAGTAAATTAGTCATGGAGCAATAGAATAAGGTAAAACCAAATCAGATTTGCTTATTTGAACACTTTACAACCTGGAAAATAAAAGACAATAATTTGGAAAAAAGTTTTATGTCTTGACAATAAAATTTTTAAGCAGTCAGATACATTATCTTGCATTTAATGTGAGGGCAAGCAAGTTGAAAGCTGTTCAGAAACTGGCAGAACTCATTGACTTATACAGTAAGAATTTGATAGATGAGTAAAATTTATACAATTCCGCTGACATTGGCTGGACATTTATGTCCTTGTGGAACATACCCACAGTGGTTTAATCTCAAGAAGCTGACAGTGGTCAGAGATCTGAAGGGTTGCTTGGTGGGTTGCATTCCACAATGGGGAATTCCTGGGGTTCCCTATGTACTGCAAGCCTGTGGGATACAATACTGTTCTGGGAGCTGCTTTACTCACTGGTATCAGTAGGAAGGGGAACCTTTCTTTGTTCTGCTGCGATACTTTTCCAGACTTCCTTTATAATTTTTGTCCTTTCACCCACACAGACCATTATTGCCTAATGGGAAACAATGACATGGGTGGGGGTGAACCAAGCAGCTTTATCACTTCACCAGAGATGGTGGGGACTCCTGTCCTTAGTTCTAAATTAGGGTAATTGTATTGAGGAAATGTATTTCAACACGTCTACGGGGAGCTTAGAGGAGACTGTTGAATCTACAGAGGAAGTATGGAAAATCTTAAAGTATATGGAACATCATGGAAGGCAAGAAGATGAAAAGTAAACAATTCTATTCAAACCTGAGAACATTCAAAATGCATAACTAATCAGAACTCAAATAAAATTGTAATTCATGTAGACTACTTTACTTGGCCCACTGAGAGAGGTTCTGTGGTGAAATTCACCTCTACTTGCTTCCCAGCTCTGTCATTCTTGTTAGGTTTCTACTCAGCCAGCAATTGTCTTTTTGACAATATTGATGAGCTTGGAGTTACCTATTTATATTAATTTTAATTCAATTAATATATCACATTTATATTCAGTGTGGGACCACTTCTTAAAAACAGCAGAAAAAAACCTTAGAACATGGTCAAAGCACTCTTTGTTTTCCGGGTTTGTGCCTTACTGCATAAAGAAGCTGACATGGAGCTATTTATTGTCTGTTTCCTAGAAACAGAGCTCATTGTTCTGAGCTCACACCTTCAGAAGCACAGATTTTGACCACATAGTTTCTGTTGACTCTTACCTGAGATTTCATGATAACCAGACTGATGGTATCAACACGCTGTCTTTAGTGCAGGGATTTCTGTTTTATTAGTTTCCTTTTACAGCCAAGTTATCATTCTTACACAAACAGTAATAGCAGGTAATTGGAGACATATTCCATGGTGGTGTGAATAGCATGGGTGTCTTTTTTCGTTTCTTTCCACCTGAGGTTAGTTCAAGTTGGCACCAGTGCCACCTGAAGTGCAGAGCAGAGTCTGGCACCTGTGCAACCACCATCTGTCCTACCTGCCAATTCAGCAGGGGAAGGGTGTAGATAAATAAGAGAGGAGCCTCCTGGTGAGGTTCCTCCTGCTGGATTGCTTTATCAATGTTTCAGGACAAGGAAGGGCCTGCTGTGGATCCTAGTGGTTGGCATTGCAGAGCCTGTGGATCTCACAAGTCCAGATGGACTTCCAGGAGAGCACCGGCTGCCAGCCCCCCATGAGGAGGGCCTTAGGCACAGTCAACCCCCTTGTGCTTCCCAGCATACTCCTGGAGCAGCCTTGCTGTCCAAGACTTCACAGAGAAAACTCCCCAGAGTCATGAATACAGCTTCAGGCTTTACTCCTGTAGTTTCCATACTGATTTGCTGACTGAAGGTGCACAATTTTAAGGAATATTCACTTCTCATTCCTTCCTTTTATTTCTTTCCGTGCAGATCATAACTCCACACACAGCATCTATAGGGTCTACAGAGAATACTTCTGCCACCACAGAAATGATCACCAAATATTTGTTGTGCAACTCCTTTCTGATCCTCCATAAAATCTACTGCTCTTAGTGCTTCACAATGTGGCACAGATATCCACTGAGATCAGTGACTTTTCAAATCCCTTCCCAGAGTTTTCCCAAAGGACAGAGAAATCATTCCACCAACACTGTGATAATCAGAAAAGTAAGCTTTACATCAGTAAATGACACGCAGTAGGATGCCTGTACAGGGCCTTGAATGTCTGCTTCAGTGTGTTATATATAACCATCTCTAAGATGAGAAATAGAATAGTCCATCATTTAAAAGTGTCAAGCCACCCATGTGTTTAGGTTGGCACAGACAAGTTAAAATATGATAAATGTATTTCCTCTTCATAGATCCATTTCCCAAACTCTGGCAATAAATTAATAAAAGATATAGATGCATACTTTTTAATCAGCCTTCTGGGATAAAATCAGATCCCCTATAGACCTGAGCACTTCTTGAACTTGTTGAATTCAGGTATTTTTTCACAAAGGGCTAGAATGATCTTAATTAACTTCACCCTATATAAAGTTAAGCATCTATAAAGTTTTTTTTTTGAAATGCCAAAAATTGGGCAGTTGGAGTCCCTGTCAAAGGAAAGGAAGCAAGTCTAGTTAATAATTTGCCTTACTCTAAACTGGGTGTTTAAGTTACCCTCACAGAGTACTGCTCTGAGTATGGAATTGCAGAAAAGACTAGACCTCCTGCTCTTTGACAGGTGCCATCGGTCCTAACTCTAATAAATGCAATCCCTGTTTTACACAGTTTTGAACATCCCAGGTATTGTTTCTAATATAGTGTCTCTGGTCTACTGAGCCGGATTTAATGGATTTGTAACTTACTGCAACACCATTAGTCATGAGATGTAACTGACAACAGGTGGTGAGCAGCTGCCAAGAATGACCAGTTTTTCTTGGCAGCATTTTGTAAGGTTAACAAGAAATTCATCGCAGCAGGAGGGAAGGAGCGAACTTGGTTACAGCCAGTGCCACTGCCGATGTCATCCAGGTTACAGTCAGGTATATGGAAAACATAACCCCAAATTCACCATTCTTAAGAAAACCTCCCATGAACTTTCTTGGGCAGCATTTAAGATTTTTAAGTCTACACTTGTGAGTCTTACCATTTGCTGCAGGAGGCTTCAAATGGCTCCTGTGTAAGCATCCAGGTTCATGAATTCATCTGCCTGGATGGAATGCATTCATATGAACACGGTGCATCAAATGCATCAAGTGTTTCACAGAGGAAGCAGACTACATTTCAATTTATTTACTAGCTACTTAACGAAACATTATAAGAGAGGATTTGGTATAATGCAAAATGTGAAAATGGGTAAGGATCTGATTCGGAAAATCTCCAAATGCCTGAAAGTCTGTGTGGAAATGATAGACTCTGTGGGAAACGTGAAATGCTGTGCAAAAGCTGCACTACAGGAATATCTGTCATCATGGCACTACCCATGAGACTAAATAAATACAACAGCTGCACTCACTTCCATTGTCTCTGATTTTCATTATTTGGTTTCTAAGACCAAACAGGATGATGAAGTTTTGTGCAAACACAACATTTTCCTTCTTTCAGATGCATTCTGATATACCTGCCAGAGTTTATCACCACAACTATAAAGCAAAAGAAGGTGTAATATTTCAGTCCTTGGTGCAACATTTCTTTAATCAAGTTCTTTGTTATAGGAAGTTCAATTGAATGTTAACTACTAAGAACTACTAAAGTGATCACAAAGAAATATTGCAGAAAAGTTTCCCAGCTTCAGGACCAAGTCTCTGACTTTTCTCTTTTGTGACAAGTCTGATGCAAGGCTTGTAAGCAGCCACCATACTAGTAAAATTAGGTAATCAGATTGAAATAAAAAAGTCCTGAATGCTTCATAGTTTCTCGTGTCATGTCTGTACTTTTTCTTTTTTTTTTTTTCTTTTTTCCCTGCTGTATATTACCAGATAGTGTAGTTACAGAGCTGGCAGGACACAGTGCAGATACCTGAGCAGAAGCATATTGCTGTAAACCGGTGGTGTGCAGTCCTGAGTACTGTTGGAGGCAAACACAATAGGTATATTGCACCACAGTAATCACAGACTGGTTTGGGTTGGAAAGGGTGACCTCGAAGTTCATCTAGCTCCAACCCCACTGCCATGGGCAGGGACACCCTCACTAGGCCAGGCTGCCCAAAGTGCCATCTAACCTGGCCTTAAACACTTACAGGGGTGGGGGCTTCCACAGCCTCTCTGGGCAACCTGTTCCAGTGCCTCACCACCCTCATAGTAAAGAATTTCTTCCTAACATCTAACATAAACCTACCCTCTTTTAGCTTGAAGCCATTGCCCCTTGTCCTATCACTACACTCCCTGCTGAACAGCCCCTCTCCCACTTTTCTGTAGGACCCCTTTAAGTATTGGTATGCTGTAATTATGTCTCCCCAGAGCCTTCTCTTCTCCAGGCTGAACAAGCCCAACTCTCTTAGCCTGTCTTCATAGGAGAGGTCTTCCAAGCCCCTGATCATCTTTGTGGTCCTCCTCTGGACTTGCTCCAACAGGTCCATGTCTTTCCTGTACTGGGGACCCCAGAGCTGGACCTAATACTCCAGATGGGGTCTCATAAGAGCAGAGTAGAGGGGCAGTATCACCTCCCTTGACCTGCTGGTCACGATATTCTTGACGCAGCCCAGGACATGGTTGTCCTTCTGAGCTGCTAGCACACACTGTTGAGTTTGTCATTGACTAGTATCCTGAAGTACTTCTCCTCAGTGCTGGTCTCTATCCATTCTCTGCGCAGCCTATAGTTGTCCTTGAGGTTGCAGTGACCCACATTCAGGACATTGCACTTGCCTTGTTGAACTTCACGGATGGTTGTGTGTTACATGGGCTGTGTTGTTGGGATGAAGGCTAAGATATCATGTGTCTTCCACCTCTCCTGCTTATATTTAGGAGAATCCTTCCTCCACGCGATAAGTTTTTTATCTGCACCAAGTGAATATTGTTCTAGCTTGTCTCTTGTTACTGCTGTGATTGAAGCTACATATGAAATTTCAACCAGACCTCCAGAGACTGTAGACTGCATCTGTAATATCACACACACCATTGTGGATTGTTCAGAAAAATGGACTAACTTAAGACAAATTCTTAGAACAAGTCAAAATTTCCAGTTTAAAATTCTCCACCTGTAAAGCTGCAGAATTATTACACATGTATTTACGCCTACAATTTATCAGTTTAAAGATAAGACAAGTTAGTTGTAGCATCCAAAGTAACACCATCTTTCCTAAACGAAAAAATAAGATATATTGGCAGGGTCTCAAATAATTACTTTTTACTGCTGGTAAATTGTTACTTGCAGCTTTCTCCTGGTGACTAGATCTATCTACAGTAGAAATTATCCACTTAACTTGTTTTATCACTGTTTGTATTATGAACGAGCTAGTCTATTTCCACTTGGATGACATGAAGAGACCATATAAGTTGGGATAGCTTCTAATTCCTTCATTCAACATGACTCTTAGAGTAAATGTGGAAAAGAAAATAATCCTGAAGCCATTTAGGTATCCACATTGAGGAGTAAAATTTAATTTCTATTTTCATGTGATTCACTGTGTGAAGACTAGTGGCATTGTTTTTAAGATTGCCTCGGTGAGTTGGGAATCAGGAAACTTATTTTTAAAGGGATTTGGGACATTGATGCTCCATGCTGTGGAACTGTGCGCAGGGACACCCCAAGTCTGGGTTTTGGGACCTAAACCAGCATCCCCATGTAGCGATGTGCCATTCTGTGAAGATGTAGCAACCTGCATGGAACTACTCCAGGGATATCTACAGCTGAGTTCCCTTGACAATATAGACATGATGTCATGCACGTGTATGACTAAGAATCATTAAAAATCAATGGATTACTAATTTCTGTTTCCAGTAAGGGTTTGTATTCCTGTAGAGATACTTCTTTCTTCCTTTCATGGAAAAAACCTGGCAAGGACTTCAAGAGAAGCTTGTTAATATCTTTTATACTGTCTCAATGCTATATGCCCAAAGTTAGTAGCAGTTATACAGTGATTTGGGGTAAATGTTTTTTCATGGGTATAATTGTGATCCTGGTTATTTCAGTTTCTTTTTTTCTGTTTATTATTCTTTCCTGATGCCTCGTATTACCTATCTCTGTAGAACTTTACTTTGTGGACCAATATACATTTTGATCAAAACCATTACATTTTGAAGACCTGCCCCTTGAGGTGCAGGATGGAATTTCCCAGCTTCCCCAGTGTTGGAGGTGATGTATCAGGTGGTATATATATCAAGTAGATGATATATCAGGTGGTATATATACCAAGTATATATACTCTGTTTACAGTCAAAGGAGAGACATAGACATAGGCAGGTTTAGAGTTTGCTCCATCTCCTACTAGAGCAGAAAACTGAAATAGGCCTGATGAATGAATTTGCCTTTGGGTCTGTATTGATAAGCAAGCACATCAATGCTCACTTTTATCATCTCATGTGTGCACGTGTAACCTTAGATGTCGTGACTTCTGTTCAAGGGGGCTCGTTCTCTGTAGCAAATATTTTTGCTAAGTCACTCATTTTAAAACACTCCCAATGAGGACAGCAGTTGCTAACGTGACTATAGCCAAAGTAGACTTAAGATGGCTGTGTTCAATCTGGGCTTGATACTTACCAGTCTCCCACTTTCTTTCACCTCGTTCATAAGAGAAGACTTTAAATGGCAGCTTCCTTGTCTTGTTCCAGAGCAATACCTATTAAAAATGGTTGCATTTCTGGTACAGTTAATATCCCACTTACTAGTGACCTGAGCATCTTTTTGTTCCTCTTATTGCAAAGAGAGATTGCTGGTAATCCTAAAATTAGATCCATCCATTGTGGTTTTTAATTTGTGTGTGCATATGTGCTTTTCACACCACCCCTCAATTCTGCCTGTCCACTCAGTTCTCATGAGTGGGCAGATGCTGAAGCACACGTTCTAAGAGTTGAGCTTCCTGGGAGCACCGGGAGGGAGAGTCTTGCATCCCTCATTAACCTACCTGCCCATGGGATCAAGGGCAGAGAGATGGGGTGGTAGGGTGCTGTGATCTGCATATGTCTACATGGAGGTTATGAACAGTCCACTTATTCCTCTGGGTTTGCTGTGGCCACGATGCCATGGGGAAAACTGAGCTTCAGCTGTACTCTGCTTTGTCACGGGGAGGAATCTCAGTCCTATAGGGCAGTGCACAAAAATAGCATCCTCAAACGAATGGATGGCTAAAACCAGGACTTGTCAGTGTTAATAATGTCAGCTTTAACTTGAACTCAGCCTTTCTCCCAAACATGCAAAGCTATGAATGACGCAACAGATTCACATTTAGCTGGTGGCTGGCACCCACAGCGTACAGAGGCAGGGTGCAGCTACTGTTTTGTAGCGGTGAAACTGCGTTACAGAGCTGCTTAATGTTATGCAGGGAACCTGGAGGGAAAAAATAATCACAAAGAGTGTTAAAATCAAGTCTGTTGGGAAGCTCTAATTATAGCTGTTTCACCAAATGTTAAAGCCTGCATATAAGTCAGCTGCTGCACGTTCATACCTTTTGCCAGCACAAAATTAAAAACTTTCTCCTCCTTCCTCCGTTTCACAGTGGTCTGTAGAAAGGTGGACAGTATTGTTTCTAGGGAGGCTGGGTGAAAAAAAATGCTTTCTATTCTGCCTATGGATGTAGACTTTGGAGGAATCATGGGCAGAGTTCTGCTTTGCACAGGCATGAGGCTACATATTAAAGAAAACACTTAGAAATCTGTGAATCATACCCCAAGCCCCAACATATTTTCTAAAAGCACTCCAAGAAGATCTGTAGAGACTTGGAAAAATTGCCAGTACATTTCCAGCACTCTAAAGGCATTCTGAGACATAATATAAAAGCAACCAAAGGTATAAATTTCCATGGTAGGGGAATGTTGTGAAGTATTGATGAAGATTAAATGAGACAAAATAAATCTCCTTCATGTACAGACCAGGTAGGCCTTAGAAATGCTTGGGGTTTTTTTTAATTCGTCTTTCTGATTGCTTGTTTTTGTTCCCCGCACACCCCCACCCCACCCCTCATGCCCTCTGCTTGTTAAAAGATCAAAAGGAAATGGTTGGGATTACAGAGGGTGAGAGACAGCTTTTTTTGTTTGTTTGTTTTCAGCACTGGACAGCAGAGTGAGTGATTAATGCTCCTTTCATGAAATTAAAATGCTCTAGGGTTTAAAGCAGTGCAATTCTTTCCTTAAACAGAAATCTTGCTCACGATAGAACAAGAATGATTTGAAATTTGGCAATTTTGATAAGAGTAGTCTTCTGATAAAAGTTATCCACTGGCTGTTAACACTGATAGGCAAAGCCAACCTTGTATCACGGCATAGTTACGGCACATACAGCAACTGTAGTGACTTTACCATCATGCTCCCTTGTTATGACAGCAGCTATGTGACGTGCCCACACATGGGCGGGGACTGAAAAGGCCAAAGACTTGGGGAAATGCTGGTGTTTAGTTCAGCAGCAAAGACCAAATCACAGCTTAGCTCTTCAGAGTGTATTAGGAAAGTAAACTCCGTGTTTGAGACTGTAGCTGATTCACTGGACTGGTGGACAGGGAGACAGCCCATGATACCTCTGACCAGAAAGTTGCACAAAATCTCAAAAAAGGTGAATTTAGGGGCCTAAAATACTTATAGAATAATAATTTTAAAAGGCCAAGTAGTCTGCAAATTGCTAACAAAACCAGGAGAGGGATTTTGCATATACCCTCTCATCTAGGTTACCGTCAGCATATTTGGGTTTTACTAATGCCAAGGCGTACAAATGATGTGATTCTAGCTTAAACTGACAGTAATGGGAGTGACAGATGCTTTGTCTGCCTGCTGAGGAGTACAATCATATGGAAATCTCTGGACCATTTGAAATATTTACGTTCTACTCAGAAACTGTTCTGTTTTCTGTTAAGTACTTCTCTCCATTTCCTAGGAAAGAGAGAAACGTGCTTCATTTTGAAGGGAAAGTAGACTTTGCTGTACCACACCAGGACACCAGAATTGTATTCTTAATGGGAAGGACTCCCTGTTGGGCACTTTAACAACTCAAAGTCAACCACCATCTGCACGTCTCTGAGGCAGTTTTCTTCCATCAGATGAAGAAAACAAAAATCCTACAATGATCTAACCTCATTCAAAGCGATGTTGTTGTTAACAAATTGGAAGCAATATAAAAAGACAGGGTTTTCTAACCCATTGGTATTAAAACTTGAGTGGAAAAGGATTAAAAAAACAGTGGAGTTTAAACTAAGATCTGCCTGGGAGTTTGAGATGTCACCTGTGTAATGCTATTCCACTACTCCAATGGAAGAAGACACCTACTGACCCATTAAACATAGGCAAAACCATGCAGGGTAAGTTTTTGACTAGTTCCACAATCTCATTTTGGGGGATTAATTGCAAATTATTCCCAGAAAGGTTCCCCTGTCTGTAAGGAACTCCTGATAGGGAAAGGAAAGATGAAGACATAATTTCCAAAGTCATGCCTGTCATCCACCTTGTATAAAAATGCTTCAAGAATGAGACAGATGTTCTTAATGAGAGAAGAAGCTTCACTATGTCTATATTAATTTGATTGGGTGCCACTTAATGGCTTTTTTTTTTTTTAATTCAAATTGTTTTACAAAATCCTTCACAAATTTGCAATAGCAAGTGGAAGAGCAAGTGGGTTATAGCATGCTTTGTGACACTCTTGCCAACTATACTCTTCCCTTAAAAATGAGGCACAGTTGTCAGAACACTGAGCTATCTAAAACCAAGACTAATTAAGACAAAAGGAAAACTAGACTGATGCTTTCTTCAGCTTATTCCTTCCTTCCTCACACCTGCATGGAGGTAGGATAAGGTGTGAGTGCGGTAGAGCACAAGTCCTTCTTGCTGACCTCTGACTTCTTTGGGCAGCTTGAGGTTGGGAGCATTGGTCACTTCACTTCTCATCCCTCCTTGTCATTTCAGACATGGGAGACACTGGGCGTACAGCATCCTTCTTCCCAGTCTTCTTGGATCCAGAATGTAGGCAACCCTGATGTGGGTTTTTTGGTTTAATAGTGGCTACAGGAGATGGGACTTCAGGCCTCCAAGAGACAAATCTCTGCTCAAAGGGCTCAATGCGTTTCCTCTGTAGTTAGACAAGAGATACAGACATTTACAAAGAATGATTCATATCATCAAAAATTAAGTGTGTAGACTAGATGGGATGAACCCTCTAGAGGAACAATTTTCTCTGCACTGTCTGTTTATGTAACCTAGATGACAATCTCAGTCTAGATGCTTGAATTTTACAGGGCTGCAGTTAGGTGAGGTGAACCTTACCTAAACTTAAATTCCAATCACACAGTATCTAAAAGAACACTTTAAACCACAAATGTGACTGAGTTAAACTCTCATGCCTGTTGAAATAAAATGGGATTCTTGTATGGAGAACTATAAAGAAATTTTGGAAATACTAGTTTACCTAGTGGAAGCTGGCAAAAATCATTGTCCAGTAATCAGACATTTACAGGCTGGGGTTTTGTTTGTTTGTTTGTTTGTTTTAAATTATCTTCTTTTTTAATTTTTTTTTTTTTTTTCCCCTGCAGATGAGTCATTGACATGAACAGCCCAAGAGCTATAGTCCTGTTTTTCCTGTTCAGACATGATCTCTGTAATCCTTCCAATTTCTTTTGAGGAACAACTTCAGTGCTTTCTGTTTTCTTTGTTGCTTTGATTAATGATTTAATTGTTTAAACAGTTTGAAAACATAAAGACTGCCTCTAAGCCAGGCCCTATTTAATGAACAGCAAGAACAAAGAAGCTGCAGTGTATGTTACAGAATTAGCTTCATTGTGGTGGCTCTGGTGAGATCACCAATTCCCTTGTCCACCTCTGCAGTCTAGCCATTATTTTCCACGGAAAAAACCCTACTCAAAATTTAATCAGGAGAAAAGACACAATAATGGCACTAAGAACAACTTTTGGCACAGCCCCGCATAACCTGAAGCTATTTTGCCTTCCCTGCAGTAGCGTGCTCCATTTTGCTTGACATGATGATAAAGCTCAGCAAAAGGCAGCCCTGCTGATCCTGAGGAAAGCCAACCCACATCCCTGTCTACCCAGTCTTAGAAGTGTGATGAGAAGGCTTCACTCATTGCCTTTACCTCTTTCTTTTAAGAAGGATAGCGGCATGATAGGGGTTTTTACATTATCTCTGTGCTTTTAAGTCATATCTCCTTAAATCCCCTGCCCATTTCTTTTTAGGTGACATCGGCCTCCTTCTTTCACAAAGCCTCACCCTGTTTTATCTCCCCTCCCCTCCCATATTTCTCCTTCTCTGCCTTGACCTCTTGCCACAGCGACGATCCTCTCTGGTTCCATTAATTGAACTTTGATGGTGTCAAAATACATAAAGCATCGCTGTGCTGGCGTACTGCTGTGCACCACTTCCCATAAAAATACACTTTTTCTTTTATTCTGTGCTCCTGTTATTTTAGCGCTCAGAGCTGTCGTCGCTTTTACCTGCCTCTTCCAACTCGCAGCCCAGCACGAAGTGGGAAAGGCAGCCAGCTTTCAGCTCAGGATGACCACTCAAAGAGATGGAAAGAGCGAAAGCTTAGTTTCATAATGCGGGAGCCGTTTTGTTCTTTTTCTCAGAATCAGAAGTGCTGAGAAATGCAGAGCAGGCGTTGTTCTGCTCCCCCTCCCAGCCCTGCTGAGAGCTACAGTTTGTTGGGCTGATAAGTGGCTCGGTACTTGCACATGAGTAGCTCATGATAAGGGAGGTGATTCAGTGCCCAAATGTCCTATTATCAAGAATCTACAACATGTAAAGTAAGCGTCTGCTCCTGGATGAAGATAGCAAAACTGTTAAAAAAAAAAGCCAAACAAAATAAACCTGCCTATGTTGCAATTAAAACCACAGGAGGTAATGCGAGCGCTATCCATTCCTTGGGCTGTCAGCTGTAAAGCTGCAGCTATCTTCTGCTTTACTGCATGATTTATTCAATTTTCAACTGCTTAAAAAAATACTCATTAGGGATGAGCTGCAGGAGAATGATTTTTGGAGAGACGTGGGTCAAAACAAATACACAATGAAGGGTGACCTTTCAAAAGGGGGATTACCTATAAATAGCAATGGTTATCCCTCACAACCTTCTGACATAAGCCTGCCGGGAGCATGAAAAGGAGACCCTTTCCACCAGTTCCTCCAACATGATTTCAGACTGGCACATCACACATTTTGGCCATGGATAGCTGAAGAGAATTTGCAAGGGATCAAGCAAAAAGCCTTAGCAGCTGGTTGGCTGTCGATATTCCCCTGGGTTTAAAAATTAGCTCAGACCTTCCTTCTCTTTCCCCATGAACAATGGCACACACTTCACCAGAAAGGAATATTAAGATATTTATGTTTGGAATATGTCACTTTGGGAGCTCATTTATTAAAAAAAAAATTAATTGTAGCAATTTTTAAAATTAGCTGAGCACCATCAGCAGAGTTTCTTAAAACCCCAGAAGGCTTTAGTATCAGGCTGCAGTTCTTAACTACCGTTTCAACTTTGGCTCTGCATCATGGATCTATCAAAGCCTTTATTTGGAATGGGGAAGAATTGGTATTCCTGGTCATTTACTATTGGTAAAGTGAAAGAGGTGAGTGAATTAATCAGGAAAAGGTATGATCTGTTCTGTTTGTAATGCACGTTCTTTGCTTATTTGTCTTGTGATATTGTCCTAAAGTAATATTTCAAGAGTTCTTGTTCCGCAGAGTTTTGTATGCAAAAATCCCCAGGTCACTCTGCAAACAGCCAGTGCATAGAAGAAGATGGTTTTGAATAGCCAGACATGGTGAGTGTCTGAGTGATCATGTATTCTTTGCACACGTATGTGTCTGTACTGCATCCTGAGGCACGTCCTGTGTGCATCCCGAGATCGCCAGCAGCCTCTTCTCCACAACCGGCAAAGCTGCTCCGTGCTTCTGACTCCTGTGGCCTCATGTGCATAGAACAACCATTCTGATAAAAATGAAACCAAAGCAGCTTGGCTGTTTGATTATTAGGTTTATCATCACTATTTAAAGAACGATTATTAGTGACCAGGATCTGTATACAAGACTGAGCCCATGTACTAACATGCTGTTGGTAAACTAGAGAAGGTCTTTGTTGGAAGGCATTTGCAACCTAAATAGGCACGCAGACAAGATGTGTTATTATCTCCACTTCACAGATGGTGACCAAGATACGCTGATATGATGTGCCAAGGGATACACACAAACGCGAGGGGGCAGGGAGGGAGCAAGCCAAGCACCGAATGCGGGGCTACCAGGCTGCCCTGACTGTGACCACTCTTCCTCACTGCGCCTGCTGCAAGCCAAACAGCCGCCGGGTTTTCCTCCTCTGGCAGATGGCAGTGGATGACAGGCAGCTTCCTCCCAAACTGCTCCCGCCTCAGTTTTGCCCTCACAGTTGAATTCTGCCAAGCGGTGCCAGGTTCCTGTTTACCCAGGAAGTATTTGTTACTGGTTAGTGCCACAAAAGAGATTTTGCCATTCTGTCTTTGCAGATGTTGTTTTAATGCACATTTGACAGTTGCCTCTCTGCTTTACCATCATGATCTGGAAAGCTGTTCACTTTGGATGTTTACTTACAGCTGTTGTTGGGTTTTACAGCAGTGTTTCATTCAAAGCTTCCTGCAGCCCAGAATTCCTCCCTGAATTTACTGCAGGGAAATGTCGCCTGAAAAAAAAAAAAAATTAAAAAAATTAGGGTTCTTAAAGATGGGTTAGTGAAAGGGGTTATATAATATCATGCTGGCAAGAGAAACAAACGCCGTGACCCAGAAGATAGCTTGCAGTCCTGTGTTGCTGCTGCCTATGATACAATGACTTATTTTCAGTGCAACACCACTGAGCATAACAAGTTCTCTTCTGGTATGAAAATCCCCTGAATGATGACAGGGAGCAGATCTCTCTTTTACTATTGCTACCCAGTATTTACACTCACATGCTACTCCAAGCCCAGACCAGTGTCCTATTGTGACCTTTCCTACAAGGACAGGTATAGAAAATGATCCCTGTCCTGAGCTACCAGGAGAACAGGAAATGCCAGCAGATGCGAACTGCCAATTTACATCTCCTGGTTTTCCTTCCAGCACGAAATTGAGGGAAGCTTTATCATGCAGTTGCCTTGCTGCTCCACTCTAACTGGCAGGTTAGTTTTTAAATGTGATTTATAATGTGGATCTTGTTTCCGTGTTGGAGTGCTTTTGGATTACAGCATGAAATTTGAATGTGTCTAAATAAAGGGAATGCAGCGGTGGCGGTGGCTGGGAGGCAGGGATTATATGAAAGCTTTCAGGACGCTCTGAGCACTGCGCTGCAGTAGCCAAGGGATTTTTATGGGCACAGAGGCACAAAGTAACCCCTCTAATCCCTTTCTCGCTGGCTTACAGACTCTGAAGAAGCTTAATAATTACAGGGGAATGCAGTCAAAGTGTTTTTAAGGACATATGTGCAGAGGCTTATTTTAGTCATTTCCTAACAGCAAATGCACTGGCAGATTCTCAAGGAGAAATCTGAGTGCAAGCTCTCCCTTCTCTCCCCCACCCACCCCCCCCCCCAACAAAAAGATGATGACTTATATCAAAAAGAGGCTTAACCAGTGAGGAGCTGGGGGAATGTTTCCCAGCCTGTAGCATTATGATTTTTCCACAGCCACACTGCTGACCTTACTCTTTTTGGTGAAATGCCTTAGAAGCGTGTTCCTGTTTTGGTGAGGCCCCCCTCCATGGGTTTCTCTCAGTGAGAAGGCCAATGGGAAGCCTGAGTGTTCAACTTAAAATATTATCCTTCTGGAGAAGTATTTTGCCTTCTCTGAAATTACTGGTTCAGCTGATGGTGACTCTGCTGCTTATGTATCACTACCCATAAGTATGTCCCTAACTGCGTGTGTACTATATATATGCATACGCAGGAGGTGTCCAGGAACTGTTTCTGTGCTGAGCATTTAGTTTCACAGCTATGTCATTTTTGGAGGTATCTGTGCCTTAAAGGAGAAAGATATGGTGTTACTCTCTCACCCTGGAGAATTTTTGTGATTATATTTCTTTGACAGTCTTGCCTAATTCAAGAAATCATGTCATGGGTTTTCCCTCATTACTCCTCAAATGTCACCTTGTAAGAAAACTGGGTGCAAAAATAATACAGCAACATGAGAAGTTATTTGAGTATTAATGACAGAGGAGGATAGGAAATGTATACTTGTTTTATGGTGCATGCTAATGCAGCGCTTGGCATCCCACTGCTGTTTGGGATATAAACTGCAATAGAAACGAAAACACTTATAATCTCATTATTGCCTTACTAACTAAAAATGGCCTATTTTCTCAGCCTTGCAGCAAAGATGAAAGTTTTGTCCATATACTTGCCATTTCTGTAAGATGCTCTTGGGACCTGTAAATTCATATAAAATATATATATGAGGTAAGATTCAACCTCAACTGTCTGGAATGTCTCTTTTCAACTTGCAATATTCTGCCTGCATCATCAAAAACACCCCAACTAAAGTCTCAATCCTTTTCTGCTGGGAAACAGCTTGCTCATGTTAGGACTGCAAATTAACTTTAGTTTAAACCCTTAGCATTTGCTATGCTAGGTCTAGTTTACTGTGTGTAAAGCTCTGAGCTGATACAGTATAAACTAACCCAAGATCTGCCTTTCCTGTTTTGATATTAAAAACCTGTAGCACTTTTTGAAGAGAGGGCATTTGCCAAAGTGATATGAGCCTGAATCTTCTTTCCTGTCCAAACCTCAAATTATTTATTTCTGGGGTAACTGGCTCTCCTTTGACTTAGTGCTCCCCTCTACCAAAGGGAGAGCAGCCCTGCTCCTTTGCTCTAAGCAGTTTAGATTTGAGCTGATTCAGCAAATCTCTGGTTTCAAGGTTGGAAGCTAGATGCCAGGATGAAGCAATGGGCATGTGGCTCCCTGCACATGCTCAGATCCTGGTTGTCTCTGCATGAATGCGGGTGCCACTGCACCCAAAACAGCCTCTGGCAGCCATCTTGTGCTGCTTTCTCTTGCTTTGCACAAGGGATGTCAGAAATCTTGACAACATCGTGAAGGAGAGAACTTTCACTATACAAATGGGAAGGTCCCCTTGCCTGTGTGATGGCTACACATCCATCTGAAACAGAGCCTTGAAGCTGTCTGGGAGCCTTCAGATAGCCACAGCCTCTTCACTGAATTTTTTTGCAGATGGTGTAGAATGATCCTCACCGTATTTGAGATAGGCAGGTCTATGTCAGTCTAATGTCCTATTAATACATCCCAGCTCATGCTAATACAGTGTGCTACAAACTCTTAGACTGTGCTACCTAAAAATTACTCACGGTGAATGATGTTTCTCTCATAAGTAGTTCTGTAGAATTCTGTGGAATGACTTAGTGTAAAGAGAAGTGGCATAATCTTGCCTTTCTTATTCATAATTGGAATTATCAACTTAAAATAATAATAATTAAAAAAAAAAGGCCTGGGATTTGGATCTTAGATGCCACTACCCCAAGGTGCTGGCTGCAATCAGGTTTTATTCTTTTTAAATGTTTCCAGGAAAAGCTGCTTCCTGAGCAGAAGATTCATGAAAGATAGGAAAGTGACTAACAATATGGAAACCTTAATGATGCTTACCAAGTGCAATAACTGAGAACACCGTGGATTGTGGCAAGGATAACAAAATGGGCTATTTAGCACAATTACTGCCAGCTATTGTTTTTCAAGCAAATGACTGAGACTTGGCGATGATTAATCTATAACCAGAGGAGAGGAAAAACACGAACCAAAATGAGAAAGGGATTGTAAAAAACAGGAAATAAAACCCACGGACAAACTTCATATAGACATGAATTTTCACTCCAGAAACAGTCAATGATCCAAATTTACTCCTCATATATGCCAATAAAATCAGCACATTTGCAGCACATTTGCACTGAGTTAAGTTTAATCTAATGAGCTTGATCAGAAGTTAGCTCTCTTTGGCAATAAATAATTATCTTTCACTGCTTGAATATGTTCATCCTTACTTTGTACGCTTTCATGCTGCCCCATTGACTTTATTGGTAGAAGGGAATAGAGCTGGTATAGCCTGATGAAATAACCGTAAGCATTTGTAGCAGAAAGTCACCACCGATGATAACTCTCCATACCAAAACAAATGTCATCCATAAGCACATCCATTTCTGTGGTGTCCGTCTGCCCCAGCAGGGACCTCATGTTACAGTAGGAACACAACCTCAAAGGCACCATGGCATTAAAATATTGATGGAACGATGTTAGTAGGAAGGGGAATGCATATTTAATAAGTGCCTAGATGCTTTTCATGTACATATGTGACACCAGATCTCTCAGGCTAATCAGAGTGAGGTTGGGTCAGTCCTTGTGAGGGAAAGGTTCCAGACAACACATGGAATATCCAGTTGTAGCTGGCTTAAACGTGTCTTTCTCCTCTTAACAGGAGGCAAGGATCAGGCTAAGTGATGTCTTGGAATGAGCTTCTTGTTCGGGACTCTGTGTAGGTGCCTCCCCACAGGTGGTGTCTCAAAAGGCAAATTTCCTCCTTGACTACATCCTTTGTAAGGAAGTATGTGTCTTGAGATGCTGCTGTTGTAGCCTGTGCTCCCATAGGAAGGCGAGAAGACATAACACTCATTATGGTGCCCCACCTGGAAGCTGGGACGTGGCAGGCCTCCTGATCCACTGATGCACGGAAGTCCCAGTTTGCCCAGAGCAAGCATCTGAGGGGGTAAGACAAAAAGTTCAGTGTGTCCTGAACACCCCTTCTCAGGGAAAGGTCAAGAACAACATAACCCAGGCTATTAATGGCAATGAGCTGTAAAAGCTGTGGCTTCTGCATCGTGAAACTGTGGTTGTGACTACGACGCACGTTAGAAACTGCCGTTCCACTTCACTCTGTGCTGGGCCTTCATAAGCAAGACTGTAAAACTGTGTGTGAACGGGTGTGCACACACCTCCGTGCTGAGGCTTTGAGAAGGTGTGAACTGCAAACAGCTGTGAGGTTTTACAGACATGACATGCGGCTTTCAAACAGTTTCTTGCAGGTGCATAAATTTTAGCCTCTGAATTGCAAAAATTGTCCTTTGTGTTAAAAGTACCTAAGTAGCCCCATGCGTGCTGGTGTATGTGTGTTTAGGTACTTGGTCCTTTATTTGGCTGAAAATGATTTAGAACAGTTACCAACAGTCTCCTGTACCTTTTTATTATTACCAGCTCTTCTTTAGCTCTCACACAACCGTGCATTTGGTATGAGTAATAAAACTTACTTAATTGCCCCAATAAAGGCAATTGTGTATGCTTGAACTTTGATTTTGAAGGATTTTCCATTATATAACTATATACTTTTAAACATAGACAATAAAGTAATGGCTTAATAGAAAAGTACTTGGAAACAGTGGTAAACCTTATTATGAATGTCATCTATTGGTGACGAGAGTGAGCTATAGATTGCTTTTTAGTCCTAATCACAGCCACTGTGTTTTTCCATCTGAGAGTGTTTCCTTTCAGTTAGGTAGCAGTGAGGGGAAAAAAAATCTATGGTAATGAGAAAAAATCAGCTCAGTTAAAGGAAAAGAGTATTTTCACAGAACCTGGACAAAGCTAAAGCACACTACAGGCAATTATTTGTAGTCCATTACATCCTAGGCAAAGCATACTTGCAAAGAATTAATAGTTATGTGTGTTGAGCCAGAATGATGCTTTCATTGTAACTGTACGCCATGTTCTGGCACATTGGTGCAGCCACAAGTCTCAGGGGATCATTATGTTATCGCAGAGTTCCCCTAAGATATATTCAGTGATAATGCGGGTTATAAAGAACCTGAGAGAAAGATGGAAATATCACTATTAGGCCAACTTTTACATATATTTATTGCCAATTTACCATTTATAGACTCGCAAAACTTGGGTTTGAATAGTTTTACAGCTGTTTGTTGGTTTATAAAATATTACTAGGAGAAGTAGAATTTATTTGTCAGAGAAATGCTGGGAAGTACGATGAAATAAAACCGAACTGGAATATAAATCTGAAGGCTGAGAAACTTCTCTAGTTCCACCTTTTAGCAGGATATTTAGGAAGAATTGAGTAAAATCTATTAGAAATAAGTGAAAGTGCAGGACTTTTGAGGAACCGAGTTACTCAAGCCAGTAATGCCTGATTTAGAGCCTTTCCTGAAGTGAAGGCAGAACAGTGAAGGTATTTAGCATGTGTATGGAAACAGACAGGCAGACACTAAAAGGGGCCCCACAGCAGCATCTCAGCAATTTATTTAGCATATTAGGATCTACAGAGGTAACAGAGCAACCCATACAAAACATTTCCAAATGAGCTGGAAAGGTAAATATACATCTAAGCTGGGAGTATTCAATGCAAAATACACACTGAAGTTGGAAGAACTATAAAGCAACCACAGTGTATTACATGAAAAATGCCAGTTTGGATCTCTGTTGGAGAAAAATGCATCTGCATTCCTCTCCTGGGCTTCTCCTGCTTTATTTCCTGGGGCAGGCTGCCTCCAGTGGAAGGGGCAAAGGTGAAAATGCCTACAGGGTGGGTCAGGATGACTTCACTGGATGTCCTTTGCCTTCAGCATTATGCCTATGGCCTGTTGCCCCCAGACTTTCTTGTGGGAGGCAGAACATCAAATGGATCTGTAGTTGCAAGGATTATTGACCTGGCAGATATCCCTGAGGTCCACTTATTGATATTCCCAGGAAGGATCCGGGGTGCCTTTTACATGGATTTTCTTTGCAAGGCAAGGTCAAATGGGAGAAGACATACCTTCATATTCACTCTTCCCTCTTCTCCTCTAGTCTTATCCCAAAGACCTGGTGCCTTACAAGGGCACAGGGACAGAAAGATCTCTGGCAGGACCAGGTACAGACCAGATCTGTACACAGAGGCTCCTCTTGATGTGTTGATCATGAGGAAGACTGGCTCAAGGAGGGCTGAGCTGGCTGGATCTAGATGAAGGACTGCATCCACTAATCATCCTGAATTGAAAGGACTGGACAGGATTTTACTCACTGCAGCTCCAGATCAGAATAATCAGTGAATTAAAATGGATTTTCCACTAGGCAACGTGTTGCTGAGGCTGGTTTTAGAAGTCTATTTTTTTTCCTCTTCTTGTTAATAAAAAAAATGAAAAATAAATCCAAGGCAGCTGTCTTGTGAGAGATCTGTATTCAATAGTAGCAAGCTACACAGCTGTGGAGTCTGGATGCTATCATAAAAATTGAATAGGAGAGGCATGGCATTGCTGGAATACAACCCACTTTGTAAGTGTGCTGGGTGCTTGGAATGTGCATATCGCACAATAAAAGTGCTGCTCTTGTCTGTGTTCAAAGCAGGAGCACCAATAGGCCCGTGGAGCTGATGTAATGAGATTCAGGCTGCCCTCAACAGCTGAAATATTCAATTCAGCAAATGGATATTTCAAATGTAAATATTTATATGGGCCAAGGGCTCTTTGTTGCTCTGCTATTTTGACATTTTCAAATCCCTCAGCTTTACTTTTGTTACAAAGATGGTCTATTTACTGATGAGAAGAACAAAGGTCAGTGGCTAGTTATGCAGAAATGGTGTTATTATCATAGCAAAATACCACTTCTCTCAACCCACAAGGCCGTGATTCCATATGTTTCAACATCATAACCTAGACGTTGATGGAAATAACACATCCTCTTTTTTGATATGAGGAAATACAATAATTAAAAAAAAAGAAACAAGTTTCTTGAGGTCCTGATTGGATCGAACTAATGGTTCATCATTTCAGAAACATTCCCCAATTCCCTTGAATAACCACTTGTCACATTTTACCGGACTGGTGTTCACCTTCAATACCATTGCTACTGAAATTCTTCATTAATTTAACTATGTTTCCCCTTTCGGGTTATGCCCAAATAAAAGATTTAGGAGAGGTTTAGGAGAATTATATTTTAGCTAAAAAATACTACTAGTTTCTAAGCTTTAAAATTAATACTACATTCTTCTTGATATTATCCATGTGAGTGATTCCTTGCCTTATCTTGAGATGTCACTGCTACTGCTTTTTCCTCTTCAATGTGTACCTCCCCGTTCTTCAATCTTCTGTCTCCCCACTCCTTCCCTACTCTTCCCCCTTCCTATACTTTCAGCTTTCCTCTCTTTCTCCTTCCAGTTCTTCGGTAGCCTCATGCCAACAAGCAATGTTAGTCTGCCTCCTTCCTTCCCACCTTTTTGCTATCTTCTACCCTTCTCCTGGCCTGCTGTTAGCTCCTTCTCAGCCCACTTCTACCAACACAGATCCTTAAGCAGAGTTTCTTAGTTTGGGCTTCCCCTCACTCAATGCTAAGTGTGATTTTTCTTATTGTTGTGTGTCATTAGTGGGAACTGTTGAATTATATATAACAGCTTATTTGAAACTTGAAACAAAGATTGAATGTTTACCAAGCCACTCCTCGGCAAATACCCAGATTTATATTCATACTGTTGGACTTTGGCCATATATTGTATTCTATAAAAATAAAATGCCAATAGATTTCCTGAGGAATATATACATCTGGAGAATAAATTCTTCTAAGAGGAGCAAAGAAAATATAGGGTGATAAGGCCTTGCTGCTACCTACACAGGTGGGGTTGGTCAAGTTTTGAGAATACTAATTTGAGCTCACTTAAATGTTTGTGTCCTCAATATTGCTGGCTACTTTGTGCTGCTTCTGGTGATGGATCTGTTGAGCAATCATTTTTTCATATTTTGTTGTGTTCACTGCCCAATTCAGAAACCAAGAGTTAAACTTTCATCAGGAGTCTAATTATGATTCAGAACTGGATCTGTATTTGACTTGCAAACCAAAGTGGGGTGAAATTGTTCCCTGCAGGATTCCTTCCTCCAGCCTCCAGCATCCTGTGTGCACAGACCTCTGCTCATTTCCTCCACTCATCACCAAATTCTCATTCCTGGCAAGTGGTTTAAATTCTCCAGGCATTAAAAAAAAAAAAAAGGAAAAATAAAAAAACACTGAAGCATTATTTTTCAAAGTGAAAACTGAACTACATTAATTGCCAGGGAAAGGAAGTTTCTAAGAGATAGTTGTATAATCAGGCTACTGTGAAAGTATATGGGAGGTCAGGAGCACACAGCTGTCCTAAGAACATATGGCAAAGGTTGGGACTTTGAATACATGTATTATAGGTTAATGAATGTAATACAGAACTTCAGTTTAACTGCAGAACAGCATGCCTCTTAGAAGAGAGGCCTGAGGTAAATGACCTCAGTTCTCCTTTTATCCCTCCAATTTTGCTCAGTTTTCAGATATAAAAATTTGTGTAATAGCATTTAGACCATGCTTTTTCGACAGAAGTATTAGTATTTGAATTTTCACGTGGAGACAATTACATATTTTGCTAGTATGTAAGACCTTCAGGTCACACCTTGTGTGTATCCTCTGATGGGAATGGATTTTGAGAGATGTGCTAGTGTGTGGGTGAGAGTACTTCCCCAAACATTAGGTGTGCCATGGTACAGTTAAATGAAAACCTCACTTGCCCACACTGCCTTGCCAGAGTAAGCATTGGCACCATTGCTTTCTTCAGGTAAAAAAATTTATTGAAAACATTCTTACCAGGTCACTGAGAAGAGCAAAGTAACTTTATTTCTATTTTTTTGTATGCTTTTAAGCTGTTTTGCTGGTGTACTCATATATGTGTACAATCTGGTTTGCAGCTTGCCCTAAAAGATTTCCTCAATGACAATTTTAACCTGATTAGAAGTAGAACAACCTTGAATTTGTAATAACTTCATGCTCCTTTACCAGGTTTTTTGAACCAAACACATTCACAAAGTGCATAAGCTGTTCATTTGTGTTGAGTTTCTGAAGTATAAGCACAAAGATCTTGAGATCTTTTCTTGGTCTCATTGATGTACCCTTGGAGGCCTTTAGGCACCACCCAGGTCTGGTGTCTTTGGGGAAATTTGGCTTTTCTAGCACTCTGCTGTCAGTTTTTTGGGTTTTTTTTACTTATCCCCAATATCAAATTATCATATGTTTTGCCAGTGATTTCTTCCCTTTGGGTCAGTGCGCTGATTCCCCTTACCTGACTCATCCCTGGTGAAACACAGTTGCAGTGCTGGGTCCATTCCAATGGCTCCCCAGTACAAGAGACACATGGACATAAAGGATCAAGTCTAGCGAAGAACCACAAATTTCTTTAGGGGATTGGAGCGTCTTTCATACAAGGAAGGGCTGAGAGAACTGGGACTGATCCGCTTGGAGAAGACAAAGCTCATGGAGATCTTATCAATGTGTATAAATACCTGATGGAGTGGGATAAAGAAGGCAGAGCAAGACTCTTCTCAGTGGTATTCAATGAACAAAAAAGCCAGTGGGCAAAAATTTTTCAAACATAAGAAAACACATTTTTACTGTAAAGAGGATTGAGCAGAGTTTGCCCAGACAGACTGCAGAGTCTTCATCCCTGAAGGTTTTTAAAACCTAACTGGACACAACCCTGAGCAACTTGCTGCAGTTGACCTTCCTTTGAGCAGAGGGTTTGAAGTAGATAATACCCAGATGTCCCTGCCAACCTCAGCCATTCTGTGGTTCTGAAATTCTCCCTCATACTCCTCTAAGATCCTAACTTTTTTCTCCTTTTGCATGCTGTTATGGTCTGCTTTTTCGACACAGTACAGCTGAAGCACTTTTGTGCATATGATTTGGAACAAGCCTTTTGTTTTGCCACAGGTCACATCTTGAGAACAGTTTGCCTAGTGATTTTCTTTCTTTCACATCTGTTTATGCTCTTAACTAAAAGTTAAATTATTTTTGATCGAGCTTTCTGGTGCTTTTTTGGCCCGAATGTATCTCATTATTCTAGAATAATTTGCTCAGTGCAATTTTCTAACTTGCCTCTCACTGACATTTCCTTTTACTTGTATGGGTTGCCTGGCTAGGTTTTATGGCATGCAGTGCCTGGAAAGTTGTATACATACAGTTATCAAAGCATTACTTTGTCTCAGGTCCTGCAGTCCCATGGAAGTTTCCAAACAAATTCTTCACCAAGCATTTTCTACACAATTTGACAGAAGAAAATGACTCTGTATCACCATCACTACCTACGTGCCATCAGAACCACACCTCTGTCTCTGTACCAAAGTCTATTCCCTATAAAGGAGTCAAAGCTTGTATGTGAGTGGCTTTGAATCTCAGCTCCTTCTCTGAAGGAGGGAGGGAATCACTGGTGGAAGGAAAGGAGGAAGGGAGGAGAAAAAGAGAGAGAAAGAGAGAAAGAGAGAAAGAAAGATAACTCAAGTAACAATAATGCATCTTCTGATCTCCCTCTCTCCTTCACCTTGCTTTTTTTTCGGGGGGTGGGGAGGTGAGAGGGGATAAATGTGTATTGAACATCTCTTCTTCCTTCTACAAACACTTCAAAAAAGGCAGGGTGTATTTTAAAAAATTTTCTTCCTGACTATAAGCCGACAACTGAGCAAAACAAAGAGGGGAATGGAGCCCTTCTGAGCCATGGCAGCTGATAATTACCTTGCTCTGTGCAGGGTTCTCCATAACCCCAGCATTGTGAGAAGTGTACTTGATTACAGTGTGTAAGCCCGGCTCGGTGTGAGAGTTCTGCTTCATTAGGGAAATAGAGCTGCAGTGCTTTCACTGATCTCATTTCCATCTCCATTTTTGCACTTGTGTGTAGAGCTAAACTACCTTTATGCTCAAACAGCTGCCATCCTTTTGTCCTTGGAGAGCCTTACAGGTAAATGCATGGAAGCAAAACTACTGGTGAAATATTTGTAAAAGAGGGTAGGGTGAGGAGAAGATAACCTGGAGGACCACTGGGTGCTCTCCAGGAAAAAAGAATAAAATGGTGATAGGCTATAGGCTTTCTCTGAGGAAATAATAATCCCTAACATTTGAGTGGGTTGGTTTGTTAAGACCCTGCAGGAAAAAAAGAAGAAAGAAAAGAAGCCCAGTCTCTATCCCACAGGGAAAAAGGAATGATCTCCTTGTGGAGTAGGCAGAGACTAAGTACATGATAATAATGATGATGATTAGAGGCCTTTTCATTTAGTAAAATGGGTACCTTGAGCACTATGGCTCAGCAGCCTGGCTCCAGCTAGGTGCAGGGAGAGCTTGTGGCACTCCAAAACACTCTAATAAAATAAGTAGGGACTCGGAGCATGAAGGTAACTTACCTGAAGGGATTGTTTTTACAACAGGCTGGTGTTTGCTAGGATGCATGTTTTTTCTTCCAGTGATCAAATATTTAAATGATAACTGTGTGGGTTTCTGATTTGCCAGCATTTCAGGACACTTAGAATGGCATTTGAAAGGTATGTCCTCTCAGCCCTGGCACTGCTCCTCAGCACTCAACAGCGAGTGTGCAACCCTGAGACCAAAGCGGAGCTGTCATCTTGGACAAGGAAAGTTATTTTTGTATCTTTGGACCTAACTACAGAATTGCAATTATTTATTCATTCATGGCCACAGTGTTCACCCCTTAATGAGGCTGCGAGTGTAGCTCCATGGATGGTGCAAGCTAAAGGATAATCAGAATGCATCTGTGCTGAGATCCCTGAGCTAAAGTAGACTGAGGCTAGTGTGCACACAGTACGGTGCAGTTAGCAGCAACTAACTTGGGGCAGAAGGCAGATAATATCCTCCAGAGACCATCTTGCTTCCAGTTTATTCAAGCACAGATGGCAAGTGAAGGTGGGAAGTAGGAGGAGTGAGTATCCCCCTCCAGGTAATGTTGCTTTCATGCTCTAAGTTACATTGCTGCCAAATTTTTTGTGGCTGTGGAGTCCCCGTGGGGTCAGGGCTGGGTACCACAGTGGCTGTCGCAGATCCAGCTTGGCTGTCACCCTACTGCTAGCTTAGACATGCCGTTAGCTTTTCAAATCTCACACCTATGCTACACAGACTATGAAGCAAGTTACTCGAGCTGCTTTCCTTAGTCACGTGTGTCTTCAGCTGATACTCCAAATGCTACAGCTCAGCTAATGGCAATTTTCTGGATGGTTTTGAAATCTGTAGCTACAAAAAGATGGGTTTTTGGAGCCTAATTTTTTCCTCATTTGCATCATTAACTTTAAAATGCTCCTCACAGTTAGCTATACAAAGGGAAAAAAGACTCTGATCTGACTGTCAGAAAATATAAGCCTTAGCGCTCATTTACATGACCATTTATATCCACTCCTAAGACCTCTTTACAGTGATGGGCCTGCTCTGAATTTGGTTAGTGTCGGGCTGCAGCTTATTAGGCATGATAGAAATAATGAAATGGTGCTTGTTGCTCTGCTAGCAACTCATGTTCCTGCTGGTTCCTGCACCTTCACAGAGAGATACTGGTTTTCCCCAACCTGATGCAATTCCCATGCCTGAGTACTCAATAGCTTTCTCTTTTTTAACATATAGAAGAAGATCCACCACACCAAACCTGTTCATAAAGCTACTCTGAACTGAATAACACTGCTTAACTGAAGGAAGGAACTACAGAAGGAAAGAATGGTCAGTGCTATTACAACACAGGGTGAGGCAGTATTACTGGAAATCAGGTAAAACAAACAAAAAGCTTTCATTGCAAACAAACCTCTAACCTACTTTTTAACATGCCTCCAAAGAAGAATGAGTTTTATTTCCATCGGTGGCTGAGGTTTAAAATAAGATCGTTCCTATTATGCTGCTCATGACCTCCTTAGATCTTGTCTCAGTCATAGTGCATGGAATGAAATGGAGTATTACAGTGTTGGCTCCCAAGGGACACTTGAGTCTTAGTTACCTTTTGAATTAACTAAACCTTCTGGAAAGATTCAGCCATTCCCATGTTACTGTGTTTCATCTGGTCATTTTATTGTTTTAGTTAACAGTTTGTATTTTAAGAACTTTGATCAATATTGTTAGGTCTCTCCCTAGATCAGAACCATCATGAAGATAGTTTACCTAACCAATTTCTTAGCTTTCTCACGTCAGTACAGTCATTAGTGATGTCATGGGCAGCACACATGTGGCTTCTGATCTAGTCTCTTCTGCTTTATTGGCAAATGTGTTGTTTTTCTAGGACTGAAGGGATTTATGATGTCAGGGCTGTTAAAGCTGGCTCAAAGAAATTCTTGTGATATTTAGTCTCTTTCTATAGAATAAATGTGGTGGAGTGTGTGACTGTATCCTATACTGTGTTTGAATAAGAGCATTGGCTTTGGTTCTCAGGCAAGATTCTCTGCTTTGAATCAGGAACAGGCAGGGAAGAGGTATAGGCTAAACTGGGTTTGTAAGGTCCTTTTGAGGCCTTCTTTAAGGTATGCTGAGGCCTGCCTGTTTCACATGTAGAAACCTATAGCATTTTGAGATTTCCTGTGCTGGAGCACAGCCTGTCTTCACTGCTCCCATCACGCCTGAGGAGCAGAGCACCAAAACCAGAGTAGGCCCTTCCTCTCCTTGCCTGTATCCTTATTCTGCCTCCCGCTTGGACCTTCCAGATTCCTCTACACAGGGGACTGAACTTATCCGAGGTTCTTGTATAGGATCTGGGATGTCTTGAAACTCCTGTCATAGAAATTGGATGTGCTCTCATTTGCTCTCTTAAAAAGTCCCCTTTGAAGCCAGGGTTCAACAACAAGAGCCTTGTGTGACTCTAAGTCAGCTGCAGTACATGGTTTTCTGTAACGCTTTGGGAAGATAGGGCCTAGTGGAAGGAAAATGCAAGCTGTGAGAGAAAACCTTTGGAAAGCAGAGTATAGGTATTGCTCTATTCCCAGCTGATGATATGGGGGGAAGACACTACGTTTGGTGCTTTAAGACTATTTTCCTAGTGTAGGAGTTTAAATCTAGTGGACAATTAAAGCATCTGATCATTCAACAATTACCTTCATTTGATAAGTAAATCATTAACAGTGCTTAGGTAGGCAGTTGTGTGACACCCATGTCAACCGGATGGTACCTTTAATAGCAGTTGTGCCCCTCACACGGGTATGTCTACGTTGCAAGCTGGAGAGATCCAGGATATCTTTAAATAATCTAGCTTGAGTCTGGGAAAAGGTCTGGTTGTGGTTAGAGAGGGTAATTTAACCTGCCAAGGAACAGGGGAAGGATCACAATAAGGTTTAGGGGGTGCAGGCTTGTGCTATGCAGGTAAAAAACAATGGTGTTTCAGTCATGTAAAAATGAAATAAGAGAGTGTTGAATCAGGCTTTTTTATTTTTAGCCATGGGAAACAGACACTGAAATGTGTATGGGAAATGCAGCAGAATGTGCTATAGCCCAGGAATCTGCAGAAAACCTGCATTTCACATTTTGGATAGACTGTTAAGGTAGGAGAATTAATAGCATTAGCAGCCTCTGAGGAGATACACAGCTTTCAGATTTCCTAAGTGGGTGGGTGTTAAAGCAAGGTGGATGATAGCAGGATGATTTTCAGTTTTAAAGAGAGCACCCAGAGCTCCAGCAAACAGCTTTAACAACTCGAACAGCTCGCTACCAAGCTGAACGACAGTGCTAAGGCTGGGGAGGAGGAATGGGGAAGGGAGGGAGAGGGATGGAAGAAATAGCCTGCAGATTATCATCAGTCTCTGGCCGAGTTTACTGAAATACAAAAGGATGACTCTGTTGATTCAGATTCACCTGCTGCTGGGAACCTTCTCCCCTTCACATCTGATCTCAGCTCTACTTTTAAGAGCATGTGTCAAGCACAGGGGAGAAAAGCTGCTGAGTATTTTGAGCACAGACTGTTTCTTTGTGAAAAGTATGAGATATTTTGAAACTCTAGCATGTCTCCTGGAAACACCTTTTCCTTTCCCTTTCTAAACCACATTTACTTTTTTCTCTGACATTTATGATCTAAACTCAGATCAATCTAATTTTAACCATAAAACCTACTCTGCTTTATCTTCTTTCTTGGCTGCTGTTTGGTAAAATCTTTTCTTCACAAGTACAATTCATAATACTGCAGCAATTATTGTCTTTTCAACCTCAGTATTGAAACCCTGTAGTCAAATATCCTTTTTGTAAAGCTGACACATATGTACGATATTGTGAACAACAAGAATACCTCACATTTAGTTAGTCTCCAAAAATATCAGGTGCTGGTTGGAAAACATCTAAGGTATCAAAATAAAGAAAACAGCTCCCTTCCTTGCTGAGGTGGAGCTCTGAGTCCTCAGATGCCCCAGGCCAAACTCTTGGCTGGCTCAGGGCACTGCTGAGGATTGAACCCCCATGTCCCTCCTGCTGAGACTGGGCACAGAAGAGACACCTAGTAAAGGCAAACACATTTGGTTTGGGATTTTTTTTTTTCTTACCCTGGCAACAGCACGCATGATTAATCTGTGGTAGCACATGTTCCGCTTGCTGCCACCCCCTCTTTGTCTGTTCAATGTACTTCTCAATTCCTGCCTTAAATTGGGCTGCAGCATCCCGTGTGGGGATTCTCCCTTCCTCAGCTTTTATGTGTCTGAAACCACCAGGGTTAGGGTACCTTATTCTTGTCTAGGACTAGATTCAGTATTACTGTAAAACAGGTTTTCTGGTTCCTCTGGCTCTGGGCCCTTTACCTCAGATTTTTGTCAGGCCCTCTCCACAGTTCCATCATGAAAGAAAGAAAGTGTCTTTTTTTAATGTTCTTCCCTGATAGTACTAGCTCGTTTATATTTTAATCAATGTTAAAGTGGCTTTTCTCCCCTCAGAGACTTTGGAAGATCAGCCTGTGGTGGCTGAGGTCCCTGGACACGCTGCCGTGGATCTGTCCTTTCTGCATCCAGGAGACTGGTGGCAACAGGCTGTCTGAGAGATCCTACAGATATGTGAGATAAACGCAAAATCTCTGTGACTGCAAGCATTATGTGTGTGCCAGGCTGTAGTTCAGCTGGAAACCAAGTTCTGGTCAAATGCCTCGAGCTGGGGTTGTATTCCTCACTCTTCCTTGTTCAAACCCAGCAAAATACCAGGATGTGGTGATGGGTGCATTCCCATGTGCCTGGAGCTCAGTAAAAATGGCCTGTGTCTGTGGGTGGGCTCTCTGCACTGTCAAGGACTACCAGGCACCCCAAAGGGGCCATATGGCGTAGACAGCATGTGGAGCTGTGCTGCAGCAGAGGATGGGCTATAGCATCCCACCACTGGGAAAGTCACTTCATGCCACCATGGTGGTCATTCCGTGCCAGGCAGAGCAATCTCCAGTCTTCATACCCCATGTGACCCAGGGTGTCTGCAGAGCTCCACACTGCTGTCATGCTGCTTGTTGCCTGAGGAAGGTGAAGAAGGGAGGGCCTTCCTCTCCCTGAGCCGCTCTGAGTATAAATAGCTCTTGCTGAGGAGAATGGAAGGGCCCACTGTCTAGCCAAGAGGACAGAGTCGGCACAGAGAAGGCTGGCAGGGCTGGCAGCAGCAGCCTCCCTGCCGGGCTGCACCTCTCAAAGCCTCCTCTGTCTCAGCTGGCTCCCTCTGAGCAGTTGCTAGGTAAAGGCAGGTGTGTCAGCTGAAGTAGTGGAAATTTCTATTCATCTTATAAATAGTTGAACAGCCCGACTTGGTGAAATGTGAAACCAGCAAACATCCCATCTCCTCCTCTGAGGGCAGATCGGGATTCAGTCTATAGTGCTGTCATGTCAACTGTGTCAGCGCTGCTGTTCATGATGCCAAGGCCCTATAAGTTATTCATGTGAACACAGCAAACAAAGGTTTAGCTTAACCGAGGGATGAACATTCCTCCACCTGCAGCTTTCTCCACAGCTAGACGCAAAAAGCACAGAGGTCACTTAATCTGTGACAGAAATAGATTGCACCGTCTTTGGGGTCAGTATGCTTTGCAAGTGTAGTAATATGACTGCAGGCAGGCCTGAGGGCTTTTGGCACAGCATCCTTGGTAGTAAGAGAAAACGTTATTAAAATCTTAATGCAGCTTGGCTGGTTTGCTTGAAGTTTGGCAGGCAAAATTATAAATTTCCCTTATAATCATGTTTATACACTAGGCAGTTAGAAGGCTTTTTCCTTCTGATAATCCCCCATGCTTCTTGTCAGACTACACTGACCCTTGTTCTCTGGTGTATTAAGATAGATCCCCATCAGAGGTTAATATTTCCTATGAGACTGTAGAAGCTTTTTGGGTCTTTCTCAGTGACTGAAGAGTTTCTGCTCTTAAAAAGATGAGACTTCACAGACTGAATTTGAAGCTATACGTCAGCTTGGCAAAATATTAAATGGAGCTTGTGGTAGTATTTCAATTGCAGTCAATTTTAAAGAAAGGAGGTATCTCCGTGATATTGCCTGGAAACAGATGTGTCTGAACAAGCTTTCATATAACTGCAAAGAACTGAGTCATCAACATCATCTAGCGGTCAAAGCAGAGGGCTGGGAGTAAAGCTACACAGGTCTCAGGTCTACCATGAACCGTTGAGATGAGCTGAGCTGAGCAAGCCCACCCCTCCTGCATCCTAAATGATCATATTGCCATGGGGACACTAAGAATAGCACACAGAGCAAAGCGTAGTGTGCTCATTAGATGTAAAGGAGTCTGCAAGTATGAGTTTTTACTTTCTTTTGTTCCCATTTATTCTTGTTAACCAGGTGGTAGGATTAGGCCCATCCATCGCTGATCGATGCTCATACCTCCATGTGGAGGCGAGGATGCTGCAATGGCCCTCAGTTACTGCCAGCTGCTGCAGTGACCATGACTGAGAGATATTGTCTGAAACTGGACCAGCATCATGTCTGGATGCAGAACCAAACACATCTTTTCAGCTGACCGGTTTACTGGTGAATAATAAGGTGCCGCTCTCACTTTCCCATGCTCTGCGTAGCTGCTTCTGGAAAGGTGTGGCTTATAGCAAGCTAAAGGAGGGTGCTGTGATGAAGAGTCAAAGGGAGGATGTGAACAAAAAAAAAGCCTTTTAATAGTGGCTTATGTCTCTCCTGCACTGCCTTTTTTGTTGGACTTACATCCACAGAAAAGGAAAAATTCAGCCTTGTCATGCTGTTATCCTTAAACCATGTTTGCCCATACTCTGATCAAATACAGGTGAAAGGAAATCAATCAAAATTAAGACAGATGACAATGCTCAGCATAAAGGCAGTGCTTTACCCCTTAGCATCTGATGTAAGCTGTAAGTGAGCCTTTCTACCTTTCTGGGAGACAGGTAAGTAAGCAGAGCAGTCATATTTAGCAGATGTAGGAACATGAAAGCCTATAGCTACAGCATGAAGGGGGAAGATAAACAATTTATAAGTACTTGTAAGTGATGATGGCACAGCTCTGAGTTGCAGTTCTAATTTACTGCTCTCTGCTTGTCTTCCCCACAAGCTCCAGCCAGCAGATTGCAGGGCCACTGCTTTTTGAGCTCTGTGCAGTCTCAGACACATGCTGAGGGCTACGCTGTATAAACTGCACTTGCATTTTTGAAAGTGTACACGAATAGCCTCACTGAAATCAGTGGGATGCTTTGCACAAATGCTCACTCTGTGCACACCTAGCATAGTGCTTAGGAGGTAAGTCACTTGGCCACAAAACTTAGAAAAGCCATGAAAATGGAACTACTTTTTTACCTAGAGCTGCTGTAGCCTGTTGGCCTCCAAAGTCCTTCTTTTAAACATGATAAATGGCTAGCTCCCAAAAGCAGTCACTACGGTTGTGGAGTACAATCTGATAGAGAAAGGCAGACAGGGGTTTGTTTCTTGGTAGGATTCCTTGTCACCTGAATGGTATGGAAAAGATTTTTGGAGGAACTGTGTGCGGATCAAAGGTGCTGTTTGAGCTGCACCTAAGTATCAGCAAGGCCTGGGAAATTAATTGTTACGGGAGATGTATTTAACTGTGAGTGAATATATATCTTACAGCAGGAGAAAGGAAATTGTAGTTTCCTTAGAACTTCAAAGGGAGGGAACTTTATAATGAAAAACTAATATACATCTTCACATAACACTTCAGATTTTGTGTCTCCTGCCGTTGTGTAACCTTGCATCAAAGGATACCTGGGTTATTACTTGAGGGAAGCCATCGGCAAGGACGGCAGCACACACTATGGAGGGAGTGTGAAAAAAGATAGCTATCAAACAGATTTAGGATTGAATAAAATGAGCAAAGGATTGAATAAATTATGTTTCCCCATATTAAACCTTTGTAGCTGAACAGCTTTAAGAAGCTGTTTAGACATGTCGTGTGACATAGTTAATGTAAAAATGTTCATAAATATTCATATATTATCAAAGTGATAGTTTCCACTGGTTTATTGTGCTGGCACATTGTGTGGGATTTGCTTCCCACCAATATTCATGAAAGTTCTGAAACTCAGCTGCTTGCAATCAAATGTTGAGAAACACTTTTGATCATCCAAATTTAAATTAAAACAATATCTGATCTAGTAAATTTCCTAAAAATCTTAATATTTCCTAGGAAACACAAATACTCACTCAGCAGGTACAGTGTTGATGATTTCAGTGAGGTCATTTTCAGGAGGCAATGGGCTACCCAAGGATGTGGGCCATTTGTGCAATAGAACTACAAGTACAGCTTAAGTTTTGAGTGCTCAATACCCACAAGAAACAACTGTATACACAGGTTATTCAAAATCATAATTAAAATAATTTTGAATACTGAATGAAAACTGCAATGTGTCCATGGTTAGTTTGAGTATACAAAAAAGAGGTAATATTCATTTAAGGGCTCAGAAGCTAGGTAATGTTTGACAAATTTAAATGGTTGTCATCTTTAATTTTGCATTTTACTCCAGTTCTTCTATTTTGTTGTTGAAAGTCCGGAACAGCAACTTAAGATACTTTTATGTACTCAGAAATCATCTAGCTGATATTTTAGAAAGTAGGTTTGCTTGGAATTTTCTTAATGAAAGCCAGAGTCTTGCAGAAGCTACATAACACAGTGCAGTTTGTGTACTGCTGTTCACTTAACTTGAACAGACACAAAAAAGCTTATGCAGAGCTATGTAAGACACATCTTTCCTTTTATACAGACGTTATTTTGTATGTAAAACCACAGATTTCTCTCCTGCCTTTTAAGTTAATTTGGTGAGCAGAATTACGACTGAAATCTGGTTTCCTATGGATTTGTGCATTAAAGTTGAGCTTGAAGATAGTGTTTGTGATGACAATTGAAGTATAAGCTCTTATTTTAACCTTTCTCTCAGTGAAGTTTTCATTGTGTTTCTCAGATATTTTTGCCATCCACCAAAAAGGCAAAAAAAAAATCAGTGATGGATTTAGAAGTTATTAAAGGAACTAATAGATAGATGTTGGCATCACATAATCTTCTTTCAGCAACCAGATATCACCAGACAACAAACAATATATACTTTGGAAGCATTCCCCTCCTGGGTTTCTTCCTGATGTCTGCAGCAAAATCATGCTTTCTGAAAGTTGAGAGACCCCTTCTAAAATTTCACTGAGAAATTCTTAAGCAGGCTTAGTAAAAGCATAACAGGTACTGGAATGCTTTCAGGAAAGCTAAAAATACGCTTGATGCTCTTTACCTGAGAGAGAACAGATGGAAGCTAGGCTGACCCACCGAAGAAGTCTGCTAGGCTGAAGATACTGTTGGTATGATTATTCAGCTCCAACTGCATGGTACCATACTGCTTATCTCTTGTGCTATGTCTGCGGCATATTCCCTCTATCAGCAGTGAATGGGAAATTTTAATTTAGAGACTACAGTCAGCCCTCTTGTCTCGTTAACAAACAAGGGAGAGGGGTGCACACAGTAACTCATTATTCACCATTGGGAATGTGATGTGATGTGACCACTGATGACTTCCTGAGTGCAACATATATTTTGGCACCATTTATGTCCATCAGGTTCCTACAAAAGAACTTCTTAAAAAAATATGGGATGGATTACTGAAAATGTGCATATGCCATTCAGCTATTTGGCTGTAAAGAGAGCTCAATGGGTCAGGAGAGAAGATTTTGCTATCCAGAGCAGGGTTTTTTTTTTCCTTTTGCCTCTCCCATTCTCTTCCCTTGGTGTTACACAGTAAGCCTGTAAGTCAGGAGGTCAATGGAACAGGCGAAGAAAGGGGACTCTGTAGTATGCAGCAAACTATGCATCTGTGAGAAGTGAATATTGCAACAGCCTGTAGCTGGCACTCAGTAATGTGTATTTAGTTCCCTACCTGCAAATATCTATTTTAAAACATCCTAACTATAACACTATGATGCTTTAGAGTATGTCAGATGCCAGGCAGTTTGGTTCTGCTTGCCTTGACTCCACAGGAATCTGTGTGAAGCATCTGCTTCGTATACTACTTCCTTGAGGTTTTTCGTGTGTGCAACCCCACCTGCTCACAGAAGAGGTTGTGATGTTTCCTCAACACCATTTTGTGTTTCTTTTTGGACTGTAAGAAATTCCCCTTCTGTGGATCTCAGATGAGTCAGCTCTCCATTGAGATTTATGGCTTAGCATGGGCATGTGAAGGACAGAGAAAGTGGGATATTTTGTGCTGCTGTGCTGTTGCTTTCAGACTAGCCAGATCATTTCTGGAAACTGGGACAAGTCAGGCCAGGCACTAACACAGCTCAGAGCTGTATCACATCTGTATGGAGCTCCTCGATCTGCTGCTGAGCAGCTGCAAGGGGAGACAGATCAAAGGGAATGAGCATTTTTGTGCTGCAAGGAAGATGGAAAGCTACACTCCTCTGAGAGGCAGCTGCCCATGCTAAAGAGGATTCCAGTTTTGAGGAGGCTATTTCCTTTGAATTGCTTAGGTCCTGATGGTATTGTTCCAAATGCTTAGAGGATGCCTTGCGTGGCTTTAAATGTGAAAGGCCTGCTCTGTGTTGCTCTGAAGGAGAAGGAAGTGAAACACATGATTCTTTTGACTAAGAAATTTTTTAGTGGTCACTGGTGATCTTAAGGGGTCATGAAATAGCTGCTTACTCAGGAACTGAATTTTACTGATGTAAAGAGAAAAAAAACTTCTTTTTTCTTTTTCTCTGATAGCCTGGAAAGTACATGGCTGAAGGCTATACGTTAAAAACACTTGACATGTACTTTAAAACAAGAACCCAGGACTACATGATTTACTTATGTTTGAAAAAGATATTACTCAACATGAGTCATATCAAAGGAAGGCCAAAGATGTCACTGAGTATGCTGCTTTTGGCAAATATATGTTAAAATCAACTAGTCATAGGTGGCAATCTAGTTCTTGAGATGTCCCTGGGGAATGGCTCAGATATACCATACCATGAGCTGTATTCTTATTGGTGGTCAAATCTGAGGTGCAAATCTACGTATTCAGCATTCAGAGTAGTAGCAATGCTCTTGCTATCACATCTCTTAAAAATGGAGCTGGGTCAATGACTGACCAAGTAATGTAAAGACAGCAGTTTGGGAATAATGTTGAGGACCATATACACAGAGTTGTGGCACTTGGTGAAAACAGAATTAGTAGTGTTAGTTTTATTTCATCTTCTATACTGAGTCATAAGGAATGAACAAATAGTGCCACAAGGTCAGTTCCTGCTATAATCATTTTAAAATATGTCAACTCAGGAGTTATATATTTGCATTGTATCCGATCTAGTATTTAAGCAGTTACACCCTGAATACTCTGATGCCTGGTGAACTGCATGCCTGGTCTATCTTTTTGGCAAGCATTCAAAGCAGAAGAAATTATCAGTGCTTCTGGTAAGCTAATAAAATTAATGCTGATGCTTGACGTCTTTATTGTTTTTGACTTACCACTTCACAAATCATTTTACAGAAGAGTGCAAACATCAAAAAATAGCACATACATTTACTATAATATCCTGCTACATACAGTAGATATTGGATATTACAGGAAAAAATAAGACAAGCCTGGGTTATATGTTCACCTACCATTTGCAAGGGTAGAGTAATACTCAACAATAAACTGACAGGCAAAGAGCTATCAACTGCATGACAAAACCGGATGAATCCTATTAACAACAATGTTTTTTTTTCCCTTGCTGGAACTGACACAATTGATAAACCCTTTTTGTCTTTAAGGTGCAAGCACTTATAGTAGGTAAAATTACCAAGTAATAAATAGATGACTAGAAATAGCATTTTCTTCATTCCTGATCTGTGCATTTCTGCATGTGACGTTAGCAAGCTCTAGATGTTATGTTGATGATAAGAAAACAATGCTGTAAGAGAATCAAATAATAATAATAATAACAAAAAGTATATATCCTTCCTTAGATTTCCTTCCTGTTATTTTCCTAAATGTTTCTCCCCCTCTCCTCTTTAGAAAAACACAATGAACCTTTAAAAAAAGTGGAGCTGCTTTCAGAATCGCTATCGTCATCCAGATCAATTTGGAACAAAGTCCTGCCTCCCAATCTATTCTAATTTCAATGTACACACTCTGCTGGCTGGCTGCCAGCACCGACCTCAGGAAATGATAAATACCCATTTAGTCACAGGCGCACAGATTTCCCTGGGATGGTAGGTTAGGGCTGCTTTAATATCCCCAAACTTACTGCACATTTGCACATTCACTAATGTCACTCGGAGTGATATTTATATGCTGAGTGTAGGAATGACACACGGCAGGGAAAGGACACAACTTACACGTGGCCTTCAACAGGAATGAAGTTCTGACTCTTGCTCGCCTTCCACCTCGAATAACTGTACGTAACATGAACAGAAAATTAAGTTGGACTAATCTAATTTAAAACAAGCTGGCCACAGCCAGAGACTGTGAATCTCAAATGTCTTATGAACTGGTTATGATAACTATGTGACATGCCTACTGGGTACTAAACATATCTCTCTGTCCTTACAAAGTGCAGCACACTAAGCAAAGAAAATAGGCTGTGTGTATCAACTTGTTTGCTCATGGGATTTTTTTTTTCCTCTTCCTGAACTGCTGGGGAGATTTGGTTTTCTTTGTTCATCTGGGGTATTTCCAGAAAAAGGGTGAATGAATAGCTTTGGATGATTTTTCCATATAATTAAATCTTATATGCTTGTTCCCAATTATTTAAGGAATGGATGTTTTGCAAATGATGAATCTAAAGTCAGGGCAAATACTTTCCAAAGTGGTTCAAATTTTTTTGGTGCTTCTCTTGCTAGTGTCTTAGTTGGGTGCTGTTAAAAACATAATCTTTATCAAACCCTCGAATAAAAGCTGGCAGCTAACAAAGCAGGCAAATCCAGTAACTGGAATAAGGTTAACAAAGAAGCTCAAATTTTTCATTTACATTAAAAAGTCATTGAAAGTCCAAATACATGTTTAAAGAGTAATTATGGATATTTAACTACTACTGTAGGCAAGAAAGGTCTCCGCAATTATCTCAGTGTCTTGTGTAATCTAATGTGTAATGACAATGTTAGAAACACAGTCCTGTTTTTAGCAGCATTAAATGCAAACATGTTTTGTGCATAGGAATGATAAATGGTCTGGCTTCTTTGTTGCCATGAGTTTCTTCTCATTTTACTGGACAGGAGACTGCCATGACCCTCATCTCCATATCTTGGTCCTCTGCTCCCCTCTCAGTGCAGGCAACAACAGCTAGTTCTGTGGTTACCCATTGCATGGGGATTAATGAAGTTTTACTTTTTCCCAGTCTAGTACAATGGTCTCTCACACACGGTGTGGCAGTTGTAAATCATAGAATCTCAGACTAGTTTGGCTTGGAAGGGACCTCAAAGATCATCCAGTTGTGGCCCCCCTGCCATGGGCAGGAACACCCTCCACTAGACCAGGTTGCCCAAAGTCCCAGGGATGGAGCATCCTCTGGGCAACCTGTTCCAATGTCTCACCACTCTCGCAGCGATTTTTTTTCCCTAATATATAATCTAAAGCTACCCTCCTTTATCTTAAACACACTACTCCTTCTTTCCTGTAGGTATCCTTTATGTATCAGAAGGCTCCTCTAGGATGTCCCTGGAGCCTTCTCTTCTTCAGGATGAAGAAGCCCCAATATCTCAACCTGTCTTCACAGGAGAGGTGCTCCATCCCTCTAGTTATCTTCATGGACCTTCTCTGGACTTGGTCAATATCTGTCTTGTACTGTGGACCCCAGAGCTGGATGCAGTGCTCCAGGTGGGGTCTCATGAGAGCAGAGGGGCAGAATCACCTCCCTTGGCTTGCTGGTCACACTTTTGATGCAGCCCAGGATATGGTTGGCTTTCTCCTTATAATCCCTCTCTGAAAAAGAGCTGTGTGGTGTTTTTACACCATTTGCAATTCAGGAGTGTCTCACTGAGAGCAAGAATAAGTCAGAAAGCTGGAGCTCTGTCTCTCCAATGCTCTAACAAGTGGTGGTCAGTGAAATTCCTCACTGTTATCTACAGACAAGGGTACAAAAGCTAAAAATAAATAAATTAAAAACTTTTAAAAAATCACCAAACAGACCATCTAAACAAAACAGTCATGCCATTCTGCCTTTCCTTTTACCAAGGTATCAAATGGCTGCTGCCTTTTTAAAGATACCTTGCAAGGACTGTTCATAGCAACAGCCTTCCCCAGCGGCCACTATTAAGCCAGGCTAGCAAAGCAATGGTCAAGTTGCCTCCCACCCCTCTGAGTGGGGTCTTAAGTGGTGTGTGTCCCTCACAAGAGGGTGGAAACATACAGAACAGTGGCATCTCCGTTGTCTCAGAGGCATAAGATTACAATTAAAATAGGAGACACAAGATCAGGAAGGGTGTATACAGCTTGCTCTGACCCAATGCTGGCTCTACGAAGAGAGATTCATGTGGGGTCTTTTCACTCAGAGGTCTTTGGAGCAATACCTATGGGTGAGCTGGCTCCTCTCAGCTTTCTGTAAACCTTTTGGGAGAAACAAGCATTTCTGCAGCACAATTCCTAAGACTTATTTTAGACAATATGGTCTGAATCACTCTAAAAGTGCTTTTTTCTATTGAAGGGAGCCCAGGGACACTTGTTCAGACATAAGCATTTACATTATTGATGTGCAAAGTCAGCAAAGAAAATCGTATTCCTGATTCCTGTTTAGGGAATAATAAAGGCAACTACCTTAAAATTATTAATTTATACATAAAATGTTTAACTAGGTATTTATACTAGCTGGTAGGGAAATAGTAGTTTCAAATCTTCTGACACAGCATTGTTAAAGTGAGTCTGCATTTTGCAAAATTAGTATTTAATAACACCATGATTTTGATCATAATGTGTCGGTAGACCAGTTTAAACTCAAAATAAGTTCCCAAAGTTTTAACCGATGGATATATGTTTCATAAGCATTCAGAAATTAAATGACTTGGGAATACAGATGAAATATGTAGAGACACCAAAAGCAAAGAAGAAATCCCTGATAAGTGTCCTTTTTCATGTTTCTTTCTAGGAAAGAAAGGTTTTCAAGTGTGAAATTGCGAAGGATGTGACTTTGTTATGAAACTTACTTGATAATTAGCATTAATGAGCATTAAATTTACATCTCGCTTTCTTCTGTGCAGGCATACAATATTCTTTCAGCATTTCATAGACCAATTTAGAAGAACGAACCTAATTAGATACAGGTGTTTATGTAAGCCATCCTTATCTCCAGCTCCATCTTATTCTAACAATAATAAAAAAAGTTACTAGTTTCAGTTGTCAGCCAAACAGTACATCTACTTTATATGACAACTTTTCACCTCTGTTCAAGTCAAAGCTTGTGGATGGATGCCCCTGAGCCTGATGTGAGCTGAGCACCTGTGTGACCACAGCCATGCTGTGGGAGGAGGGATGGTAGGCTTGTTAAATCTGAGAGTGACACCTGGGGGCTACTGCAACCTGGACATTAGCTTATGCCTAAGTATATTGGGTTAGTAATTGCTAATTAAGTTGTACTGTAAAAATTAATTTGCAGTCATAATGACATTTGTTTCAAATGTTCATTTGTCTTGCAGAGTGTCTGTATTTCACAATAAATTAATCTCTAAAGCCTCACACTAAGCTGTATTTTCTGGATCCATTACATGCTTTTTGAATTTTTTTTTGTCGTCTTATAATGAATAATCACAAGGGCACAGTGTATTGACAAACATTACCATTAGAGAATAAGAAAGGAAACCAAAGTTCTTCTTATCTCAGAGGAAAGGAAATGTATTTTGGGAATGAAGTAGCTAAGATACAATAAATTAAGTTTATCACATACTCATATCTATACAGGGATGTTTGTGCTTTCCTAGTATTGGTCCGTGAGTCATTGCATCCTTTATCTAGTAATGTGGTTAAATTCCATGGTTATCTTGTTTTGTTATTCTTCTTCCACAAAGACATGAAGATTTCCTTGAATGTTATATTTTCCATGGTCAGCAAAATGTTGTTTTCTTTCAGTGATCTGGGAAGGAAAAACATTCCTGGCTTTAAAAATATGTATTGTCTACTACTGGGTTTGCAAAAGAAGCCTAATGAAATCTGTGTGAACTAGAAGAGTTGTTTTGCATCAAAGCTATTTAAAACACAGTCCGAGTTAATAGCAACCATGGTTTTTGCATGCACAAGAGTGCATGTGAAATACAAAGCACTATTCAATACAGGCACTTACAGGAAGATTATTTCAATTTGTAGATTGATCACTAGTGGAGATAACACATGTATAGTTGTCCAGACCTAATGTCCTTTAGCACACATCTCCATCCTGGCATGAACAAAACCACACTATGCTTTGCTGCTCCCTGTTCATTCTGCTGAGAGGGAGCCTGGAGAAATTCTGGCTGAATTGTACAAGCAAATAAAACTCGGTAGAACCAATTCCAATTTAAAACGGGACTGGCAGTCTGTTTGCTTACTAAATTTCAGGATAAGTTTTCCATGGACCTTTCATTTGCTGAGGGTAAATTCCAAATATGCTTGCAGGAGGGGAATTGCAATCTTGTGTAATAATGTGCTTATAGACTGGTCACTTAAAAATTACACACATCTGGTGTTTTGGTGATGTGAGCAAACCTCTGCTAACACTTAGCACCAATAACAAATAACTTTCCTGAGGTGTCTGGTTGTTTCCCAGATATGAGTTAAAGAAACAAATTCTAACCATTTCCCCCAATTGCTTTTGAGTTTGTAATTAAATCCGTATGAGGAGAACTGCTTGGTGGATTGGGGTGAATAAAGTGCTAATAAAAACAATTCTAATTTCCTGGCCAGTCACTGTTTTCCTTCCCTTGTGCACCAGTGGCCCTTCCAGGGATCACTGCCAAATCTGCAGCCATGTCCCTGGAGGCTTTGGTCTTGACACATCTTTCAAAATAAACAGGACAGAGGAGGTGGCCAAGTAAATCAGTTACACAGAACCAAGTAAAAGCTTCAGAAGCACCAATAACACGTTGTGGGTCTTTTTGCATCTTGGGACCTCATTTTTAACATGTACTATAGAATAAAGACATGGACATGGGTATTTCCAGTGAGATAATGCTTAATTCTCACACTTACTTATTTTGGGATGTTTCTGACTAAATCCTGAGCTTAATTAAAATGCAAAGCCTGCTGTATCTCCCTTCACAGTTATCTTAAACATTCCCATCCCCTTAATGAAGTCAAAATCAAGTCTGTAGATTGGCATCTCAAAGGAAAATGTGGGCACTACAATAAAATGATGTGGGAGTATCAGTAGGTGTCAGATTGCTGAGTCCATAATGAATAATTATCTTAGCATAATTATGTGTGTTATTTTTCAAGCAAGATGTAAAACTGAGGTCCTTTTGTCTCCTGGTAATTAAAAACACATCTCTTGTGGGATTGCATATTACATCGGAGTCTCTCTTTTGGACAATATGATCTGCTAGTAGTATCCAAGGTTGGATAAGGAACTCTTATACTGACAATTAGAACTGGCTGTCCTGTATAATTTTCTTTTCCAGCATCTCAGATACTCATTTTTGCATTTTAATTTCAGTTTGGGCACATATTTTGAAGAAGCAGCTCATATGTTTTGCTTTCTTTGATACTTTATTTAGTCGCATGTATACGAACAGGGTGTCGATACTCCCCCTGGGTCAGCTTTGATATAATTTTGGGTTCAGTAAAACTGCTCTGTTTCAAAAGCAACTGGATGCATTCATGGGATAAAAATACCTGAAGGAGTGTCAAAGCCAAAGACACTACTTTGGTTCAGGAAATCCCTAAGTTAGAACTGTTAAAAAGTGGGAGAATATTCTTAAGATGCAGCCCTGATTACTCCCTCTGTTTGTTCTGAAACTTTTCCATTGATATCTGCTCTTGACCATTGTCAGAGCAAGATCTGGGGCTATTCATATCTTGGCCTTATCCAGGATGGCCATGTTTAGGTTTCCACCTAGTATAACATAACTGCTGAAAATGATGGTGTCACATGATTAGGTTTTCTTACCAAAGCAAGGAAACAAACCCGGCTTTCAAAGATTATTTTCTCTTGCAGAAATGCTGCATGGGAAATATTTTTCTGTACAAGCATTCATGATATATTTTGTTAGCAAAATCTCTTATTAAGCTGTCCTGCACTTTCTGTAAGTTATGGTAGTTTTTTGGACACTATTCCTTGGCCTGCCCTTGGAGCTATTATGGGAAATTTGATGTAGGATAATAATTTCTCATGCTCTATCCAACTTCTTCAACGTATCCTCTCTTGGATTTGCTAGGTGCCAATGCAATTATTTTGAGTGGAAGGGTCACGAGAACAATGTAGATGAGGCATAGCTAAAACTACTTTCAGGCATCTATCCCAGAGATAACCATTGAAGGATACTTTTGTGAAGAAAATAAGTCTGTCTAATTAAAACTGGATTTCTGGCCTGCTGCTCAGAGTCAGATGAAAGAGTTGCCTTAATGTAAAGTCACAAACAGGTATTTGGGATCTTTCCAAAACTTTTTCAGTGATTATTTGGTGACTGTGTCCAGTAAGGGCTGTTTCTGACAGCCCATAGACTACACCTGTGCTGCCTGTCAGTGTGAATTTGAGCTGATTTCTTTTTTTTTTCCCTTCTGGTAAAAAGGATAGAAAATATGAACACCCAACACCTAAGCCAGGAACAAAAAATGGAAAGCTCAAAATGAAATTGACCTGGCATTGTTATATCTTCATAACTGTAACATGAAAGAAGAGGAGAAAGTTCCTTTCATCAACCAGTAGCATGGAGAAGAAAGACAGCAAATACAGAGTGAAGAAGATGGCTTGACCATTGTAACGGCAACTAAGAGATGAGAACCACTAATTACTCTATAATTAGTATCCTAGAGAAAAAATAGCCTCATGCTTTAGTAATTCAGACATCGGTATCTCATGCGAGACCATGATAACATGGTACATTTACTTTGTGACACTACATGATGAGGTGGTTTTAAACAAAACAACAGTTATTTATCTTGGCTGAAGTTTGACTGATTAGTGGTGAATGCAATTTTGAGCTTATCAAGAAATCATCAAAATAGCCATGTCTTCGGTCAGGTTTTGATTAAGGAGGAAATCTGAGGCACTGGAACTAATGTTTCAGGCTGTATGGAAAATAACAGTGGATGTATATCCAGGTCCCAATCCTGCTACCAGGTTGTAAGTACTGAATAATGAAATAAGAAATTATGTCTTCATTATATTTCAATATGTCTCCTGGGCTGGTGGAAGTGTGGAATCAGATCTGGTGGTCAGGTGTGGTCTGCAGCGAGCTGCCCCTGGGGCTCAGGTGTACCCTGTGCTGATCAAATTGCAAAACCTGGGTTTGCCATGAGACATTGTCAAAATAAAAAGACATGTCATGTGCTCAGAGAGGTATGGAATAAGGCAGTTCTCAAGCAGGAGGCTGAGGTGGTTATTTCTCTTGCCTTTGCCAAGTGCATTTACACATGGAGTTCTTGGCCGCCACTTGTGCAGACTTCCCTCGGAAACATTTTCCATCTGTCATGCTCACATGTGAAAAAAACCCCAACAAAACAACCAACCACCAACCCTGGAGATTCCACCCCCACCCCTGAAATGGAGCCTCTCTTTGTCTCTTACAGCTTTCAGCGAGGCTTTTATTAAAGAGACAGGGAGGGGGAAAGAAATGCAGACAAGGTGCTTTCTAGCATTTCATACCAAGAGCTGCAGCCAGCAGGATCACAAATGCCTGGGATGGCAAGGAGAAAGGGAATGAGTTTCACCTTGACTCCTTGTTTCATCTGCTAGCAATCCTCCCTTTATCTGCAGCACTCTAAGCTTCATCAACTGCTCCATCCGGGCCTACTAAGAATTAAGAGTCTCCTTCTCTGTGGAGGAGAGTCAAACAAAGTGCAGCCAGAAATTCTTGATGCTGCCTTCTCCTATACTTAGAACCGCATGTAAAATGCCAGCCACCTTCTTCTCAAAAGTAGCAGAAAATTCTTTTAAAACATGTTTCCTAACAATGTTCCCTCTTTTAATACTTAACTGGTATTTAACTGACATCAACAGTAAAATGTCAAAGAAAAACCCCCAACAAAAAAAATAAACATGGTGAGGATGGGCATCCTAACCCTGATCAGTGATGAAGCAGGGGAAACACATGGGTCTTTTATGTCCCTTTTCTTCAAAACTGTAATTATTTTGCAAATAAAGCACTCTCTTGCCTAATGACTGTGATTTGTAGAAGGAAAACTTAGTGACAGAACTTTCTAATCTGTACAAGACATGTACTGAGTAGATTGGAATGTAGGTCATTAGATGGCAAGAAACCCAATTTGCATTAGGATAAGTAGATGTTTTGAGCATAATGGGGTCTTTAACAGAATTTCCTTGATTTAAATTTCTGCTTCATATATCATGTGAAAGGAAGCTGTATATTCAGAAGAAATTGAATGGCAAGGCCTGGTTAAAAGACTGGCTGCTGTGCCTATCATTTGCAGTGGAAGTCTGAAATTTCTTTTGTATTTTAGTTACGTTATGGTGATAAGGACATTCAAAATTTTCCTTATGCATAAGAATATTGAAAATAAATCCAGATTTTTTTTTCAGATGGAGGGTTTTTTCTGGCTTTCCCTGTCTACTCTCCCCTCCTTACACTACAGAAGCCGTTGCCCGGAAGTCACTGGAAACCACAGGTTAACTCATTTTCCATGCAGACGTATTGGATGACCATGCATCAGTTGGGTATCTTCAGCTCTCCTGCATGATGCCACACGGTGCGACAGGCCGTGGCCAGGCTAACAAGGCTTTACTGTGAGTCATTAGAACAGGCTCACAGTCAGCTGGAGCAGTGAAAACAACAACAACAACAACAACAACAACAGGTTTATCAAGGATAAAGAAAACAAGTTATTCTTGGGGAAATGATCCATAACTGCTTGTTATTACAGTATTTAAGAATTACTCGTGTAAGAAGAAAGGAATCACATAATAAATTTAACTCCACAGTTTGTTTCTTCTTAGAACATGCATGAGTCAGGCCAAAGCTATCCTGGGAGCCAAAACATACAAGTGCTGAACATGTTCTTCAGCAGGCCTCTTAAAGGTGTTTTTACTTTATTTAATGTTATTACAGATTCATTCTGTATTAGAAGGAAAAGAAGGTGGCAGTGATGTAAAATTTTCATTTTAGAAGATGGAAGACAGAATATGAATTAGAAAAGTTCCTTTGAGACTTCCCCCATTACAAATGCAAAAATTGAATACAAATCTAATGTTATCACTGCTAATAAAAACATATAAACACAGGAAAGTTCTCTTGTCTTACTAGAACCAGCCCTACTGCAGAGATTGTTGCCATGTTCCCTGCATCCCTTTTCAATTTTTTTCAATACTTACTGTGCACTGTTACCCAGCATCCATGTTTCACTGCCGAAGAAGCTGTGGTTCCGTTTTGACTGAAGAATCCATGGTTTGCAGGGACAGGAGGGAAAAGGCAAGATGAATCCTGCAGTGCCCTCTGATCTCCACAGTGTGCTGCTTACCAGCAGTGACTCCAAGCAGAGTGCAGGTGCACACACATGGATATATATTGCCAGCCTCTCTCTTCTCTGTGGTTGGCTTTGCCTTGCCAGCTGTCCTCTTACTGCAGGAAGATATTCCTTATTCCTAGGCCTGCAGGAAGGAGAGGGATGAGGGAAGGAAGAAGAGCCTGGTGCCAGGATGTGGGGGTGAAGGGGTTATGCCAGATGCTCCTCTAACTTCCCCACAATGTCTCACTGTGCCCACCCCATTTCAGAAGAGACTTGGTCACAGGCTAATATGGACAATTACACGGGATCTGTTATACTGTGCATGTCAGATGGACAAATTGCCATGGTAATCACCTATCCATGTATTATATACGCAGCAACTGACAGATTCCCACTGAGCAATCAAGACTCTGGGCAAAGTGGGATGAGTGCCTGAGACTCATACATATGTCCACATGCAGCTAAAGATTTGAAAAGTTGATGCCATCTTGTACTGGCTGCCAGAATAGCTTATTATTACGGTCACAGTGTTGAGGTTACATCATGTTTATATTCTAATATCCCGCTTTTAATGGCTAATAACATTTAGCAATTTCTCCATCCCAGATGTGTTTTCCATCCAAATGGAACTTTATTTGGAAAGTTTGAACAAGATCAGTTCTGTGTGGGGTTTGTTTTGTTATGTCTTGTTTTGTTTTAATTTACTCGGAGTTTGAGGAGGATGGGAAAATAAAATTGCTTTCAAGTCCAAAAAATTATTCAGCTCTGTGCTTTGGTCATAGAATAATGAAAAAAAGATTTGAGACAGACAAAATCCACCTGCCTTCTATGGGGGCATACACAGGGAGAGGCATCAGCAAGTTTTCCATTAGAACAGCCTCCAACCTATGTACATTTGGGCTTCATTTGTGTACACTAACTGAGTGCAGGGCAAAAAGTACCTCTGGCAGAGAAAATGAAAGATGTGAAGTCAGTATGAGAAAAAACAAGGGCTGTGGGTGAAGAAGGAAAGCGTGATGTGCTGTAGCTGGGGACATTCTCTGAAAAAGATAGGGAGGGAGGACAGAAGGGTGAATTACTCATATCTCTGATCAAAAAGGCATTACTATGTTGTAGTTGTTTCTTATTATCCTCACCAGTTTTTGGCAGTTGCATTGCCTCTGGGAAGGTCCTTGGCATCATTTCTTATTTTGTTCCTGTGAATGTCTTTCTGTCAGCTTGTGGTGAATGCTTCTTGCACTCCTTGACTGAGTTCCTTGCAGTGCTTCTCCAAGGGCCACAGGGATGTCACGTCGTCGTGTATTTTCTTTAGGTTGCCAGCATCACCTGCACTGACTCATCCATCAGGGAACAGAAAACGGGCTTTTGTTTAACTGCCGGTTCTCCTGTGCAGTGCTGCTTGGAATGTGAATGCATTTTGTTTTTCCTGCAAAGGGGGCAGATAACAGTCCATGGTGCTGCACAGTCTTTAGCAAGTACGGAAGGGAGTGCGTGAGCCATTTTGGTACTTCTCTGCAAGTACTCTGTGTGTGCCATTCCCTGGTGATGGGCTTGTTCTTAACAAAACATTGCAGGCACTGCCTGGCAATGTGACCGATTTCACTCCTGCGCTACCCAGGGCATTCCCTCTACAAGTGACTCAAGGCTGCTTATGGTTTTAATGGCTCACATTAGACCCTTTCTGAACAATTTCTCAGTTGTGTACAGGCGTTTCCCACTGTGTGTGTGCATCGTGTCATTTCTCAAATGGCACAGTTTGCTTCTGAAACATGTTTCTTCCCCCTATCAAGCCTGTGTGACCGACACCAACCATCTACTTCCTGTGCTCACTTATCTGACTAATCTCAGCCTCCAAATGTTATACAAAGCCTTCAGCTGACCTCTGAGGCCTCATATTTGGAGGCGGGACTATGTATGGCTTTGCTTGTGCTTGTAATTGCAACCAGCAGATATGTTGTCTAGTTCTCTAGCAAATTTCTTATGCATTGTAATTCATTTGGAGCCTACAGAAAAGAGACACCTTTGTGAAATGTGATAATACAGCCTGTATACTTATCTAATTGTTACGTCCTACATTACATTATTGTCTTTGATGCAGGAAGAAGAAAGTTCTTTCTGACTTAGGAAGTTGTAATTTCCAGAGTCTTAATGAATTATTTGATTTTTTTTTAATGTTTTGTTGTGGTTGTTTGATTGTTTTGTTAACCAATATTGCACAGTTTGAGGGTGTGAACTGCCATTATTATTTTTTTTCCTGAAGAGAAATTTAGTTATCAAGCAATGGGAACTGGGACCTATGGATACTCCAAACATTTGGAAATAAACACATGGAAAGAAAGAAGCAGCATCACCCAACAGACTTTTTAGATGGCTTTTAATCTGTGTATTTCCAGAGTACTGTTTGTCTATGGTGCATAGTTACACATACAGTTATGTGGTTTTCTGTGAAAAGGCACTTGCTCTTCTGAAATCCCCAAGTGAAAGATAAGGCACGAGGTAGATGTGATCCTTACCAGGAGACCATGGTACATTGAGGAGTGAGTGGTCCGTATCTTGTAGGAATTTCCGCACCAACATGCAGAAGAACTTTTACACAGTGAGGGTGACAGAGCCCTGGGACAGGCTGCCCAGGGAGGTGGTGGAGTCTCCTTCTCTGGAGATATTCAAGACCCATCTGGACACCTATCTGTGCAATATGAGCTAGGGAGCTGCTTTGGCAGGGGGTTGGACCCAATGATCTCTTGAGGTCCCTTCCAACCCCTATGATTCTGTGATTCTGTGATCTTAAAAGGGCTGTGCTGTGTTACGCTGCCCATGTCATGCTGCACAAACCCTTTTGACTGCAGGACAGACCCCACCAGTTCATTGCAATAGAGGAGTCTGCACCCAGCTCCACTGACAGTTACACCTCCTGCATGGCTACCCCTTTATCTAACTGTGCAGCAAGAAGTTCTCATAGTACCATCATTGCTGTTTGACTGCAGAAGTGATGACTAGAGCTTTTTTCTTGGAAAAAAGCTTGTAGTAACTCAATTGACTTGAAATGGTGGAATCTTTTGTATGGATGGGATCTGCCCAGCATTGCTGCACATGGATTGGACCCTGTTTGATGCTGCACAGCCTGGGCTCCCCACAATCTTAAGGGATGTAAGGTTGTCTATGTTATCCTCTCATAGTGCTGTCTCTACTAAGTAGAAATTTAAATTATACTTTCCAGACTCTGAGTGCCCTTTCTTACTGGGATCATAATGTGCCAGTACATCCTGTTGCAAAAAAATTAGTACAAAACAAAAGTGTTATACAGATCTCTGTATACATCAAGATAACTTTCTGTAAGACTGTTTATTGATGGGCTCAAAATATGTCTAAATTTTAACAGACCCAGATGTGTTGAATCTAGAAACCACAAATGTAGGAGAGGTGACTGCCATAGAAAAATAGGAATGAATTGATTAAGTTTTTTAATATAGGATATTCAAAACCTACAGATGAAGGAAAAGGCTGGACTGGATAAGATTAGCTTTTATATAGGTAAAAAGGGGAAATAAATAGAAATATGGCCTTTCAAAGAGGAACTATTACTGTCTAGCCTAGGAGTGACTATGTTAAATGCAACACTTCAAGAGTGGGTAACAGCTTTGTGCTTATCTTAGAGTTTGTGGTCAAAGGTGAGGAAATGGTCTTTACAAACATCAGACCATTTGCAAACCCAATGGCAGGGAAGTTTTTTTATATGAAATGTAGACACATTCAACATCTGTTGGAATCATATAAAGAACGCCAGAGAGACCCCTGCTTGACATCTGAAGACACTGAGGGATGGAAAATCAAAATGCAATTCACTTCAGGACCTGGAATAAATTTAATTTATAGCAAACAACAGTGTTGAGGGGAAACAGTGCAAAAAATAATTGAGTGTCACTCAATCTCTGATCACCATAAATGACATGGGAAATCAAGCTTGCACTGAACTTAGGATCTGTACACACTAAGGCTCTGGAGCAACTCATGGGATGAATTCCCAAGCTGCAAAAAAAGTGAGGTATGCAGGTGAGAGATGTGAGAATCAACTGTAGTGTGCATGTGGAAGCATTAGGAATGGGAACCAGTCTCTGTTATAAGAGTAGCTGTGCTGACAGAGGTATGACTCACACAGTTCACTGCAGCTCAGGAATGATTATCAGTGATCTGACTAACAATTCGTCATAGGAGAAGATCAGAACTGTTTCCCAATGAGCTTACAGGCAGCAGTAGTAGAGCATCTTCACTGTTACACCTCCCTGTGTTTCAAGGCACCACTTCAATTCAGAGTGGCTGCAGGTGTGAAGTATGGGATACCCATTTTGACGTGTTTTACTTTTCCAGAAAGGAGCATGTGACAAAGGAGAAAGGAGCATGTGACAAAGGAGAATGCAGCTCCATTAGGGAAGGTGTCTCTGCCTCCGAGTTCATCCGGAATGGCTTGAAAGGGCTGCTCTCGGAAACACCAACTGGAGATCAGCGGGTGCTGACAGCATGTGACAACTTCTCCAAGTATGAGACAGAGCAGCCACACAAGCATAAAAAAAACCACTGACAGTTAGAGATACATTACATAGTCCTTGTTGGTCTTCAGCCATCTTTTTTTTTTTTTCTTCACAGAATTATTTTAGGACTAGAGGAACCTATGTTTCCCTCTAGCTAGAAGTCTGTAGCTAGGGCCTCTGGCAGTGCTAGCATTTCAGAAGATGGGAGAGCAGAGGAAGTGCAGTCAGGGAGTCTGACAGAAAAACTCTGTATTGGTGCTGTAATAGTATGAACACCCATGACACAGAACAGATGTGGCTAAGCAAGCAGAGAAAAGCAGAGGGAAAAGAATCCTAGAATACTCCTTTTAACATTCTTTTACATATCTGGCATAGCTTTGAATCCAAAAGTGTGGATTCAGAGAAATGGAGCCTCCCATTTGCAGCATTGGAAACTAGCATGCAAATTACCTAGAAGTGAGAAAGGCCAGTAAAAATCCCCAAACCTCACGGTTTGGAGGGACATGGAGGAAAATATAGAAATATTCAGGTAAGTCCTAAGTAGCCTAATAATTTTTTTTTGCATTGGTTGTAATGGAGCAATTTGCAGCAAAGAAGAAATTGCTGTTTTGCCACCTGAACCTCATTTCACTGCAATTTTCACCTGCCCTGAGGATAGGCCCGCCTCTGCAAACACAAGACCTGTGACCACTGACAGTACAGATGGACATAAAGAAAAACTTTTTCACTGTGAGGTCTTCCAACTCCTAACATTCTGTGATTCTGTGATTCTGTGACATTTGTACATTGACTTTGAGGCTGAAGTTGAGACATGAACATGTGCACTACTTAGGAATCCCATATAAACAAATATGTGGATTTCTAGGCATTACCTGAATGATAGAGGCTTCTTAAAGCTGTCTGGATCAGAAGGACTTGCAATGTTCAGTGCAGATGGCAAAAATAAGTACTAATAGTTTTAAGTTCTGGGTGGTTTATGTTGACTTACTGTCTTCTAAGTTATAAGCTGCCTGAATGTGCTGGTGTTGATACTTGTATTGCCACTTTAAATCAAATGGTTCTTCTTAATGAGTATTTGAGTATCCTTACAAAAGGTGAACTGCTCTGTTTTCCTCCACGATATAGTGCCATACTTCACATGGCTACAAGGCTGCACTGGATCCAGCCATGTATGTATGCATGTGGGTATGTGTTTCTTTGATTAAATTTACTTTGGTGACTGCTTGATGATCTTTTGGGAAAACAGAATAAATGGTGCAGTGTATTCAAATGTTGCCCCTAATTTTTGTATAAGGCTAAATCTTTCAGAACTCCTATCAGCACATTTGATATTAAGATAGACTTTACAAACAATAGCTCCGTTGATTCAGATTAAATTACAGTGGATGGTGTATCCCTCCTCTTGCAGTGATTGGTGCAGAAATATTAATTGAATGTCATTTGAAAATAGTTGCAGAAACACAGCCATGCACTTCTGAGTATTTTCACAACTAACTGAACTAACTGTGGTTTTGTTGTTTTTTTTTTTTTTAATTATTGCTGAGCTTCTTAGAGTGGAAATATCCCACCAGACATCCCAGGAATATTACCTCTCAGTGGGCATGCTAGACTCTCAAAGTTGTTCCTTTTTCATAGTGCTGCTTTTGCCCATTTTTTTCTAGTCAGGATATTGTTTTTCACTCTTTTGTTGAGACTTTCACTGATAGACAAGTGCAATTCCTGTTAAACATGAGAGTGCAGCAGCTGGCTACCACTGAGGCTTCAAAGTGGGCAAAAAAATCAAATCTTTTTTGTAAAAGTGACATTGGTTCTCAGGACAAACACAAACTCTGGGGAATCAACAGTGTTCAAGGAAATGTGGTACCCTGTGCACAGAAACCCTGGGCCAGGCAGAGCTTTTCTGATGGCACTGGAGCCAGCAACAGCTTGCAGGTCTGTGGAACGAGCTCTGGACATGGGTGCCAGCAACAGCTAATTGCCTTCTGCAAATAAAAAGGGGCAGCAAAAGGAGCATAGGATCTTAGAAAACCACCTGAAGTCTTAAAAATGATTGGCTTCAGTATGAGAATCTAACTAGGTTATTTTCTTGAATTAATTCTTCTGCTACCACTTTGAGAAAAACAAGAAGAATGACTCAATCCCCTAGCATCTTACATGTGTCTTAGTCATTGTCAATCACAAAAAAGTTACAGTCTGGTTCTCATGTTGAATTGAAACACTTCCTGAGAGGATGGGCATACTTGATGCAATGCTGAGTCACTCTCAGCTGCTCACCATTATTAGGTATTCAGCATTGCTAAATTGATACAATTAATTTTCCTGAAGTCCCATAAAAGTCTCTGTATCCTTCTGACAGCATTATTCCTTTTCTTTTTATTATGGTAGTCAGTGTGCTGCTAAAACAAAGACAAGCCATCTTTTTCTCTTGCTTTTAGATTTGAATCAATTTTTTTACTCTCATTTTTGTTCATTTATTTGTGAATCACTGCATCTTTCAGGATACGAATCTGTAGAACATCATGCACTTAGGTATTAAGTGGAAGGAAAAAACAAACAACCCTCCCCTCGGCCATCTTCTGAGAAAGTCACAGAAAAGAAATAACTGGAGAATCTGACCTAGATACCACACTGTCCCTTAAACAAAACAGAGCTTGAATAGTTTCCGCAAATCACCGAGGCAGATATTAGCATTGATGACAGGACACAGAAATAGTCCAGAATGCTTTTCAGTTAACATTTTGCTCTTCAGTTCACTTGACCAATACCAGGTGTTTAAAAGTTATTACCAAATGTTTTAAAGTTAGCACACAGCTAACTTTCTATTTTTTTTTTAATACCTCATCCATATGATTTTTGGGTACGGGTGATTTCAAGATACAAAAGAACTGTTTGATAAAAGTCTGGTCTAAAAATAGTTCTTAACCCATCCCTCTGGTGAAAAGTGTGGTCATTCCAGGTGTTCTCTCTAGGCGGAGGAATTGGATGAGGCCTGCACCTTGATCCTGGATTTCAAGATACCCATGACTCTTCCTGACAAAAAGCAAAAAGCAAGTTTCAGAAAGGAATGGTGGGGCTGGCTTGTTATATCTGCCTTATCCTATCTCAGCTGCCAGTCTCACTTACTGGGAGACACTGATTTCAGGGGAGGCAGATCCCAAAATGTGGCAGGCCTTGCTGGCTAATCAGCAGACCATAAGCTCTGTACATGACTAGCACAATGTAGGGATCCCAGCTGTTAAAGGTCCACTGGAGGAGGTTACTTGTATTATATTTTTTACTCCCTGAACAATCTTTCCAGACCTCTTCCCTGAAAAGTACAATACTGCATTTGAAGATGAAGGCAAACAACTCCACTCCGTCTCCCTCTGAAAAACAATCCCTTTTAAATCACAGAAAACTATTGTGAAGTCCTTACTAGGATGGAAAATTTTCACTCTCTCCTAGTGCATTTCGCATGAATGAAAAAAAACAGCCCCACATTCCTGTACTTTGGGAGCTGGTAATGCAAAAAAAAAAAAAAAAAAGGAAGGGGGAAACTTTCAAGATTTTAAGCCCACTAACTGAGGTCAGTAATGAACTTTCCAAAGAGAAAGGCTCTTTACCTCTGTTAACTGTAAAAGCATCTCTTCTCCAGAAACATCACCATCCTTTCCTCTCTCATTCGTTTGCAGTGTGATTCTTTGACCCCCTCTTCTGTAGCTTGAACCCTGCGGATTTCCAGGTCCAGGCTGGGGCTTCAGTTTGGAGCTATGACACTTTTAACTGATGAACTAGAAACCACATTTTTCTTATGGATGATGCGGAATTTAAGAGTCATCGCCTGAGTAAAAGCTTGAGTCAACGCAGACAGTGAGCATCAGTTGTTCCGAGAAATGGGGCAATGGGTTTTGCAAAAGAGATCCCACAAATAATGGTGGATTTCTTGCATGTAGACTGCCACAGCCTGTTCAGACCAACAAAGAAGGAAATGGCATGACAGCACCAATCCTTTTGACTAGAACTTTTCCCCAACACCTAATCCTGTTCCAGGAACCTATTTTCAAACACAGATGAAATATTCTCACAAACCTTGTTTTTGTGAGACTTTTCCTATGTCAGGTCATAGATTGCATGTCCCTTGACAGCTTCCCTTGATTTACTTTGGAAAATAAACAGGAGTGGAATTTAATACAAGTAATCTGAATTAAGTAATCTGAATTGAATAATCTGAATTTAAAAGAGACATGGATTTGAAATTCAGTAAATGTGAGACTGCAGTTGTCTTAGAAAAATTGGTGAGGCCTGAGAACTTTTAGAAATATCTGTGCTGCACAAAACATGAAATTGATCTCTGTTTTCTTGCTCTCAGTTGTTTGTGGGGGTTCTGGTCATTTTTTACATCCTAAGGAAGGACACTTGTAGTAGAAGACCGCAACAGATTTGTGATATGGGTACGCGCTTAGTAGTAACTAAATGGAGAATTTCAGAAGCTATCTTTGTGGCCTAACTTTGCATTAGGCATGAGGGATTTTTTACAACTGAAATCCTCTTGCAGCACTATGATTTGTCTGGATGAGGTAGTAGATGTCCACATAAAAACTATATAAAAACCCAACAAACCCCATTGTGACTCCAGTTGATGTAAATGTGCTCACCCTCCTTTACGGCAAAAGAAATTTAATATGTGTTGATTTTTAAAAAAATACATATAAATAATTTCAGTTCAAGCTTCTGACTTCTATTTTCCAGAGCCTCATTTTATTATATTAAAAAACAATTAGAAGTTCAAATATGCCAGTGTTACATCCCAAACGAGCACTTTGGTGCCACTGTGTAGAAAGCAATTTTCCCCCTGTTTCTTTGCTGGAAGTTTTGCATGCATGAGGTATTAACTTGCACAATTAGAGACATCATGAGCAAAGCTTAATAAATTTCACTCTTTTTGCTAGTTCTGCTTTGGGGGATGACACTGTTGGTGCTTTGCTACCAAAACTTCACATGAAGAAAAGAAAATCCATTTCCACATCTAATTGATGGACTGTACAACAACTTTGTTCCATATCTGTGCTGACACCTTGAGGGTAACCAAAGCCACTTGCTTGATATTTGAAAACTTAGTGAACCAACTCATATTCATGTTCTGTCCATTTGTCAAAGGAGAGAGAAAAAAGTCATCAGCAGAAGCTGGAAATGTGAGATAGAGGCTCAGTTTGCCTTCTGTGTTCAGGTGCTGACCTTCAGTCTTACCAAGGGTAAGCTTGGAGAGCCAGTTGTGTTCTTCTAAAAGCAGGCAACAAGAAAGGGTAAGGGCCACTGATTATATTTGTCGTCTGACAGGGAAACTCTGGAATCAGTTTCTCGCTCTGCCATGATCCCAAATTCTCCAGTGATCTTAGAATAATTTTTTTTTCTGAGAATTAAGAGGCAACCAAACCATTTGCTTCTGCCGATGTAAATGTCTTCTCTTGATCTCAAGTGCTCTAACATAAATTAACTGTAAAGCCCTATCCTGATATGCATTTTAGAAGCTTTTTTATGTAAGAGCTGTAGATAGGGAAACTGAAACTGCTTTATAGATTGAGTATTTCTAGCAACTAGACAGGAACATAGGGTCCTATATGCTTTTATCATTTTGCCAAGTCTGTGTGAAGGACAGGCGGAATTACAGGCTCTGTGCTAAATGTGGAACAGGAATTGTTCTCCATCTATTACCTCAAAAGGGGCAGCAGAGAATGGAGAGCAGCGGGATGGGACCTCAGCACCACTCTTTCTTGGCTGCCTGTAGGAAATGTGCTGCAGCATTTTATCAATTCATAATCATAGAATCACAGGCCGGTTCAGGTTGGAAGGGACATCAAAGACCATCTAGTTCCAACCCCCTGCCATGGGCACCAACACCTTCCACCAGCCCAGATCACCCAAAGCCCCATCCAGCCTGGCCTTGAACACTGCCAGGGAGGGGGCAGCCACAGCTTCTCTGGGCAACCTCTGCCAGGGCCTCACCACCCTCACAGTAAAGAACTTCTTCCTAACATCTAATCTAAACCTACTCTCCTTCTATTTAAGGCCATTGCCTTGTCCTGTCACCCCATGCCCTTGTAAACCATCCCTCTCCAGCTTTCTTGTAGGCCCCTTTAAGTACTGGAAGGCTGCTCTAAGGTCTCCCCACAGCCTTCTCTTCTCTAGGCTGAACAAGTCCAGCTCCCTCAGCCTGTTGTCACAGGAGACGTGCTAGAGCCCTCTGATCATCTTTGTGACCTTCCTCTGGATTTGCTCCAACAGCTCCATGTCTTTCTTATGTTGGGGACTCCAGACCTGGAGTCAATTTAGGTCAATTTCATTACAGGACTTGTGCTCTTCTTCACCTAAACAGAATTTGTAGGTTTGTTCTGGGTTGGAACAAACCTATTGTGCCTGTCAAAGGTCTATGCCTACGAGATACAATTTAGTAGTCCAGTCACCTTCTAAAGGAACCTCATATATGAATGTCTGGATAGAATGAGGGGGTTTTTTGAGGTTTTTTTTTGCATGTACATGAAATATGTTTATATGCAATATATATTGTATATACATAGCAATATGTATTTATACCAGTGTGGGTTGTAATTGCAGAAGATTGGGACTTTCTGGACATGTTGATTTGCAATGTGGTACATCTGAAGTCTCATTCTGATTGCAAGAGTTTGTCTTGCTAATTAGTGTAAAAGTCTTAGTCACCTCAGACCCTCTGGAAGTGCCAAACTCTTGTACTGACACTGGAGAGTGTTTTTGGCACTTGGAGCGCTGCACAAACCAGGGCTAGCCAGCCCAGCTGGGGCATGCAAGGTGGTGTAGTAATTTTATTCATTGAGGTAATCAGCGATGACCATTTAAGTGACCATGAAGACTGTCCTTTTTTTTTCTCCAGGTTAGCACTCTGAGTGCTGTACCTTCCCATGACAACATTGTCACACTGTGCTGGGAATAGACAAGCTCACATCGGAGTGCAATACATCAAAAATCACTCCAGATCAAATATTGTTCTCCTTTAGTTTCAGTAAAACAATGTCTTTCTGGCATTTTTGGAAATCATTGGCTGGAACCACCACTAGAGTGACATATCATTTGCTGTTGTGTCAGACCTCCAAGCTGTTTCAGAAGTTAAATGCTTTTTTTGCCCTTAGGGAGCTTTAACATATCTGTGTTAGAGAGGGAGACACTTCAACACAGTTTTCAGGTTCTGTGCCCCAATATGTTTTCTGGGACTAAGTGACAAGTGAAAAGAGCGTCTAGTTTTGGGGCCGTTTCTCTTGTTCTATGCATAACACATATATCAGAGTGCCTTTGTAGACTCAATAAAGTTCCATCTAGCATGCCATTCCTCAGCAATCAACACTCATTCCTAGCACATCTGCTTGGATTTAGCTTTAATCATTCTCTGCTTCATCCGTATTTATCAATATTTCAGAAATTTAAGTGTCAGCTAGTTTCTGACTCTACCACGTTTGCAGTATTGACTTGATAATCTGAAACTTTTAGGAAAAATTAACAGTAAAATGAAATAACATAGATATATTTAGACCTGAAAAATATACCGTGACTAACTGCCTGTCGGCATAGCCATATCATTTTAGACTTTAGGTTTCCTAGTGTCCATTTAAAAAACCCAATCATATTACAATGAATGAAAACTTCCTAAGAAGAATGTTCAAAAATATTAAATTGCAGCAATGTATAGTTTTAAATCTGTATCTGCAACATTGCAACAATAGACCAAAGCTGTTATTATCCATGGAGGGTTAAGAAAAATATGGATTCTGTAATGAAACTAAATGTATGTCTATTAAGCAAATTTCAGAAGTATATTTTTCTTTTTAATCTGAAAACTGATTTGTTTGTTGTTGGAAGATACAGTAAAAGCTCAAAGTGAATAAATTGGTAATGGATATTAAACCCCACTAAGTTATCACGATGACAAATTTAAAAAGTGCACAATACTGCAGTAGTTCTTGTCCAAAGTGAGATATCTTTTGTTTTTGAAGGTGACAGCCAGTCCACAAAATAAGTGAATCACAGGCAAGTACACATTTTCTGAGGTGACTGATATAATCTCAGTCTATAGCTGGAGGATAAAGCAGTTCAAATGCCAAATGCACACCACTTGTCACATTTCGTAATAGTTCTGTGATGCATTTTTACTCTAACGAGTATAATCTGAAACACTGGTCTTCTTAAGTTTAGTTATCTCAGAAGAGTTCACGGTCAGTATTAAAACAGCTATGTAAACAATTTATTACACTGATGACTACGGTGGATTCACACTCATGTTCCAGAGCCAAATGATCTCTGTGCCATTGACAGAGCTTTGAACCATCCCACCTCTAGCGAGAACAAGCTGAAAGAGTGGACAAACATGTATCTGTCAGATGAAATACATGCTGAAGCATCTGGCATGTGTCTGCGGTTATGTGAAGACCATACAAGATTAGCAGTTTTGTCAGAGTTACAACCTACTTGCCAATGGGTACAGGCATGCTGGATCCAGCACAGGAGGAGCTCCTGCAATTCAAAGAGTTGCAAACCTTTAGAATTCACTCTGGAGTCACAGGGTTTGCAGAGCTAATGCAAGTCCACAAAATTTTCTCTCTCCAGTGCATAAACATTTCTTTTTTTTCATCTCCTTTTCCACTAAATAATTTTTTTTAGTTTTCCTGTTTTATATCAGGACACAGTGATCCCTCCAAATGCTGTGCTGGCAAAGCAGATGTGCCATTACCTCTAGAGCAAATATCTGTTTATTCACTACTTCCTCCTTCTCTTGTAAGCTTGTGCAAGGGAATTTCTTAGGAAGTTCAACAACCACCAGCTTCCCCATTCACTCAATGTGAAACACCAGCTCTGGATATTTCTCCAGTGAAGGTCTAAAGGCATGAATTATGACCTTCGTTTCTCTGCAATCTGCAGATGAACTCAGAGGTCACAGAAAGAGCAAGAGATGTTATCCCAGAATATGCCCAACTTCTCTTAACTAGTTCTGTGGGGATTCTGCTCCTTTTTATTTCTCATTCTCTTCCAGGGTTCAGCTGAAATTGGCATGATTAAAACATTAATATTTCAGGACCACTCCCCAAAAAAATGGAAGGCTCAATGTCAAACATCAGAGACCTTAGATAGGCTTTTAAGGCTAAACTAATTCTATATGCATAACAATGTTAAAATACCCATATAAAGTAAAGCAGTTAGAGGATTTACACAAGTAAGAGATATAGTTGGAAAGTAGCAGTCAGCCTCAAGATATCTCTTTTTCACATTATTTCAGCCCTTGTATAGATAATATTCCCTCTGTGCTACCACAGTAAACCTAACCTTTATGCTGATTTGTGAAAACAAAAGGAGGAATAAGAGCTAAGAAATAACAAAAAGAAAGCAAAACAGATTCTCTCAGCTTCTCTATTTTTACTTTTTGTTCTTAGTGCTTTTGATTTCTTACGCATAAAGTTTTCTCAAATTGTTTGCCTTTCTGGAAATCACTTATCTTCCAAATCCTTAACCAGGCACAACCTTGCTTTTAAAAGGTCCCCCTAAAGATTTCTTAGGCCTCCCCATTCATGCAGAGCCTGCAAAATGGGAAGTGCTGGCATCTTGGTGAAGCACAGTCCCTCTCACATGCGATGGAATCCTGATGGAACCCTGATTGGGAACATCTGCCTTGTGTGACCAACCATTCTTTTCCATGACAGAAACACATAGTCACCTGAAAAGATGTTGGGTGATCCCTGGAGTTGTGGGAAATGTCAATTTCCAAGTAATATTTTTCTGCTCTGTCAATAGCACACTGTAACTGTTCACAACATTGGGAAGCAATTAGGATTTGGAATTAATGAATTTCCCTGTTACCTCTAAGTCGACTTTTTGTTCTATCAAAACCTTTGATAGAACTGGTTTATTATTGAGCTTCTGACTCCTCAATATAGCTAGTGTCTGAGATTGGATGATGGCAGAGACCTATGAATTTTATTAATGACTGAATAACTAGTGAGAAAATGCTGTAGACCTTGCAGGTTTTTAAATTAATCACACTTACCTTAGAAGACTTCTGCTCTCTTTTTCTGATTGCAGATAGAATATACTTCAGCTGAGACATTTTCCTACTGATTTGATTTCTATGGGATATTTTTTCTGCTGCTCTGGAAATCAATTACTTGGATGACATAATAGGCCGCCGTTAATCTGTATGAAGCACAGTACAATCTGTTTCATTTCAAGCCAAGGAGGCCCAATTGATGTAAATTATAGAGTCACTCAGTTTGTTGCTATTTATAAAATTAGTCACCTGCAGCATCATCCTGGATGAAGTCCAGTGGATGAAATAATGTTAGAACAGTCCTATCAGCACTTAATATATATAGGACATGGTGTTTCCCCTTTACGTCTGGAAGTTGCACATCTCTTACTTTGAGGATGGGAAGTCCCTTTCTATTCATTTTGAACCAAATATAAAAAGACTATAAAAGTATTTAAAAAATGAGGTATTTTGCTTCCTCAGCAAAATTTTATGTCTCCCTGTCCCCCTCAGTAATTGAAAATGCCCCAAATCTGTCTAGCATATCATCCAAGATATACAAACCAAGAAAAAATATCCTCAAAAAGTGGTGGGATTAATCTAGTGTATGACTTCTCTTTACTCAGAGTATTCATGATTTAAATTTCTACGTTGTTTTGTAAGGAAAAAAGAAGTTGAGACTCTATCCCGTGTCATTTTCAGCAGACAAGATGAACGAGAGGAAGATTTTGCTGTTTTCCATTACTCATGATGACTATTGCATTAGTAGTTTTGTTTTTCTGGAGAGACTATACACAGTGTTCTCACGATGAGATCTGCCGTAGAGTTAACAGTGGCAAGCAAATGTAAAGCTAGATTACTCTTCTTTGGGTGATGTTAAATTTACATTCATGCCTGTGAAGACAGGTTCTGTCCAACCTGTTTCTCACGTAACACAGAAGTTCTTTTCATTTTAGTAGCTGTTTGACCTTATAAGGCAGACCATGATTTGTGCCGCTTTTGCTGGGCATGAATCAGTTAAGCAGTGCCATGCTAAAGCTGTTAGCATTAAGGGTTGTCAGCTGCTTTAGTTCAAAGCAATGGCAACTTAAATGACAAATGTGTATTTGTGTATATATGTATATATTTGTACCTACACATTTACATCTATAATTTAGACACAAAGAGCCTTGCACAGCACAGAGCTGAAAAGTGAGCTGCTGATGAGGACATAGCTGGACTTGATTTAATGAATGTATTTAATGCTTCGGTGATTCTCAGTGTCAGAATGTGGTTGTGAGGGTTAGGGATGTGTCTAATTGGTTCCTGGCAAAAAAACCTAACCAAACAAAAACCCCATCATCCCCCCTCCCCACAATGATTCTCATGTGTCTTACTGTTGCTACTTGCTCTGAATAGGCAATGCCTCCTGTCAAGAAAATGGCAGTTCTGCTGGAGAAACTTACTTTATCATTGATTTTTAGTAAGTGTCTTCTCTCCTAAAAATTCTAAATGTGGTAATGGAATGGCAACAGTCAGCAAGTGTTCAAGGAATTCTGAAATATGATGATGAGCTGACACCATTTTGATTGGGACCCTAATTCATACTCTCTCATTTCTGACCTAGTCCAAGAACCTTTCTCCAACTGTGGCTGGTATAACTAGTTGGAATTGACTAATGCAGTTTTGGTTCGTGCTTGAGCCACAAAAGCTAAAGGGATCAAAAATTCAGGCCAGATTAAGTCACAGCAATATTCTCAATGGAGAAAGAAACAACAAAGATCAAAGAAGTAGATTTAATTTTTATTTTCCATTTTCCTGAATCTTGGGGCCTTAACACTAATAAAATATTTTTTGTGTTATCTCCCTGATTAAGGCATCTTTGAGACAATACCCTAATCCAAGAACACAATGAAAACCTCTACTCTAGGACAGTGACCTCCAAAGGTTTCCACGTCTTTAAAGATTTGATTTCTATTAGCATTTTCAAGGTGTATCTGAGATGAAATTAGAAAACTGTAAATCATTCCTAACCCAAGGAAATAAAATGCTTTCAGATTATCACAATTTAAATATTGGTGTTTTACTGCAAAGTCCATATATCTTCTTGTGAAGACATTAAAGTGTGTCTATTGCTCCTTCTACTAAAAAGGGCAAAGTTAGTGCCTATCCATCAGAAGAGAAAAAAAAAGGTAGATGAGGGAATTCAATCAATCAGTTTAACTTCACGGAATAAATCTGGAACAGTCTGCCTAGAAAACAACAGGGAGATGAGCAGAAACCATCATAGATTTGCCAAGAACAACTCAGACCAAAGGAAATTCACTCTTCAATGACCAGGTAACAGGTCTTGTGGGTAGATGAGAAGTAGAAGAACTCATGTACCTTTACTCAAGCAAATTTTTTGACAGTCTCAGTTGATATTCTCATATCCAACCTGGGAAAAACATGGCCGTTATTCTGTGGGCACGAAACTGATTAGATAACCACAGAGAAGTTAATAAAGTCTAATTATGCTAAAGGTTCTGTGGGGGGTCTGCCTTAGATCTGCTTCTGTTCAAGGTTTTCATTAGCAAAACAGATGGTGGAATAGTCAGAATGCTCATTAGTTTTGCATTTGACAGTGCTAGGAAGGACCCCAAATGTGTTGGATGACGACAGTAAAAATAAAAATCTGGAGAAATGGACTGGAAGTATGGGATGTAACTCATCTTAGACAAGGGAAAGGTTAAGAGACAAGGGCAAGATACTGCAGGAAAAATCAATGTTACAAATTCAAAATAGTACACATTAGGAAGCGTTTCTTTAAAAAGATTTTAAGATTCCAGTGGATCACAAATTGGATCTGAATCAAAAATGTTATATAATTTTGAAAAGACATATTCTGCTTATGGTATATGACCAGAACTATAGATTACAAGACACAGTCTATGATCAAAGGTTGTAGAATCCATGAGCTAGGAGGCAAGATTGGAAGAATGAATGCTATCAATCAGGCCTAAAAAAAAAAAAAGACAGAGAAGGATGTTGGTGACGAGAAAGTTTAATAAACTGAAGCCATTCTTGTTCTAAAAGGGGAAAAAAGTCTGCTCTAAGAATCCACAATGAATGGGACAACAAGTAAGGTGGATAAAGTGACACAAGAAAGATTGAAGTAATTAGAAATGTTTTCTAATAATAAAGCTAATTGAGCATGGGAACACATAGATTGGGAAGACTGTATGCTCTGTCACTGTAAGTCTTTAATGAAAGTTTAGTTACACATCTTTCAAAAATTACATCAATATTGCTAATCCTGTTTAGTGCATTAGGATAGATTAAACTGGTTTGCATTTCTGAGTTTGCTTGGAGGACATAGCCTAGCAGGTAAAAAGAAAAAAATGACTGTTTTTTTCTCATGTGTACTAGTGTAAATCTGCAAGTCACTATTGGACATTAATGCATCGTTTCAGTAAAGGACATTTATGTCGGACTGTATTTGCTTTCAGAAATTCTGCTTTTTCTTCAATAAGATAGAACTGAAGTTGTACATTACAACTTACCTCAGCAGCAGCAGCAGCTGTGCATTGCTGCTGGTTCTTGACTCTTCTCTTAAAAGTGTTTTTCCATAAGTGTACCTATCAGCACTGGTGCATACTGCTGTGTGGTTTATTGGGTTTTACATTTATTTATTAATGTTTGTGGACCCTTGTTCGGGTCTCCTTATGTCTAACACAGGACAAACTCATGCTGCAGTCTTTCTCTCAGTGGGGCATTCTCTAAAATTCTCATTCATCCAGGCCTTTTGTTTTTTTCTGGCCTTGAAACTCACAGGACAGGGTGTAGAAGTCAGGTATATATCAGAAGGAATTACCTGTATTGATGCCGAACTGCAAACTTTATAGCACTACCATAGCCTTAGTTCTTCCTAAATCATCTCTTCCACCCTGTGAAAATACCCTCAACACCTCACTTCTTTTCCTGTCTAATTAACCTCAGTTCTCCCCTCTTTCCTCTCATACCCATCATAATACTCCTTGTTCCTTCCTGTATTCCCTACCTACATTTATTTAGCCTGGAGGCTGGCCAAGAGATGATATCTGCTCTAGCTAAGCCAGACCCATGTGCTTGTGAAATGGTCAGGCTGGTGCTTCCTTTGCCTGGGCAGATGCCTTGTCACTAAGTATCTGTTAAACAGATTTATCTCCACAGCTGGCCCATGAGCTCTGTGCGCTGACTATCACAGCCGTGTCTGTGGGTAAGCCTTCCCTTGCCAAGCTGGAAGAAGTTGGTCAGGGACTAGAGAAGTTTTTTATGATGGCACTGGCAGATAGACATCCCCCTCCTTCAGACTGATTGCAAAATAAATCATTCATTGGGGAAAACGGTCCAAGTTTCCCTCCACCACCTCCTCAGCTTCTTACATAAAAGTATTTAATCTGCTAGCTGTAAATCACACAAAAAATCTAGTAGAAACCCTTCCTATTTCTCACACACATTTGCATTTGCCATGTCTGTACTGCTGTACATCTTGATAAATAGGTGGTACCTCTGCGGGGTACGATGAGGATAAGTCTCCTTCCACCCACCACAAACGGTAAAAAGGAAATAGAAGCAAATCTGAGGGTAAAGACAACAGCAAAAATCACCTCCAAAATTTGATTAAATGGAAGCATCTGAAGGCTCATTAACAGTTTTACTGAGTTTAAAATGGGCATTTTTCTACCATTGAGAACAAAGGGGAGGCCAAATTACTTTGGTTGAGTTTCAATTAAAAAGGAAAAGAAAGAAAACGAAACAAAATATCTGTTTTCTCCATTGTTCACCTGATGTCTATTATTTAGTGAGTCATAAGCCTTTCACTTATAAACAGAAATGTTCTTAGAATTTGCGAGAAGGAAAAAATATTTTGTGCACAGCTACTTTTGGAAGAAAAGCATTCTTGACTAAAAAAATATCCCAACCATTGTCTGAAAAATAAACTAACACAAGGTAGTATAATTTGCTTTAGCATTAGCTACAGAACTATTTCACTTCATCTCTCAGCACATAAAAAGCACATAAAAGGGAAGTGGCTAGAGTTTTCCTTCTCTTCTAATATTCTCTTCTTCTCCTCCTCTCCTCTCCTCTCCTCTCCTCTCCTCTCCTCTCCTCTCCTCTCCTCTCCTCTCCTCTCCTCTCCTCTCCTCTCCTCTCCTCTCCTCTCCTCTCCTCTCCTCTCCTCTCCTCTCCTCTCCTCTCCTCTCCTCTCCTCTCCTCTCCTCTCCTCTCCTCTCCCATTTCCTCTTTTCCTCTTCTCCCCTCCCCTTCCCTACTTTCCCCTCCCATATATATGACAAAATAATGTTATGAACAAATAAAAGATACCCGGTTTTCTTTCACTCAGAAATTTATTGATAGAAGCTATTCAAGACATCACTAAAATTAATTATATATAATTAATATTTTAATACTCAAGCCTGAAATATTTGCATCTTTTGCCCTGATGAGAATAAGGATTTAATTATTTCCTCCCAGGAGCTCCGTGTGTGAATTCAAGACCAAGCAGTTCATCCCATGACATTTCCTTGCACTCAAACAGACAAGGTGACACATAAAGCCCAGGGGCAAAGGGAAACCTGATAGCTATATAGCTAAGCTGCACTCGGAAGTGGTGAATTCCCTGGACCACAGGGAAAGCTTCCTGTTCTTTGTAGATGAGCCTATTATTGGAATACACTTGCCTGCAGTTAATCCTCAAAGTAATTAAATGGAAAGGAAGCAATTAAATCACTGAAAAGGAATTGCATCTGGTTCAGGGGGAAAAATCCAGGCCTAGGAAGTATTTCGGTGATAGCTGGATGTACTCAGTGTAAGCAGGTATCTTCCTGTTTGCATAGATGATTAACATTTATATGCTAAGAATATCTTGTGGTAATCAAATGAAATTGAAAAGCAGAAGTTCTCATTGTTGTGGTTTATAAACTACCAAGCAGAGGAATGTTGATATATATTTTTCCTATGATTGAATAAAATTAAAAAGCATGCCCCATATCCTCATCTTTCATAAATTAGCCTGGCACCTTGAAAGCTAGTAAAGCAATGTACGTTTATATCTGTGGAGAACCTAGCTCAGAATTTCAGTAAACACATCCCAGAGAAGGACGACTGCAAAAATGGAAGTGAGTGACATGATTCATGTGAGTCTCCAAAGACAACAGTCAGCCAGGTTCAAAAGGAGCTTGTATTGAATCCTTATAGTTAAGTATCAGGGCTGTGAAAAGCAAGACATTATGCTTTAAAAATTGTCAGAAATCTTTAAATAAATACATTTTTAAAGATATTGAAAGCACACTCACTTCAGAGTTCTCTTTTGTGCTTGTTGCTTAAATTTACTAATTACTGTGAGATAGCAAATAAGACTTTTTTAAGGTGCAACTTTTGCTCACATTGTAACAAACGATCCCATATATTGCGCCAGTCTATAAGATAATTGATGGAAATCCATCAGAGGTACTTTGGAGAGATGTACTCGTCAAAGTTCTGACTAACAGGTATAGAAAGCAGCTATAGCGATGTTTGCTATGGCAGAGCAAAAGGGAGTCATGTGGGAGAGAGGGCTGGCATGGTTAGAACAACAGACTCAGAACTGTACTTGAGGAAAAAGACTATCAAGAAAGAAGCTGATGGTAGGAACTGAGACCTGATGGTATGGAGAGTTATAAGTGTTTAACTGGACAAAAAACCTTATATCTAACATCTGATGTAGTAGCAAATACTAAACCAATGTTTTGCTCAGATAAACATAAATCTGATTTGAAAAATGTGCCTGGATTTTTGATTTGAGACACAAACATTTGCTGCTGGGGCAGGAAGATGGGAGTGAGGGTTTGGGCAGAGAACAGCAAAACTGTCTGATGTCTGTCAGCAAAAGCTTCACACAACCCTCTTCATTGCTTATAGTATTGCAGCAATAATAAGATGTCATTATGTGTTAAATATGAAGGAGAAAACTTCACCTTTGAGCACACTTTGGTGTGTTCCTGTTTATTAGCCCAGGTTCAAAACAGGCCCTTGCTGTAGCTAGATCTAGAACCTTGCTTTTTATCTTATATCAGTCTTTACCTTGCTTCAGTTTCTCTCCTTATCTCAGAGAATCCAATGCAAGATATCAGTCAGTCAGTTGGTCAGTCATTAGCATTTCCTTTAAGACTAACCGCACCCCCCCCCCCTTCCCCATTATACATCTTCATTGCTAGGGTACAGTACTTGGATACTTCATTCCCCATAAACGACTGTCTATATGTGTCAGATCTTAATAAAAAGGAATTTTAATATTCAGATTGCATTATGTGAATTTTATCCAAATGGGACATATTAGTGTATTACATAATTTATTCTGTGGTTCTCACTGTAAAATATTCACTTGCATTCTTAGAGATTTGTCTGGTAGGACAATTGAAGTTTCCAATTTCTGGTACTCACCTAAGAGCAGTCACTGGGGTTGAAGTTTTTCATGTTCAACACTCCCATGGGCTGTTTTATTTTGTTTTCTATTCAGATGTTTGCAAAAGGAGGTATGCCTATGGGAAACCAGGCTCTTCAGCTCATGCTGGAATGATTCTTTCTCAGCAGCATTAGGCATTTTATATTTGAGGCAAGGACTAGCTATGGGGTAGAAGGCAACCTTTGTATCAAGAATCTACTTTCAGCTGTCTGTGATCTTTGCCAAGCTGGAAGATTTCAGAAAAATTTCTGTTTGTTCAGTAGAGACTACTGAGACTTTAATGAACAAGCCCCATTCCTCCCCCACGCCATCTGCAGCAACATGCTAGAAATCCACTGAACTGCCAGAAAATTATGCTCCCTGTGCAAATGCAGGTACTGCAGCTGCCTACCAGGGCTTAGTGGGATGCTGGGCATAAGGAATAAGAAAGAGAGGAGGGAGAGGAAACTGTGGGACTCAGAAGTTAGAAATCAAATGGGAGCATGGAGGAGGAATGGGACCAGAAATAGGGAATATAATTTAAGATTATATCTCCATATATCTACGTGAAGAACTGAATTAAAGTTGATCAGGCAGCCTTAATAGTACAATTTCTCAGTTATGGTGTCCCTTTCTAGACAAGCTTGCTGATCTTTCAGGCTTAGACCTGCAGCCCATGCTCTAGCACTTATTACTATTTGCAATGTCCTGGAATATTCACAGGCAGTCGACAAATACAACACAGGACCTGCAGATTTTAGCAACGCTACATGTGAGTGGGATACCCTGGAGTGTGTCACAGGGCAGTAGACACCTTTGTAAGGGTGCATGAATTGGTCCTCAGTACAATTTTTTCGGAGGTAATACATGGCCTCAGGGTGCAAAGTGCCAATTGTGTTACTCAGAATCAACAAGCAAGGTTCATCTCCACATCCAGTGTTTCTAAGCCACCCTGACATGGCTGAAGGAGGGTTGTAAGCAACCACCAATTCTTCCTGTTGCAATGAATTCAAGGGAATGGTTGTCAAGTTGACACAACTGAATAGTACCTGAAGGTTATTTGAGTTTATATTGGGACTATCAATTTGGAATCCAGCTATTTAGTTTCCTCTCTTTCCTAGTGTGGCTCAGAAAAAAGCCTTTTATATCTCATTGAGAAAGGGAACAGACCAAAATTGTACCATAGCTTAAGACGCATCATGAATTTGGAAAAAAATATTTTTTTCTATGTAGATTCTTGCGTGTAGACCCCTTATAAACACTCCCTGAATTTACCAGTCTCAAAGCTGTTTTAAACTTAGATGCTGATGATTTTCTAGTTCTTTATTCATGCACTATTTTCTTTCCTCTTCAACTCTTTTGGACTTCTTGAGTATGTTCACTCATACTGCAGTTGGACTGTTGCAAACAAACATCACCAAAACAATTTTGAAGCGAGCGCGCAGCTGTTCTGCTAAGAGTGTTATACCCTGTCCACAGGAACAAAGACCATTAGGCTTTATCTGGAACCCCAAAGGGCAGGATAAAAGGCTTGTGCTGGGGAAGAATACAGGACTCAATGGAAGATTTAGGTCAATTATTTCTCTGTTCCAGTAGTGCTAGTCTTAGTGTTGAAATTGTGGATAACAGCGGGTAGTCGTCTGTGCTGTTAAACTTTGTTTAGTTTGGAGCGCTGGCAATAAAAGACCAATTTTATTTACATTTTTGGCCATTTATAACTTACTGTACCTGAAGAATGACTTCCCAGAGGTGCGTAGAGAGCAGTTATCTCTGCAGCATGCTATTCTGACTACTGTGGAGAGGGAACAGGTACACATAACTGCCAATCATTTTGCTGTGCTTCTGATAACTGTAGAGTTTGTCTTACTTTTGGTGCAGGAGTTGTTGTGGTTGTACTGCCACTGTGCCATGTGGGGAAGGAAAACCTTTGGAAATGCTGAAGGTTAATTGCTTAGTCTCTTTGAGAGCAAATAAATGAAGCATAAATGTATTTAGAACTGCCTCAGAACTGTGGAAACACTTAAGTAATATAAGCTGAACCAATATATCAATGACACTGCAAGATCCCCTTCTCCCTGCATCCTGCAATGAATGAAATTCTTGCAGCCTCATAGCATGGAAAAATCATGATTCAAGCTTGCTTTTTTCCACAAGTGTCATGTAACACTTTTAAGAACATGGTGCAGCTGCTGGGCCAGTAGGCTATATCTACAGGGCTACTGAGTACAAGAGTGAAGGCACCAAGCATGCAAACCTGGGCAAGCTGCAGTACTTCATGTCCTTAGAAATCAGAATGCCTGCTCAGCCATTGCTTTGTGCTATAGGGGAGGATATGGTGCATAGCAACGAACAGATTACCTAATGAAGCTACAATATTTTTAAATTAAGTGCTCTATTTATCAGTCATTTTATCTCCATTTACAAGAATTTAAAATTAACAAAGCTGAGCTGCTTGGTGCTGTCATTTGTATGAAAATTGAACAGTGATGCCACAGATACAGCTAGGTGAGAATGAAGAGGTGCTGGTACGCTAGGTGCGCTGTAGTCCTACAAGGAAAGAGAAAAGGACAGCAGGAATAACTTCGGCTTGTTGGAAGAAGATCCTAGGGAAAGATATGATTGAAAAAAATAATAATTCATGCATGTTTGTAGCTTGAAAAGCATGCTAGCCAAATAAAGGAAAAACCCAGACTGCCTGGTAAAACGAGATGTCCCTTGCAGGGGTCCTTTAAGTCCAGGACTGGTGTGACTGCACAAGTCACACCATGCAAAGTCAGGCCTGGTGATGACATAACCTGCCAGCTGGAGGGAACTTCCCCGAAGGAGCCCATGTCATCGCTCACTTCTCAAAACACACCAGAGGCTTTCAAGGACTTCTGGAAACTGGATACAGCCAAGAGCAGCTGTTGTAACAGGTGTGCTGTTCAGCCACCCCTCAGGGTTAGATACACAGGGGAGTGAAACCTCCACTAATTCTGACTTTTAGGGGCCAGCTTGTGAATCTATGATTTTTTTTTTTTTTTCCCCCAGCTGTCACCTATCTTTGGAGGTGTTTAAAGCTCATTTGAGCTTTAGATTTGGGAGGCAGATGAGGCTGGCTTATCCCACCAACACAAGATCTGAAACAGGATTTCCTTCTCACTTGTGAAGGCTTCCTGCTTCAGTCCTTGCCTGAGTGGATGCTCCATTGCACCACACAGACTGGAACAGCCTCAAGAAGGGAGGTGTCCAGTTCAGCTTCTCCTCTTGGTAGCCTAAAGAAAGGTTCCTCCATCACGCAGCAGCAGGTTGGTGGCTCTCAGACAAGAGGAGAGGGTCAGTCCCAGGATGAGCACAGCGATCACAGCATGCTAGTATAGATGCAGAGCAACTGATGGAGGCAGGGGCAAGGCATACCTCCGGTCCAGTGGATCACACTGTGAAAGTATGATGCATTAACTGTGAAATATGTCTTTTGGTGATTCATACTATAAATTAAAGGTTATCCTAAATCTTTTCAGTACAAAATGTACTTTCAAGAGTTATTCTCCTAGTATGAATCACAAAACCAGTCCTCCCTCTAGATTAGCAACAGAGACTAAACTATAACTGGTCAGGAAAAAGAATAAAACCTAAGTTCTCTGCTCATTGTTAATTAGGGAATATATTCTCTTTAAGATAATATTTTCAAAGGAGCCAAGCCTCTAGAGTTTGAATTCAGGAACTCCTAAATGCAGACCTTCATGCTTGCTGTCCAGCATGGACAACTCATTTGGCCAGGGAGTTCTTGGTGTTGCCCCAGCTTGCACTGGGGTGGTGGGTTGGCTGCATGAGGAGAAGCTAAGTAGGGGAAACAGGAGCTCAGCCACATTTCAGAGCTATTTTGGGTGGCAGCAAGGGGCTGGAACCCTTGGAAGTGTGACTGTTGCAAGAAGAAGTCAGATGAGCAATTTGGGGAGAAAAAATGTTCAGGGGCGTTCAGAGCCCAGAAGTCTCTGTCATCCAGCTGGGCACTTGGGGAAGCAGGCAGGGAGAGGTAGAGAGGTGGGTGGGAGGGTGGGTGAGTAAGGCAGATTTTCTCTTAGACTGCCTTGTTTTGGATAAAAGCTTTGACAGAACCTCATGTTCTTGAAGAAAAGTGAATATGCAGCTTTTCCTAAGGAAAATGTTCTTTAATTTCTTGATCTTTTGGATCCTGGAGGCTTAAAGCCTTAAATGCAGTGGTAGAAACCTTTGCTTACAGGTATGATCTTCAGCCCATTCACAACTCTAGCACTGTGTTGTCCCTGAATTTTCAGCTTATGTTTGAGGTTTGGAGCACGGGGACAGATCAAGATCTCTTAATTTGAACTTGAAAGAAAAGCATGAGGAAGAACCAACCCACACCAAAGTGAACATGAATGGTATGGTTATGCACTGGTGTTTTCTTTTAACAGTAAAGTCTACTGAACCTTACCAAACTAGCTGCAGCCCATCCCTGCACATTTCAATCCCTAGAGAAGGACCTGACTCTCACTGCTGTAGTGTTACACATCTGCATACTTACCAGCTGTTGAAGCAGTGATGAGCCCTTGTAGTCTATTCCTGGCTCAAGGTAAGGGTCTGGGTGTAAGGAAGAAAATAGTTTTAAAAGGTAAAGATATATATATATATAAAATAGTTTAGTCACCCTATAAGACATTGTCAGACATGAGATAAGATACAAAGAGTTTAATGTGATTTGGAAATGGTCTGCAGTAAGAAGGAAGATAGGGAAAGGATCTTCTCTAAATGAATTTAAAAGTTTTGATTTTCTTCTGGTTTTGGTTGTTGAGGTTCATGAGTTTGGTCAGCAATTAGGAAAATTTTCAGGAGAAATGAGAGGAATAGGCACAAATTTTGGCCTTGGCAGTGTTTTTTAAAAATGTATACGGATTGAGGTAGCCAAGCTTTACCATTGTGTAAGCTTCAGAGGAGAAACAATATGGTTTAAAAGCAATAACAAGATCCTTGTAGCATTTTCTAGAGAGAAAAAGAAGACTACACAGTTTATTCAAAATTTGTCAAAAGTGCCAAATTTCTACATTTTTTAGGCAATGTCCACAACATTCAAGATTGTATCAGACCACCAGAATAAATTGAAAATGTTCAAGATTTATAAACCGAGTTTTAGAATTTGCAATAGCACCAAGATTTTTATTCAGGGAAATTTTAAAGAGCTGATGAAAACTAAATTACTGCCACTGAACCATAACTTAAAGCAAGAAGAAAGGAACTAAACTATTAAGTACACCAGAAATAAATGACAAGTTTTTCTCCTCAGTGGATTTATTGTGCTTGGGACACCACATGTGAAATAATGGTTATTACAAGAAGCTGTGGTGTCTAACTGACCTATTACTAAGACTTAACTGCTCTCATAAGTCTTGACTAAGTTACATTTTTATCATAAAAGAATACTATACTTTTCCTTCTAAAAGTGGGTCTACTCGACTCAGCCTTCTAAGCATATTTCTTAAATCAATGTGGTATTTTTGTGGTTGCTTTCTACTGAACCCCTTCTACCCACAAAAGTATACTAAAAATGTGTTTTAAATTCAAAAGCAGTCTTCTAGATGAATTTTACACGGAATCGCTATTTTCAGGACATATATATGCTTTTCAGAGTGATGTGTAAAGTCAATCTCACCTCAAGATGTGAGAAGGCAGGCAACCCTCACTAGAAAAAAGTGCATAGGTGGGTAAATGCTCTCTTCAGTTTTATGGCTTTAGATTGAAGACAATTTATTATATTTCAAATAAAATGAAGATAATTAGAGAAGAAAACCAAAAAACTTCTGAACAAAGTAAAAGAATAAGAAATGAAAGAAGTAGCTTACAGTCCATGGTTAAAATTTTATATGCTAGCAAAAGCTTTTCTTCATAAACACCCATTCTTGAATTGTTAATAAGCCTTTCACGTTTGTTTTTGCAGCCTTACTGACATGGGTTTGTTCAGCTTGTGATCAGTATGCAAACCATGGGACATGAAATGCCAAATTGCATTGCTCTCTAAAGCATGTTAAGCTTCTGTTGCTCAGTATTGTGACTGTGAGGACATGTCAAGATGCTCATGTCAGCACATATCATTATACATAGGTGTACTGTGGCTAGAGGTAGGTATAGATGAAAAACTGATTGACTTTCAGAGAAGAATTTATATTCCCATGTCTCTTAATGTGTGTGATTATGAGAATTTCCCCCTATGTCCTTCTGTTCTGAAAAAAAGAGACATTCATGGAACTGGTCAGTAGATGCTTCATTATAGTTAAAACACTGACAGAATAGTGATTCACTGACAGGGTACCATGTGACCATTATCTCTCTGTATGATTTCTTGCTTTGCTTGATCTCTTTTTCTTTCAGGTTTAAAGCTGCTTCAGGCAAAACAAAACAACAAAGTTGGTGTGTTCCATACATGTAAGACAAACGTTGCTTTTATTGTATTGTTGGTTTTGTGAGGTTCATATAGTGATATTGTTTTTGACTGCTGTTTCATTTTCATAACCTGATCTCCTGTCCTCCACAAACAGCATGAAAACTGTACCACATCCAGCCATGTGTTTTCATACATTCATTTCATGGTAAAGTGTCATTATATAGCTGCACGTGATCATTAACTCAAATAAATAAATAGATTGGTATTGTGAAAAAATACAAATGGATGAATTTCTACTTTCTTTTTTCTCTTTGAACAGCTATTGTGGGTGCAAAGGGTGATTTGTATTTTGGCCTTTCGATGAACATTGGAATATTTTAACTGGAGAAATAGACAAAATAATCCTTTTAAGAAAACTTTATATTGTGAATATTTCTCCTAGACTTCTCTCAAATGCACAAGCATGGCCTCTATATTTTCAGTTTTATTGTGCTGCACACCTGCTGTGAAATACAAGCCCATTTCATGCTTTCAGAGAGGACTGGAATTTATATACAACCATCTGACAGCCCAATCATTCTCTTAGAAATCATCAGGTTAGAGCTTTGCTTTACATTTTTCATTAGTATCCATTAAAACAGCAGGATAGATTTCTTGGCAAAAACTTAGCAGTTCCATCATTGGAGATCTCTTAGAACTTGCTAGACAAACATCTATTTCAAGCATCATAAAACAAATTAATCCTACTTTTGGGCAGAGTGATGAATTAGATAGCCCCTAGCACCACTTCCAATTCCATGATTAGATCATGTTTCCTGAAAAAGAGCATATAATATGATTTCTGGCACATGGAGATTCTGAAGCAGGCTGTAGATTGACCCTGTTGACCAGATGGTCATTTCTCAGCACACTAGCAGGGAAAGTAGGGGAAAAAAAGAAAGAAAAAAAGAAATTAAGGACATTTATAGTTGGATATTGAATAAATAAAGCCATAAGGGGAATATGATGAATTGCTGGAGAACGTAACATATTATATCATCTGAGGATCCAAGAAAAAACTCTTTATCCCAGCATGTAGTCTGAGATGCCTCACAGAGATTAAAAAATGATGAAAGAACAAATTTTAGCTGCTCATTTAGGGTGGGATGAAAGAAGTTTTAAGTGTGCAGAAGCATATTTTTTGCCATTCTTCTTGAAAGTTTGAAGAGGAGAAAAGCCACATGGTGTTTACCATAGTGCTATGGTCTTAGAAGTAAAAAATAACAATAGTCAGAAAAGGTTGGGAAATTTGTTAGAATGTCTTCTGTGTCAGCCTGTGAACACTGAGAATTGTGTAACATTTTAGAAGTCCCAAATCCTTTACATGCACTAGCAATTACTGACTGTGCTACAGCAGCACCTGGAGACTCTAAAGGAGTTTTGGCCTTTTGAAGGTAAATGCATACCTGCTAAGCTGAGAAGCAATGCATTTCCCACAGAGTTCAAATTCCAATCAGAAAAATCAGGAAAGACATTCCTAGCTTGTAAGTTTTGTAGAAATTAATGTGGAGAAAGAGTACATATGTTGCTTAAAAATCAGGCAGGAAACCTATGGTACATAACAGAACTGAGTCCACCGCTCCCAAAGGTCCTTCTGTAGGTGTGTAACAATTTTAATTGTAAGCAGACAGTAATTTGACAGTCAGATCTACAAGTCGCAAGATACCACTTGAAGAGATCCCATGGCAGGCCCATGACCTCTGCTTGTAAACCGCTTAGGTATCATCAGAAGTGGTTGTGCAATTGCATGTTTGTTTGCATACCCTGTTGTATGCACCTGAAACTAAGTTACTGCTTAAGCAGTGCATAGCTATTTAGTACATTTGTCAAAATAGTACCAACAATGCAGTTTGTTGATGAGAAAAAAATGAGTAATTGAAGTAGAAGGCTAGTAGAGAAAAAAAAAATATTCTGGCGATGTCTTAAGAGATACAGGGGGAACATTTCTGTATCAATTGTCTTAAGTACAGTCTCCAGACAGTACAGAATACCAAAGGACTAAAGGTCCCAGCTTGGGAAGTTTGTCAAAGAGAAAATTAAGAACTGGTATCACATTTTTTGAAGCGAAAATCTTAAGAAGATTAAACTGTGGCACTTGGCTATCCCATGTGAATCCATAATTTTTATTCTACAAAGGCATAAATCACCATGATGTCAATAGATCCCAGGAGACTTAGTTTTGATGGTACAACTGGGTACAGTATTAAATGGTAAAAATTAAAGAAAGACCACATGGAGAACAGGGATAAGCAATATGACCTAAGGTGCCTCCTGTAGTCATACAACATGTTGTAAATATCAGCCAAGCATTTTTGCATGTAGCCAAATCAACATAATCTGCTTGGTGAAGACAGGAAGAAAGCCATATGAGGTGGCTGGAATAAGAAAAAGATGAAGCATGCCTCTTATAGTTTATGAATTAAATAAGGACAAATTAATTTTTTCTACTTCTATTCAGTATTAGAAGATAAAAAGTTAATATCCACAATATACACAGAGTTTATGGATGAAATGAAACGGAAATTTTAAAAAATCTCTTTTCATTTATCTGATGGAGTTTTTAGTTATGATGAAGGCATGTTTCCTTGAATTAGAAACATGTTTTTTAATCTTGTAAAATGGTTTGTTTGGAGATAAATAAATGTATATACACTTTAAATATGAAGGTTTATTTTTAAGAAATCTGACCAATCATTAATTTATTATGCCACTGATTTATTGGAAATTGTCTTCAGTTCTTTAGTATTATTCATATGAGGAAATTATCACAATTAATATAATTTTTAGAATTCTCTACCTGAAGGAAATGTTTTCTGGAATTGCTTAAAATAATGGGAGAGAGCTTATTCCTACTACACTTAACACTTTTTATTTACACTAGTGGCTTGTATCACTTCCATAGACGTGTTAGCTTCATCTCTGATAAACTGTATTTGAGACTGCTCTACTGGCAGTGCTGTGGGCAGTTGCCAGGTACAGAAATGCGTGGAAAGCAAAGTTACGTGTTTGTTCACTGTTCAAGTATAGGGTTCCTAAGGCAGATCTGACCTGGACTGGAGCATGAGACTATTTATATCTTGATGCCTACTGGGCTCCCAGTTGAGAATTCCTGCCTGGCTGCCAATCCATGGGTTACATTTTCCAGCCAGTCTCCACTGTGACTGAGACCTTCCCAATTGCTCTGTCAGTTACAGTGGGAATCAAATTACACAAACATGGCAGAAAGACTGAGAGCAGTGGAGAGAAAAATGGAAACATTGGCTGTGGAAAGGACAGGGTCTGTCCAGCTGGAGGGACTCATCAAAAGGAGCCCAGGGTTGAGCTCCAACTTTGGTTGACGGGGTATGTTTGCAAAGAACAATGAAGCTCTGTGTTATGGTTAGAGCACTGAGCTGTCGCTCTTCTTGGCTGGTGGGAAAAAATTCCCTGAACAAACCTACGTGTAACTCCTCACTCAGCAGAGATATCCCCATCCACTACTGCCTGCCACCAAAGGCTTCTCTTCGATACAGTCTACATTGGTGTTTGACCAAGCCAAATAGAAAAGGAGATTTAGAAGTCTTATTCATTCGTGTCACTAAGCCTCCATCTTGAGGCACACAAGAACCCCAAACTGACTTCCAAACATCAAAAAATAAAAAAGAAAAGTAGGCTTGCCAGCTGAATGAAGGACACTGGCCATGTCAGCACATCTTCTCAGGGCAACTGGGACATCTAGGGAGGAGAAAGTTTTTGGATCATAACTACATAAAATTGTGGAGGGAGCATGACATTTGCATCCATGGGTTTCCCCTTGTCTTTATCCACATCCAAAGTCAAGAAGGTTTGGCAGAACCTGTCTTTCCTGTAAGAACTTCACAGTCAGGACACTCGATGATGATGAAAGAAGTTTTCATTGCATCTTCTTTGATTCAAAATCATATTACCCATCTTAGAAGTAAGTTTCCTGAACACTAAAGTGTGAAGGGGAAGAGACACCCTTCATGTCCTTAGCTGAAACATAATTGTGAGTGAAAAGAAATTCAGGGTTCACTGTGGGAAAAAGAATCATAGAATGATAGAATGGTTGGAAGGGATCCCAAGGGTCACAGAGTTCCAACCCCCCTGCCACAGGCAGGACCATGAACCTCCAGGCCTGGATCTACACAAGGTTGCCCAGGGCCCCATCCAACCTGGTCTTGAACACCTCCAGGGACATCACATCAACCACTTCTCTGGGCAGCCTGTTCCAGCACCTCACCACTCTCTCTGTAAAAAACTTCCTCCTAATATCTAATTTAAACCTCCCCTCCTTTACCTTTAGTCCATTCCCCCTTGTCCTGCCATTTTCTACCCTTTTAAAAAGTTGATTCCCCTCCTGTTTATATGCTCCCTTCAGGGACTGGAAGGCTGCAATGAGGTCCCCCTGCAGCCTTCTATTTTCTCTTCCCTTCCCTTCCCTTCCCTTCCCTTCCCTTCCCTTCCCTTCCCTTCCCTTCCCTTCCCTTCCCAAGCCCAGCTCCCTCAGCCTCTCTTTACAGGGAAGGTGCTCCAGTCCTCTAATCATCCCCGTGGCCCTCCTCTGAACCCTCTCCAACAGTTCTACATCTTTCTTGCATTGGGGGCCCCAGATCTGGACACAGTACTGCAGATGGGGCCTCATGAGGGCAGAGTAGAGAGGAACAATGATCTCCCTCTCCCTGCTTGTCACCTCACTTCTGATGGAACCCAGGATACCATTGGCCTTCTGAGCTGCAAGAGTTAACTGCTGGCTCATGTTAAGTTTCTCATCCACCATGACACCCAGGTCCTTCTCAGCAGAGCTACTCTCAAGGAGCTCTTCTCCCAGTCTGTATAGATGTCTGGGATTCTTCCAGCCCAGGTGCAACACCTTACACTTGGCAGTGTTGAACCTCATTAGGTTCACTGGGGCCTACCTTTCCAGCCTGTCAAGATCCCTCTGGATGGCTTCCTTTCCTTCTGTGGTGTCAACCACACCACTCAGCTTGGTGTCATCCACAAACTTGCTGAGGGTGCACTCAATTCCATCATCAATGTCATTGATAAAGATGTTAAAGAGCACAGGTCCCAAGACAGACCCCTGGGGGACCCCGCTTGTCACTGACCGCCACCTGGACATAGAGCCATTGACCACCACCCTTTGTCTACATTCGGTCAACCAGTTTCTTATCCACTGGATGGTCCACCCACCAAACCCACATGTCTCCAATTTAGAGATAAGGATGTAGTGGGGGACTGTGTCAAAGGCCTTGCAAAAGTCCAGGTAGATGACATTGGTTGCCTTCCCTTAATCCACTGATGCTGTCACTCCATCATAGAAGGTCACCAGATTGGTGAGGCATGACCTTCCCTTGGTGAAGCTGTGCTGGCTGTCCCAGATCACATGCTCATCCCTCATGTGCTCCAACATGTCATCCAGGAAGATCTGTTCCATGGTCTTGTTAGGTACACAGGTGAGGCTCACAGGCCTGTAATTCCCTGGCTCTTCCTTGCTCCCTTTCTTATAAATGGGAGTGACATGACCTTTTTTCCAGTCCTCTCCTGACAGCCACGACTTTTCAAATATGATGGAGAGTGGCTTGGCAACCACATCAGCCAGCTCCTTCAGGACCCTGGGATGCATGTCATCTGGACCCATAGACTTGTAGACATTCAGTCTCATGAGGCCATCTCAGACTTGGTCTGCCCTTACAGTGTGGGGAGATTTACTCCCCCAGTTCCCACCTAGAGGTCCAGGGATGCAAGGTTTTGGGACTTGAGAATTATGAGAATCTTGGCTGCCAGAGAAGACTGAGGCAAAGAACTCATTCAGTACCTCAGCCTTCTCCACATCTGTTGCAGCCAATTCTCCTTTCTCATTTACCAAAGGGTGTATGCTCTCTTTGGCCTGTCTCTTCTGGCCAATGTACCTGTAAAATCCCTTCTTGTTGTTTTTAACATCCCTCACCAAGTTCAGTTCCATCTCTGCCTTGGCTTTCCTGATCCTATCTCTGCAAGTCCGAACAGCATCCCTGTATTCTTTCCAGGCAACACACCCTTGTTTCCAGAGTTTGTTCTTGCCTTTGTTTTCCCTCAGTTTGATCAGCAGGTCCTTGCCTAGCCATGCTGGTTTCCTGCCCCTCCTGCCCACTTTCTTATTCTGAGGAACAGAGAGCTCTTGAACTCTTAGAAAGGCATCCTTAAAGAGTAGCCAACTTTCCTCAACATTTCTGTCTCTAAGGACCACATCCCAGGAGATCTCGGCCAACAAGTCCTTAAACAGCCTAAAGTTTGCTCTCCTAAAGTTCAGGGTCCTGATCCCACTCTCTGCCAGGGCCACAATCCTTGAGATCAGAAACTCAACCAGGGCATGGTTGCTGCAGCCCAGGCTGTCTCCAATCTTAACACCTTTAATGATCTCCCCCACATTGGTGAGCACCAGGTCCAGCAACACATTGCCTCTGGTCGGTCTGTCCAATACCCAAACTAGAATGTTGTCATTTATAGACTCCAGGAGTCTCCTGGATCTCTTGCAGCTCACTGTGTGGATTTCCTAGCAGATATCCAGGTGGTTAAAGTCCCCATCAGGATGAGTGCCTGCGACCGTGATGCCTCCTGCAGCTGAAGGAGGAAGGTCTTGTCAGTAGTCTCTCTTTGATCTGGTAACCTGTAGTAGACCCCTATCACCAGCTGTTCTTTATTAGTTTCATCCCTAATTCTGACCCACAGGCTCTCAACCTGCTCCTGACCACTTCTCAGAGGGAGCTCCTCATAGTCTATCCATCTCAGAAGAAGAGATGAAGAAGCTAATGTAGACTATGAGCACTCATGCTTAGATCTCAGTTTATGTGATGTCCTCAGATGCGATCTGCTGTGCAAAGATCAATTTCTGTGTTTTACAGTAAAGAAAATTGCCCTTGCATCAGAGACACCAAAACTCTAGATTTCCTCATCCTGAGCAACTGTCTTAGCAGTTGCTTAGACTTGAACATTTTGTTTCTCCCATTGTTTTCTCTTCTCCTTCTGACTTGGCAAACCCCTTCTATGCAGTGGCCCAGTTTGGATGGAGAGAAATGGGAGGGAGATGATGGAGAGAAGGGGCAGAGCCAAAAATTTTCATTTTCATTCTGCAGTGGACTGTGCTCCTATAGTTGAGGCATTATTCTTATATACAGCTTGCCTGGACCCAAAGACTGAATTGAACCACAGAACCTTCTGTCTGGGTGAAAACCTCCTAGTGTCAGGCTATTAAACAAAGGGATGTTTGTTCTCCTGCATCTTGTGGAAGAAAGAATGGCTCCCACCGTTTCTTAGGAGTTGTTTCCCGTTAGATTGTGTTAGAAACACTCCAAGCAAGACTCTTAGAATAGAACTAATTTTAAATAGTGAATATTAAGTAGAGGAAGCACGCTAAGTAGAGGAAGGCCCAGTTTATGAACCTAATCAGGGTTTAGGCATGAGTTGCAGCAACCTGCCAAGCCTCAGGGTGTTTTAGACCTGCACAATTTTATTCTCTTCCTCCTTTACTTTTCAAAGTAGAGTTATGCCCAGTAACATCTTTTAGCTTCTTAAACATTTCCAAATGCTAGGAGACACTGTCTGAGATGCTTTCATGTCCAGATACAATCTATTGAACCTTTGGCCTCACTTCTGCCTCTTGTTTGTCCTTTATCATTTGACCCTTGAATTCAGCTGAGACCCAGATCCCAGACTGCCTGCTCAGAAGGAAGGTGAGATTTTAGCTTTGGCTGCACTTAAGCTGACCCTGGCCTGATTTCCCCCAAAAGGCTCTGGGTTAGGCCATATGTGAGTAGGGATTGTCAGGATTGCAATTATGGCTGCAAGTGCCTAAGTCCTCCTTAAAGCCCCTACTCAGCTGCCGTAAGGTTGAAAACGAACTAAAGTCAGGAGGTTCTGAGACGGATATGAAAAGCGTGAGGTAAGGAGTTAAAGTATCTTATTGGCAGTTCATTTTCCTAACAGAGTAGGCATTCATTCTCGCACGCTGGAAGCCTTTGTACTGGGAATGTATGAAGTCTTCAATTAAAGTTGATTAAAATGGTAATTTTGAGCTCTGATAGTTTAGAATAACATATTTTTTTCCTCTCCACACTCCACATCTGAAAATATTTAAACTACTTCAGTGGACTGCAACCTAAGTAATCCTGCTCCTATTTTTAGGGACATAAGCCCTGGCTTCAGCAGGACCGTGGCAGTTAGAATAAGAAGATTTTGCAAGTGTGGAGGATTAGCCTTTGCAGCAGTTGTATGACAAAGCAATAAAGTCACCGCTGCTAACACAGGAGGAGGAAAGAATTTTTCATTTATTGCATATTCATAATTGCCTTTTTTTTTAGCTCAGCAGCCTGCCAAAATCTATACAAAATTACCCCCCCTCCCCCTTTTTTTCTTCTTTTTTTTATTTTTTTTTTTTTCCAGTCCCGTGGATGTTTCACCTCACTGCAGAGTAGATGAGCGCTGGATGCCAGCACTGTCCTGGAAATGAGAACACTAAGCATCACAGTTTGGGTCCTCTCTAATCCTCTGGTGTGGAGTTAACCTGCTGAGACCTAAAAGCTCCTCTCTTCCTGGGTACTGATCTTTGTAATCATGAGGAAAGCAGCTAATTAAGTACACAGATGAAGGGACATTTTATTATTCAGCTCTTATATATGTGTACTAGCTTTACTCTTCCTCTAAAATCCATGCTCCAGCTGAGCAAGTGAACTAGTGCCCTTAAGTTTTATGACATCAATCCTACACTGGCAAACCTGCAAGATGACAAAGGAAACAAATTATTGGAACAGCAAACCCACAGAAGATAGCACAGAAGGCTAAGAGGTAAAACTTGTCATTAAAGCAAAAAAAAAAATCTATCCACAACCTTCCCCCTCTAGCCTCTTAAAACTCCAAACAAAAACCTCCAAGCAGACAAAGTCAAAACTTTATCGTAGTTCAGCTGGGTGAACATGCAGGATTTTGGAAGTAGCATGGATAAAACACGGCCAGAGATGTGTAGCTCTGTATTTTCACTGTGTTAGGATAAGTTTCCCCTTTCAGTTGCAGAAATTTCCAATGTAAAGAGATTACAACAGAGGCATCAGATGTTCTTGGTTGCCTTCATTTAAATGCTTATCTGGTCCTGCTTACATCACCCTGAAGTTCACTCTCTGTAGGCTTTTCAGAGATGTCCTTCATTGACACCAACATTCAGACAAGACACTTCAGACTCGTGTGTAAGTGTTCACAGCTCATAGGGGACACGGCTCTTCCCCTTTATGCCACCTTAGGGATGAAGCATCCATTGACTCAGACCGTGGGGACCCTGAGAGAATACCCTATTACCCACTTACTGCAAGCTGCGGGAATGATTCCACGCCATTTCCCCTTCTTGTGGTGCCTTAGGTCTTCTCCCAGGAAGCTGATGTGCTTGACGGGGAAATAGGGCAATCTTAAAACCCTGGGGGATTTTCTAAATTATGGTAACTGCTAGTGGGCATATGCAACAGTCACACAGAGATTTCTGGAAAGGAAGTCTCAGGCATCCTTCCTTTTCCAGGCCAATGCTCGCTGCAGGGTGGCATAAAGGCGCAGCAGAAAGTTGGGGTTACCAGATGCTATGTCTATTTCTGTGGATATTCCTATGCTATGAAGATTTCTGGATGAAGAGGTACTTTGTGTTTTCAACACAATAAAAATAGCCAACACAGGTGAATCCTGCTTAGCAAATCTAACTGGGGTTTGGTATGAGAAATTTTGATCTTTAAGCTATTTCACTGAGTCTGGACCTTAACAAAGTTTTCATCCTCTGATAGAGACCCATGGTCAGAGTTACAAAGACATTTTGGTGCTGATAAATGTGCATAGGAGGATTTGCAAAGTACCTTAGGAATATAGGCACCGAATTTCAATTCCTTTGGCAGAAATCCAGAAAGAGAAAGGTCCACTAGATGACACAAATGTCTAAAAATTAGTTAGGATATGGACTAAGTTTCAGGTGTCAACCCTACCTTCCCCTTAAAAGGGTCCTGAACCTTGACATAGGAGTTAAAGTTCTCCACAGATTCCATGGGAGATTCAGGCACTTCTGTTTTGGTTGTAGAAAGTAGTCTGCGAGTGCCTAGAATTAACTCATCAAGTTTAAGACAAATGTCTGAAATACTGATCAACTTTGTGCTTCAGGCCCCAGATTCAAACCTTCAAGATGTTGGGTTTTTAAAGTTTTTTTTCACAAGAACATGTTTTTCTGGCCGATCTTTTAAAACAAGCAGAGCTCACTGTTAGAACTGTACCTGGTAGCAGTCTTCTTGAATTAGTTTGGTTAAAAAAGCTGAGACATTCTGAGTCTCCTTCAGCTTCAGCTTCGTCCTCCCTAGACAAAGCCCCGAGCATCAGCCTACATGATGATCGTGCAAGGCCGGATTTTAAGCTACAGTGAAGCTAAGACATTCTGTACCAATAAATGCAGGTTAACAGAAAACAGAGAAACAGTGTATGGGGAAATATTTTTAGGTGCTGAAAATAAGGTATTCAACTTGAAAAGCACATTTCTAGTGCCAGCTCCTGCTGTGAAGACTCTTCTAAGATTTTTAGTCCACTGGCTAATAAGAGCATGTGAATATGGGAATTACTGCTTCCTGTTGGATATCCTCTTTTGTAAACTATGTTGCTCAAGTATTTTTGCTGTGCAGTGCAGCAAAGACAGCATGTCCCCAGGCTGTCCATCTCATCAGGTTTATGGCTATGTGGGTTGGACTCTCCTCAAATTGCAGAGACAGCAGAATTTAGGGCTATATTTCCCAGCTGTTCAGCTGGGAAAAACATCTATTTCTGCTGCCTCCACTGTGGACAAATGGATCCTTTCATTACTTTGGAAGTGTATTGAACACCTCTGGTGGAGCAGGATGTTCAGCAGATGCAGGGTGTGTGCAAGCCACCAGTGTACACCCAATGGGCATATGCAGAATGCATGGGCAGCAAAAAGAAAGCTTTATTAAGTATCCAGTGAAGTTTAGATGCCTCAGAGTTCAGGTGTCAGGAGGAGGGGTGAACGATGATGACTTCTAATATGGGACTACAGGTTTCAATTCCTGTAGTTACTAAAACCTCACTAGAGAGGCACTTAGCTGATCCTGTGAAGACCTGCAAATTTAAGTTGGGATTCTTCTTTCCTCTGAACCCCAAATAAACAAGCAGAAGATTTTCCTTTACTTGTACCTTCACTAACAGCACTCTGGATAGTTCATCTGCCCTCTGTAAAACCCCAAGGCTTCACTTACTGGCACGGCAGCCCAGTCTGACATGTTTGCAAACCTAAGCACCAGTGTGACACTGCAGCAGAACACTGGTGATTTAGGTGTAAAGTAATTTCCCTTTGATTTATCTCTTATAAAAATGAAATTAAGGAAAAAATATTTCAGGGAAATTTCATGTAATGTCACAGACCCTATTCTGGCATAATTCCATGCCCTCCAGAATATCCTTTCATTAAACCGATTGCAAAGCTTATATGCAGTAGAAATTGAAAGGCAATGTGGTTTTATCACTTAATCTTCAATATTAGTGTTTTGGGTTTTTATTGTTTTTTATTGCACGGGACGCTTTAGTTGAATATCCTCACAGATGATATAATTTCTTTCCTGATTTTCCATTTAAGATCTGTCAGTGGAACAAGTATTTGCTATGGATCATTTTGACCTGAAGTTTCCTCATCAACAACTTACACATCAACCACACTCTGAAATAGGTTCAGTTTCCTTTTGAATCTGTCATGAATTTACTAATCTTCAGCTCACCCTCTATGTCACTCAGATAAATTATAAGCCTAGAGATTCTGCAAGTGCTGAGCAGCATCTCTTTTTTATTACTTTTTCCTTGCAGCAGAGATTTGTTTCATGCACAATCATTTAAATTTCTTTATCAGGATATGAGTGAGGCATCTTGAATAAGATAAACACTGTGCTGAACTTTCACCCAAACAGGAATCAAATTAATCTCAATGTTAAGAAAATAGTCTTTAGAAGTACTAAATCTGTGTTTTGCAGAGATGTGGCAATATCTTAAGAAAAGCAGAACCAGCTATTTACAAAACCATTTGTATGACACACTCAGCTGATCTTTGGATTAGAATAGGTTTCAAATTTTTTAAGTTTCCCCATCACTGATTATATTGGTTCTATTTTCTCAATAATGTGGGTAAAAATAAATTTCTATAAATATGGTTCATTGTTTTTGCTACTTTTTTCACACCACGGTTTATTATAGTGCTACCTTTTAGCTAGCCCATGTTCTAGTGAGGTAATTCCTATGGGAGCTGCATTTAGATCAAACTATGCATACATAATATGCAGCTGACATTTTATATGAAATGCTAATGGAAGCGTCTGATTTTGCTTCTAGTCAAGTGAGGAGATGCAGAGTAAGTCCTGAAATTAATATTTATTCATGAGGATTAGTTGCTGCACACACATGTCCTTACCTGGCAGATGTGCTAGGAACAGGCAAAACTGCTAGGAGCTATGAACATAAAGACTACATATATTTTAGGAAGAATCACAATTCCTGAACTCTAAGAAGAATTAATGGTTCCAGCTTCTCAGATTACTTTGGCTGGGATAAATCTGAAGTCCTATAGTTAATAGTCTATGTGTTTGTTCCTATAGATATCTTTCTACTGGAAAACACAATTTGAACGTAAGCAAAAAAATTTAGATGGATGTACCAGTTTCATTGAAACCTGGGACATAGCAGGGAGGAAGGAGGAGGGAGGGCTTTTGTATAAATAAACATTGCATACATGCAAAATATTATATTTCCAGGTCTATAATATTTTAATTTTTCATCAGGAAATGTCTTTTGAATTTTAAAAATACATAGGATCAAAGAATCACAGAAAAATTCAGGTTAGAAGGAAGTTAATCCAGTCTTCTCCTCGCAATAGGGTCAATATTATACTCAGACCAGATTGCAGTTTAGAAACTGTAGAAAAAAAATTCAAATCTGAGACAAAAATGTTATGATTAATCATAAGCCAAAAAAAAAAAGAACATGTGATGTTTTCAAGAGAGTTTGAAATTGTCTGCTTTCTTTGTGGTAAGTTATGATCCAATACTGAAAATATGAGTATCCCAGGAAGCAGAAGCTTATAACTAATTTACAACTTCAGTTGACAACATCACCAGATTCGGTAACTGAAAACCTCATGTGTCTAAATTACAGCTGGTCAAAGGGCTGCACTGTTGTAAATATTGTGGTTGATTTACTCAGAACGAATACAGACTTTCCATATACACACGAATAAATTTATATCCTAGAGGAATAGCAATCCAACCTGCATGCTAAGCTCAAGCACAAATAATATGTCACTTCAGCATCAAACGGAAAATATGATTCCAAACAGTGAGGTTACCTGACCCCTCGTCTTTGGATTCCTCTGTGACTGTAGCAGTATTTTAAGACAAAGCTGAAATTCCAGAATCAGTATTCCTGTTTCCCCAAACGCCCTAAATCCCCTTCATCCATTCGATTCTTACTGTCCTGGCAAACTCCACCTCTCTCCTGTATCAGCTTCTTGCAACAAATCAAACATTAAAAACAAACCAAGGATCAACTGTCTTGAAACATATAAAAGGAAACCAAACAACCCTTCCCATGTTCCTCTTCCCCACAGAGTTGATACTGTAAGTTAGGAAGGGAATTTTGTTTCAAAATACCAACCTTCAGGAATAAAAGGGGTGGATCTTATTTAAGCCTCTAATACAATCCAGAACACTCATTTTTAGTGTTTTGATGCTTTGATCAGACAAAACACTGCAGGTAACTTTGCACAGCCTTTTAATGAAGCATGCTATGAATAAACAATTCCTGTTGTTAGTATGAAAAAAAGACAGGGAAGGCAAGAAAACAAACACATACGTAAAGAGATGGAATAAAGGGGAATGGTAACAATAATAAAAAAATTCATAACAATGAAAGTGAGTGGAGAAATGTAGAAAACAAAAAATAAATGGGAGTGGAAGGAAATTAGAAGACTCAAAGATGAAAAATGCAGTGAAGCAGGAAAATGGTGAATAAAAAATATTAAAAAAGAAAGAGAAAGCAAATTGAAAACTCCATGCAATCACACTGCATAGAAATAAACAAAGTAGAACAACTAGGGAGATAAGGAAATTATCCAAGAATAAAAATATGAATGTAAATTGAAATGCATGTTTTTGGAAGATGGGAACTGTAAACAATTTCTGTAAGTAAATTAAAAATGAAAAGCAAGGAGGAGGCCAAGAATTTTGGAAGGATGTTCTTGACCAATTTGAAAACATTTCAGGATCACTGATTTCTCAGACTTTGGAATAGTACTGACAAATCTTTCTGTCGTGGTTAAAAACTTCACTTTCCCCAGATGCTCTCCCTCTTTTTTTTTTTTTTCTTTTTTTTTTTTAAATTCTAGTGCTGGTGAGAGTTGTTGGAAAGAGTCTGCTGATGCCTGTCAGCTGCAGCAATGCACAGCCCGCAGCACCAGGTGTGAAGTGCCTGGCTGAGGTCAGGGCACAGCCTCCATATGACTTCTTGAAGGTTTAGGTTAGTTCATCCTCCAAAGGCACCAACAGCTCAGTGGGGAAACCAACGTTGAAAAAGTCATAAAAGGAAGTGTGCCCTTGCAAAGAGCCTGAATGGTGCAAGGTCTGCTGCATGAGGGAAGAGTAACAGGAGCTTTTGTTACAGTAATTTGGTGGATGCAGGGGATGCATCATTGAGTCTAAAGTCATATTACCTCAGACATTCAGATTTCAGGTTCAGATTAGATGTTGGGAAAAAAATTTTTTACTGAAAGAGTTGTCAGAGCCTGGAACAGGCTGCTCAGGGAGGTGGTTGAATCACCTTCCCTGGATGTGTTTAAAAAAAGGGTAGATGAGGTACTTAGGGATATGGTTCAGCATAGGACAGGAACGGTTGGACTTGATGATCTTAAAGGTCTTTTCCAACCTTGTGATTCTGTGATTCTGAAACTCACTTGGAACTAGATTTCTGAAGGGTCCAATCTTCTCGCTCCTATCCACCTCTGCTAAGAGCTTATGTAGTTTTTGCTGTTGAAAAAAGGTGTTTCCTGTTTTAGAAGCAACTCTATGGGTTTGGTATCTGGTCATGGTACTTTTCCAAATTTGACAGATAGTTAGAGCAGAGCATCAGCAATGACAAGGTGAGGGGCAATATGTGGGAGTCTGTAACTGGGAAAGAAGGACACAAGTGATGAAGTAGTGTGTGTGTATCTTGGGACATGACAGCAGAAAGCAGTCTCGGAGGACTGGCAGAGAAATCTAAGTAGCTGAAAAAACCCTGTGACAGCCAAAAGAGTGTTTCCAATGGTACAAGAAGATATAGGGCAGAAGGAAGGGAATCAGACCTGTGCAGAGGAGGATCTGGGCACATTTCATTTAGATGGTCATCCTTCTTAAACACCCACAGTAATCTCTCAGTCAGGGCCTGTCACCATCCTATTTGAGCACCCCACAGTCTTTCATACAATTATGTTGTCAAAACTCTTGCAAAATAGAGAACAGTTATGATGCCCCAGGAGGCTGAACAGTTTGTTCACGATCACTCAGATACTCTGTAGCTAACGCTGTGGTGTCCTAGCCTTGCATCGCAGACCACTGGGTTCATGCTTGCTCCCTATACTGTTTTTACCCTCAAGAAAGATTTACCACTGACTTCACCTAGTCACTATTTTGTTCTTCCTTCCTCTGCCCCTGCTCTTTCATCTGTAGGTGCCACGTGGGTAGCTGTTCCTCAGCAAAAGGGGACAGCTGGAGAAGGGAGCTCAGGAAAAAAAGCTGGGAGCTGCAAAGAGGTGGTCAGTGGGGAAAGCTGGGCTACTGCATAGTCATACAGACATCCTACAACTGCAAGAGACACTACTAGGGAGCCAGAAGCAGTGAACAAGGACTACCTGTATGTGTCAAAAATGCTTTGTTTATAAGTTAGAGGAAATGATGCGCCCCAAGGCTGCATTGGCCCTGACTTGCTGTTGCAGGGATTGCTCATACTCTTCTAGAAAGTGTACAGAGAAGCCCTGAGGCACTTAGGAGTGGTACGGCCTGCATGCAAACACAGACATAGCTTGTGTCTCTGCACCGTGAGCTATGGCACCTGACAAATAAGTACTAGCACTTGATTTGGTAGGAAAGAGAGCACACGTCCGCAGCAAAATAGGGTCACAGCATTTATCTTGCTGAGGCATGACCGGTATTTATGTGAGTTGTCTCGAAAAGCAAAGCCTACACCCTCCCTGTGTGCAGGTTGCTCAGCTCCTCCACAAGAACAGCAAGTCAAGGACCACTCTTCCCAACTGGTTCACAGGTCTCCATTAACATGCCACAAGCTGCTCAATCCCCGCCCTCCCACTGACTGTCCTCCACAGCCAGGGACCCCCACTCTCCCCTTGCAACACTGCCTGCAGAGCACAGCACGTGCCATGATGACCCTGGTCATTCACCCAGTTCATATTTTCAGTCAGGCCTGAACCTGAAGCAAAGCAGTGTCTGTAGTGTCCTGTGCTTTCGCTAATGTGCCACAAAGGTGCTGGTCTCCTTGGCTCCAGCAGCAATCATGGACATGTGGCTTTTGGGAAACAGCCGGTACCCAGCCAGCCAGTACAATCATAGTAAGCGTCAGCCTGCAAAAGGTCTGAGAGTTATATCCACATTCCCTCTTATCATAGTCACAGCCTTGCCAAATTGCTTCTGTGCCTCCTTCTGTGATACAGCTACGTTTATCTAAATATATGCACCTCAGATTACAGCTTTCAGCTGGGGTCCACGCACCTGAAGGTTGATGAGAGGTTAACAGAAAAGGTCTGCAGCACCAGCAGGGCCCTGTTACAGGTTTTACAACTCCCAGACTACAGATTTGTGTGACAATTTCCATCTTCAGGGAAGCATTAGCATGCAAAGAGTAAAAAAAGAAAAGCAAGCAAGTTAACACTAGCTACACTTTTTATTGTGTGGTTTATGGAGGTTTATTCTGATTCACACACTATATTTTGGGATACTCCAATTCTAAGTTAATAGTACTTTTGGTCAAAGACTAGCAGGGTTTATTAAGCCAGTATACACATGCATGTGTGCATCTGTTTGTTAATCTTAAATTGAAAATTATTGAAGAACTAGACCCAATGAAATGATGGCACACTGACATCTCATTTTCTTATTATTCCCAAATAAAGACTGAATAAAATAAATGTACCAGTTTCACAGTAGCGAAAGTTTCCTTTTACTCAATGACAATTTGATGCTATCAGTTACTAGGATGGGAAGCCTAGCTATAGCACATATTACTGCTGCATTGTTCTTTAGGTATGTAAATATGTTAGTTTGTGGGTTTTCCTGAAACGTATGATCAGCAGAAAAGGAGCAGTATAATTATCTTTAACCATATTAAAAGCTAAGGAAAAGATTGTGAATTTGTTTTAATTAAACCAAACCACTTTACCAGCTTATGCCCTAAACAAGGCCATTTTAGCAAATTCTGTCAAATGAAACCCAAGTGGGATGAAGTGCCAAGTATTTTACTGCCAACTCTGTAAATGCTGGCGACATTATCCTCTTATTTTGCCAGTGTAATAGAGGATCAATTCTACGATGCTATAGAGTCTCAGCTATATAATCATTAATTATGGTTTCTGTATTAAATACAAAGGAAAAAAATTGGTAAAACCTTTCCTGGTTTCAAATGTCAAATTAAGTCTGCATGAGGTTGATGATAAATGTTCTGAAGATTCATTGCTGTTGGCATGATTACCCATGGAGTCATCATTGTTGGTTACAATAAGTACAGTGTTGTTACAGCTGGGAAAAAGTAAGGCAAAAGACTCTGGAATATCGTAGTATGAAACGCTGTATTAAACTTTACAGCAGTGTTTAGAGACAGTTGTTCAGGAAACCCGGACTGTACGCTATGTGAGCAACATGAAAACATCAGGAGTGTAAAACCTTAAGAAAGCCTGGCATGCAAAACTGGAGTAATGCTCTGATCCAAGGTTTGGTTATTGAACACAAAGGACCACTTGGTCTGAAGATGCATCGTTTTGGAGATGTCGACTGAAATGGGCATTACTTCATCTGCAAAAAGGCAAGCGAGTCCCCTTTCCTACATAAAATGCCCCTTTTTTTTAAATTGAAGAAAGTAGCTTAAAAAGAAAAATCCTCAGGTCCCTTGAGAGCTATGAAGAAGACCTTACACTTTTTCTTTTAAAGAAATCTTAGCACAGCAGTGGGGAACTACAGCAAGGTAGTAGTTGTTCGGTTGCCTTTTTGCTAAGACAAGTCTCTTGGGCAGAAAGGGAGATTCAGACAAAACCACAAGTGACCATGCCTTCATGTTTTTTATTGGTGTGCTTGGGGTGAAAAGCCATTTGTGGTCTAGCCTTTGGGGGATATAGCAAGTTCCTTGTAAATATTAGGTGACCCATTGATTTAAATCTTTACTTAGCCAGTTTTCTGGACAAAGACAAGTAAACCCAGTGTCTCTTCTTTAGAAAATGTACTTTATATGTACCTTTCATTACACAGCATTTCAATAAAAGAAATAGAGCTCGATGACTTGAGGCAATATGCTATTTACAGATAGTTTATTTTTAATTAGTGCTTTACTGTCAGACTACATCCTCTGTACACTTATACAGATGGGTAGTGGCTGAAACAGAATTAAAAAGGTCTGAGCTTTTTCTTAAACCCTTGGCTTTTTTAAGGCTTCACACAGCAAATGGAGAAACTAAAAGGTTTTGCTGTGGAAGGATGTCATGGAATCATAACAAGTTTATCGGTGTTTGGAAACTAGTGTTTTCCACTGATGGCAATGGCTGCTTGTCTGGATTTCTCAGCTAAGCAGTTTCCGTGGTCATTTTTCCACCATAGCTAGAAGAGGATGATAGCACCATCTAAGCTACATGTCTCAGTGAAGCCTGATTGCCTTTTCAGGGCTGGCTAGTTTTGTTTTCTTAACATCTGGAGGGAGTGTTATATGATTCTGACTTCAGCATAAATCAGTTTTTATTGCAATGTGCATGCAGTAATTTGTATTTATATACCAAAGTTTAGATTTTAGGATATTGCACAAAATCCCAGACTGCATCATTAAAAAGTTACACTGTAGTATTTATTAACCGGTTTTTGTACTGACAGCAATTTTGTCATACATTCATAAGGAGCTGTACTTCTGGCATATATATATATGTGTTTGTTATAATAATCACAGAATGTTCCAGCAGGACTATTAAACTTGCATGTTTCCCCAATCTGTTTATGTAATGCTTATTATACGCACAGCATATATCTGCTTTTCAAGGAAATTGCAATAAAATGTGCAAATTGTAATCGCTTTAAGGCACGGACTTTTTATTCCAAGTGCATTGCCAGCAGTCAGCAATGAAAAAACAGAGTAAGATACGTATAGCGTGTTGCCACAAGATACATCAGATGTGAGCGCCGCTACAAGTCTCCTTTCCCTAAAGGTGTTTCTTCTTAGGCTGTCCTGAAGAAAGCAAGCCTTTTGAATAGGCTTGGTAATTTTCTCTGCAGGGTCAGAAGATGTGCAAATTAGAGGTTGCCAAAAATATTTCACAAGCACACGCAGACTAAGACCTTGTACTTGTCTTTAAACAGCCAAAGAATCTCAAGTCTAGCAAGTAGACTAGAGACATGTCAAGTGATGAAATTGAATGTGAATGTAAAAGCTTTTCTCTGCTAAAAAAGAACACAGCCTTTAGATTAATATTAGCAAAGCCTACTATGTCACATTGCTACAATCAGCATCTCTCTGGGAAATAAGAATACATTAGTTCAGGTCAATATCTGCACTCCCATCAGACAAAATTACCTAACTGTCTTTGTCTGGTAATGATAATGACATTGTTAGCCTCCAGGGAGTTGACGTCACACAACTAAGCAACTCAGGAAGAGCAGTGTGTATAAGTGAACCAGCAAAGACCTCCATGGGCATGGGCTGATTCAGCTGACGGATGCTGTACCAACGTTGCTCTGCAAAAATCCAAATATGCCCCAAGCTGCACTTGATAAGAAAATAAGCAAATTGCCAAAAAGTGTTTTAGAATCACAGGCTCATTTTGGGTTTCAAGGGACCTCAGAGCCCATCTAGTTCCAATCCCCTGCCATGGGCAAGGACACCCTCCACTAGACCAGGTTCCCCAAAGCCTCATCCAGCCTGGCCTTGAACACTGCCAGGGAGGGGGCAGCCACAGCTTCTCTGGGCAATCTGTGCCAGGGCCTTGCCACCTTCGCAGGGAAGAATTTCTTCCTAATATCTAACCTAAATCTACTCTTCTTCAGGTTAAAGACTATTGTGCCTTTTCTTGTCACTCCATGCCCATGTGAACAATCGCTCTCCATCTTTCATGTAGACATCCTTTAAGTACTGGAAGGCTGCTCTAAGGTCTCCCTGGAGTCTTCTCCAGGCTGAACAAGCCTGACTGTCTCAGCCTATCTTCACAGCAGATTTGCTCCAGCCCTCTGATCATCTTTGTGGCCTTCCTCTGGACTCACTCCAACAACCTGATGTCTTACATGTACTGATGACCCCAGAGCTGGGTGCAGTACTCCAGGTGGGGTTTCTCTCTTAGGCATCTAAATTGTTTTCAGTGGCCTACTGGAAATATTTAAAGAACAGAATAGCATCTGATTAAAACCTAGTATCCTCAATTCATGCTCAGATGTACACATGTGTATTTGCACTTGTGATGGCTCATACACCTTTTCACTGTAAAAAAAAAAAAAAAGTAATCCTTTGCCTAATGTCTTTTGCTGTTTCTATCTACTTACCCATACATACCTTCTTACCTGCCTGTGAATACAACCAAGTCTTCCAAACTTAGCTAGGAAGAGGTAACTAAATATCAAAGCCCGTGAATAAGATTGACTGTACTGTATTATTGACATTGCTGTAAAAGGTGGCATATGAAATCTTTTGCCATTAAAAGGTGGCGTACAGTTTGCACACTCAGTCTACTTTATAAGAAAGGAACACCCAGTTTATTGAAGTGATTGTGGGGGCTACAATAGGAGGATTTTTTGGTGTTTGTTCAAGGGTTTACATGAAGCTAATTCTCTCTGTATATTGCATTTATTTAATTAAAAGAAAGGCTCAGTCAATATTGCTGTAACAAAGCCAAGGCATGTCTGAACTCATTAAAGTAGGGTTTGTATGCTGACACTGATGAAAGAGCTGCTGCTGGTGCTGCTGCAAGTCCATTTAGTTTTTACTAGACGTCAAGTTAGTTGCTTTTCCTGCACTGTCAGAGCTTGTAGATGAAGTTGTAGTACCATGAAAAAAGAGCATATGTGACATGGAGCCAGGGATTTCTCAGATGTTACCTGGACGTTGCCTCATTTGCCTGTCTTGTGATATAACAGCTTTGGGCAATCTGCTTTTTGCTCTCTTCCCTATCTCAAAATGGTGCCTATGCTTTCTCCATGGTCTCCTCCAAATAGCTGCACGTGGGAGGAGATACCTGCAATACAGCTTCTTCTACCCGCCATCCACCTCACATATGTTTGAGATGGGAAAAAAAAGAAATGGGGCAGTTGCAGGCATTCAACTTGCGAAAACTCTGCTAGAGCTGAATCTTCTGCTGCCGATGTTTTTCAGCCCACTGGGCTGCCAGGAAAATCTGCCGTTAGCGGATGCAGCTTACCTAACATCATAGCTGTGTAGACAGGCTTTTGTAGGGCATTCTCGAAGGCCGACTTAGCCCGCTCAGGCTCCTGTCACCAGACTGCCTCTACAGCCAGGGCGAAGGCAGCAGAGCATGCAGGACCATTATGGGATCCTGTTTCTCTTCAGTGACTACAGAGGTGATTAGCCTCACTGGCTAAAGTTAGCTTCCATGAAAAGTCTTTTAGTTGGACTTTTATCAAAATGACTGCTTCAGGGTCGAGCGGATTATATTCCCGTAGCTGCATTTTGACATGCTGTTTTGCTTTATTTCTCTCTGCACAGCACTGCTTAAGCACTGCCCAGAATTTTTAGAAGCTTCAGATCTGATCTGATTCATCCATTCTGAACAGCCTTGCAATGTTTCCCAGAGAAGATCCTTTTTATTCCCTCTTTTATCCTGCAAACTGGTTTTCTAAAAGGATCTGTCCCACTCTGTTAATCTGAAGTTTTGTTCATCAGTTGCCATTAATGGCTTTTGAGCATAACGTTCAATTCCAAATCCAAGAAGTCACAGATGTCTCAAAAATATTAGCTTACTCAACATCCCCCTGCCAAAACAGCCTACCACAAAACCACAAAACAATCCACCAAAAAACCCAGAGGAGAGGCTGAGGGCTTGGTCCTTGATTAGCCTGCAGAGGAGCATTCCCCCAGTACCTATGAGAAGGTCATAAAGAATACAGAGCCAGGCTCTTCACAGTGTTGTACGGCAGGAGGAGAGGTATTAATCAAAGGAGAAGAGTTTCAGGCTGGATGTAAGGATATGAAGAGAAGCTGTTTCCCCAGGACAGCCAAATAGTGGGGACCAGAGAGCCTCTACGCTTTCACAGGAGGTTTCAAGGACCAGCTGAATGAAGCCATTAGCAACCTGGTGTGATCTCAGAACTGACCCTCTTCTGAGTAAGGTGATGAAATAGAGATCTCCAGAGGTCTCCCCCCACTCCAGACAAGTATTTTGTGATTCTGAGTTTATCCATAGAAGGCATTAAGCACTGCTGCTCTTACGCAGGAGTGACTAACCGAACCCAAGATTAGAAGATTAGAATTTTTATTTTTTTCATTATACTTAGGAGAAAATATTTAAAGGTGTTTGGTTTTTTTTTCATTTTTTTTTCATTTGTTTGTTTGGGATTTCTTTTTTGAGCAAATAGACTGCTTCAAACTCTATACATGTATATACATTAAGCTAGAAAAGCTGAGAGATCATATTTGATTTTTGTGTCTTTATGAATCAGAGAACTACACACAAGAGTAGTTGTTGTAGATCCATTTTGGCAGTGGTGTTCTAGGACTCAGGGTCCTCGCATTCTCTTTCAGCATTGTCTCCATATGATTATTTTCTTCTGGCCTAGCAACAGAAGATTTATAGTCCCTCATCAGGAAGCTGCTGAGCCCCTCTCACTTTAATGACAAAAATTCCTACCAGCTTCACCCTGTGTGGCCAATCTGGAAAACACCCAAATCCTCCTGTAGGCACTAAACTGCGTAATCATCCAAATACCAAAACAAAACCTTTACCAAAAAGAGGCAGTAGCAACATGATTCCACATCCAGTATCAGGCCCTGCTGTGGTCTCAGCTCTTCCTTGTCTGACAGCTCTTTCGGCAGTGGACTAGAGTGGAATCAATCCTCCTGATTAAAATTTAGAAAATCTCTCCCACACTCCAGTCCCACAAGGCACAGTGGCATTCAGGTGAGTCTGACCTGCTCACAAGTATGCCCTTCTTTTGAGCTCTGCTCTAGCAGACCTGCTATCATCAAAATGAAGGTTGCCAGGGCAGCTCCAGAATTGTTCTCTTGACAGTATAATCCATCAGAGAGTCTGTGCTTGCCCACAATGCTGCTCTGATGGATAAAAAAGCCCTGCTGCCCTATGAGGTTGCTCCCGTGCCTTGTGGATATAAGACCACTTGGAGTGAGATGAGATGTTCACAGAGAGATATGTGCTCAGTCTTTACTAGTTTGCCTTGAGCAGCAGCTTCTAGAGTCCTTTACTCAGAGCCCAGTCCCTCTATCACACCCTGGAAGAACTGCTTCTATTAATTCCACCTGGAGAAGATTTAGGAAAAAGCTAGATTTGTGAAGGGGAAACCAAGAAGACCAGCTTTGCTTTTTTAACTCCTGTGGAAGAAATCCAGCTAGGCAATCTATCCAAGAGTTTCTGTTTACCCCTATGCAAGATAATCGTATTGCAAACATAGTAAGTAATTTTCGTTATTTAGCTGAAAATTACATTTTGAGGGCAAGAAAATAGAATTACCATGGTGAAAGGTTGACTCCACACCATTCTCTGCACCAGTGAATGACAGCCATGCCCTTGCATAAAGATATGATGGGCAGACTGCTGGGCAGGTCTTGAGCATGGATTGCAGTAGGGATGCTAGATGTGCACACAGAGTAAGAATTAAATAGGGTTTATAAATATATTGTGCCAATTGAAATATTAACTTTAATTCAATCTATAAATAGGGTTTGCATGCCACATGTGTCTGTATGTGAAAAGGCTAAAACTGATTTAATAGAATTGACAGGCAAGTGTTAAATATTTTGTAATAAATTATGAAAAGTCTAATTTTGATTTCCCAAGTACTCATCCAAAAAGATTATTAGAAAATGTAGGCTGTCATTAGTTTCTAACTGCATTCACACCACACACTTATTCTTACTTGAAATCCTTCTGGTCCTTCATTATTTTTAAGTGTTAAATATTGATTTGGAGTTTTTTTCACCTCAAAACCCTAATTGTTTTTTTAGGATTAAGAAAATTAAATGTATATTTTTTTAAATAAACCTCTGTATTCTTGTAGAGGTGGGGTTTTTCAGAGATTCTGCTCAGAGTTCTTTTGGCAAATATTTGTGCAAACTAGCAGTGAAAGTACTTTTCAATATTCGATTTAATGAAACACCATGTTGGAATGATAATTTGAATGGCTTTCCTGTGGAAGAGCTACTCCAAGTAGTGAGCACAGCTATACCAAATACATTCATTACAATCAGTTTTGAGAGAAATTCAGTGCCCCTTAGGCAAAAATTTAAAAAAAAAGAAAAAAAAAAAAAGTGATCAAGAAGTAAGGTTTAAACAAGCAATCTGCTGGATATTTATCTACACATGGGTACACATGCCTAACATTCCTGCTGTCAACCATTTATCTTTTCTCTACTGATTCCTTTCTGCTGCTTCATGTTAATTATTATTGTTTTCATTATAATTTTTCCATTTGTATCTCAAATTTGCTAAGTGATTTATAACAAAAAGCATGATCTCTGGCCTAAAAAAATCTGCATTCTGAAAACAAGATTAGACTAATATATTGCAGGGTGAAGAAGCACTTCATTGATTTCTACAATAAAACTCAAAAGGATTAATTGTGTAATAATTCCTCCAGGTCATTAGATTACTGTGGCAGGTGCTGTTTCATCTGCAAATTCCAACAAACAGTTATTTTCTTGAAATATGAGATTGTGAGGATGGGAAAATGACAATGCTTGGAACATTTCTGTAACATATGTCAGCTTCTTTATTTCCCTGGGTTGGACAAGAAAGTGAAGAACCCACAGCAGACTGTACTGTACTGTTTTGGAGAACAGAGAGGACAAAGTTCTTGTAAATCCTTCTGAAGAATTTGACGTAGTGTTGGATTTATATGTATTCAAATCTAAATACCATGCTACCTTGATGTAATTCTGGAAGTTGATAAGAATGTTGTTATTGGTGTTAAACTCATAAGGCTACTGATTAGAGGGAAAGAAGAGATGCTTTCACCAAATTTCTTTTTCGTGTCTGTATGTATGTTGACATGGATGTACTATGTGTCGCTATATATTTCTGTAGGCAAATTCTATTTGTGTTCCATTACCTTTTATAGAGTGACATACATAGTGGGATAAATTTCTTATTTGGAAAAGAATTATATATTGGCCAACATCATATGCCTAAACCTCAGAAGTTACAGAAAATATCCTTTCCAGATTGACCTCTTGTGCTAATTTCTATAGTATCTTAATATGTTCGTAAGAGCACTGATTGTTCTCTCTCATACATGGTTCTTTTTTTCTTCTCCTCCCTTCTCTCACACTGCAAGAGTCAGGGGATAGAACTGGATTAATTTCTAAATGTTATTACTCTATAATATGTAATACAATTCTCTTAGTGAGTCATATCAAGAAAAGGGACCATTTATTTTGAAAGTAGAGAGGCTTGATTCTTGTGAGAACAGGCCTTGTATACTCTTTCAGGGACATATAAGAAAACATGAAATTGGGAAAAAATAACTTTTTAAGAAAAATTTCATCACTGAAACATTGAGAATGATATTGATCAGATTCTCTTCTCCATGTCACACCTTTAAAATCCAAATGAGACTAGTACATGTACAAAAAGACATGGCAGATGAGTAGATTACAGTGACTTCAGGATCTGAGCATCGTTGTCCAGTGCCATTAGAAAGAGTGAAACCAATCTGCGGAGCCAGATTTGACAGTGGTGGCTCTAGTATAACCATGATGTCATGGCAGCTTTAGAGTAAGAGCTGAAAACAAACTAGGAAGACCAATAATCCTTAACCGAGTATTAGCCACACAGGTCTCTCTCCGAAGTGTGGCAAGCTGAACTGCATCTGTTTCCAATGTCCCAGATGGTTCTTGTACAATCCCTATAACTTCTTTCTGTATCCTATTCCCTTCTCACTGTTCCTTCCAAGATGCCACTGACTATGAATAATTTAATTTGCCTGCCAGAGTTCTCCATCACTTTCTCCAGCCTTAAGAGAGTAACTTTCTAACACTGTATTTCAATGACTTCTGGCAGAATATTTTCCATCTGCTTTTTCGATGTGTGAGTGTGGGAGGGGCAGAGGAGGCTGGGACAGTGGGGGTGGTGTCAAGGAATGATGCCAAGACATACTGCTCTCGCTGAAATGATCTACTGCTTCCTTTCTGTTTCCACAGGGTTCGGCACACTGCTCTCACTTCCCTTCAGTGAGGCTGCTGTTCCTCACTTCTCCCTGAGGTAAGGAAAAAAAGGAAAATCAACTCTTCTATGGAAAACTTTCAGAACATCTTAGAATTGGAAGAGTCCATGAAATAAAGCTTTTATCCTGTTCTTCTAGGCTTTTTTGACTCAACTAGTAATGTAGCTATCATGAAAAGTATTTGAAGTATGACCACTTGTCTGGGTGGATGAAGAGACCTGGGCAAGAATATAGAAACCCAGAAGGAGAGGGAGCTGGACTCCATCCCTCTCAGAGATCTCTCTGGGCATCGCTCCGTGAACTGGGAGGACAAAGATTCTCCTGATTATCACAGAAGGAAAATAACACAAAACAATAACTGTTTTCCAACATACGATTAATAAGCATAACGTTTATTTGCCATGTGGATTTTAGGGATTTACCTAAGATATACCTACTATAAGCAGTGTCCCCTATCTCTAGACATATCTTTGGAGTGGATTTCTGGGATGTTACACAAATAATGGAAGCTGTAAGAAACATTCTGAAGCAGCCTCTAGGATTGTGTTTGAGTACAGTTATGTAATAAGAAGCAGCAACTTGGATTACCTTGTGAAAGTCAAGAAAGATGACAGCAGGCATTATGCTTAACTTGGAACATATTAATGATAGATTAAATAATACAGTATCCTGTTGTCCTGAAAGAGTAGTCAGGCAGTTTGATGCCTGTAGCTATGCCTGATATGGTACACCCCATCACATTCAATCATGGATACTTAGATGGGCTGTGCAGGGCCTTTATGTAAATGGAGACCTCTTGGAAATCCCACCCATATTTGCCACAAGCTAAGGAGATGAAATCGTTCCGTGGAGCAATATTAGATCATGGAAATGGAATGCAAAAAGCTTAGTGCAGCTCTACTGTTGCTGATGCCTAGTGTGGAAGATGGCCACTGATTGCTGTTTCCTTTGAGATCTTGTACATTTCTTTCTTATGAGTTCTGCTAAATGCAGTGGCATTTCATCCAAGTTACATAGCTTCTCAGTAGATAATTTACTATTAATAATGTTAGTGCTTTATCCAGATTACATATTTTCTTCAGTAGATAAAGGCTTTAGCATATCTGTACAACTGACAGGGAATCATAGGAGAATTGCACATTCTTGAATGTTGCAATGTAAAGTTATCTCACTGAGATGTTCATGGGATAAAGACATGACTTTTTCTTTTCCTTCTAAGAATCATTAACACTGAATTAGCATGTTTTGCTGCTGCAAAGTAGCAAATTTAGTTGCTGATACCTATTTGTTAATGTTATATTGTGGATATGTTAATGCTTTTTTTCTCCCTAGTTTTAACTCAGTTTGACAAGTGAAAATCTACATGCAGCTGAGTAATTAATTTATACTTTGTGAAAGTTAAGAAACAATTTGAATGGCAATTCAGAAGAACCTCATGTAGTGCCTAAGTTAGATCATTGCTCCATGTACCTTACAGTATGTACAAGACAAAGGCTGAAATCTACAGCTTTGTTCTGTTTTGCATTAAATTGTAGGGTTCTTTTTTTTCCTCTTTTTGAGCATATGCCACCAAGCATGCTAATGAACCAGTAAAGAATCAGCTGCACTAACAGTTAATGAGAATTCAAAGAGATTTATTTAGCCTAGCATCATCGTTTCAGTGAAGATTCAAAGAAGATTAATTTGATTTATGTCAAAATGGAGGAATCTTTATATAATCTGCAGTCAAACTTTCATGAATATATTTATGCAGACTTGCAGAGCTCTTCAAATTAATGTGTAGAATTCTAAGGGAGAAGAAGACAATATTTATTTATATGTAAATTATTCTTTTTGTGCAGAAAATCTATTTCAGGTTTCAAATGTGTTTATATCTCCTCTCTGCGATGCTTGGGAACTTGCAGGATAAAATTTGGAGCTGCTGAAATCAATGAGTTTTATATGTGATTTTAATGGACTCCAGAATTCATCTACAAAAAAAAAAAAAAAGATGGGCAGACACAGATAAGAAAAGAACTACCCAGCATAATTCTTAAGGGCACTCTACCATACCTCAAAGCAACAATTTTTCTGGAATACTTATCACACATACAGAATGCACATTAGCGTGTTATCAACATTTCATCTGCTCTCTTTTGGAGAAGCTGCATGACTCACATCTTTCTCATACCCAAGTAAAAATCTCGTGCTAATAACGTCATTACAATGCACCAAAACCTCACATACAACTATATTAAGTATGGAAAAGACAGCTGATTTCAGCACTAGCAGGATTTGTAAGTGCATCACTGTTCCTCAAACCCTGTATCATTACCATTCCAGGAACTGTGTATGGCATCCTGAAGTGGCTTTTCATACGCCATTTCCATGGCCCTTCATGCACTGCTGCTTTCACATAATGACCCCATATCATGCATGATGATACCGTCAGTCACAGATGGCTCTAATACAAAAAGCCTTGTGTTGAGCCATTTTCTTCACATACACATGGAAATCCAAATTATTCATGAGTAACTGTACTTTTGTTAGACAACTTGCGCTATCTAAACTCCAAATTCACCAGATTATTCATGCATGGCCAACAAAGAAAGAAACTGTAGCATGCAGTATCAAATGACCTGACCAGCTCTCACAATGCCCTCCTTTATTTTTTTTATTTTTATTTTTTAAATTTGTTATCTAGTAGGGCTTTTTAAGCACTGGGAAGAAGTACTGCTGATGCACATAAATGCAATTCTTTGTCTGACCTGCTCTTTCCAAGCCTTTAGGTGAGCTTATTATTGGCAGTGGACATTAATCCAAGATTAACTATAAGAAGCAAAAGCATTTTGCTTGATCCAGATGGCTATTGGTAACTGATGTTAAGATTCAGAATAAGTCAAACTTCCACCTGGTACCTGTTTAGGCATATAATGTGAGGAAAACAGTAGATCTAGTCTAGTTTTGCATCAAAATATCCCTTTCCCACTAACACCACAGAACAGTCTTGATTTCAATTCAGTTTTCTTTCATTTCAGTAAGGGCATTTGTTAAATTGTGTTTTCCCCCTGAAAGGACTCCTATGCTCTCTGGCTGTGGCCACTGCTGTCTGTCAGACATCATATTCAGCTTATATTAATAATGTCATGCTTCAGTGATGAGGATTTAATGTCATGTACTGTCCAGCGTTCTGTATGGATCATGCACATAAAGTGTTTAGACATACATAATGAAATCTTAGCCATGGATTGCCTAGAAAAAGTACGGTATGGAAAAGCCCCTTTACTCTTACCTTAATTTTAAATGGTCACACGTATTTACTTACTATACTAACAGAATAAAGATGCGTAGAGTGATGCAGTATTTTTGGCCAGGGCAACCTGAAAAACAGCAAGTGTGTGGGAAGGATACAAGGCTGCTCTAGTGCAGATCCTGTGGGCATCAAGACACATTCTGCAGCTGACACCAGTTGGAGCAGAGTCCGTGGAGTTCTGGCCACTTCAAAAGCTAAAGAGAAATTTCGGTGGAAAAAATAAAATTGAAATAAGAGTCTTGTTTGACAAAAGTAGTAAAATATATTCCTCCTTAAAATGAACCTTAATATGATAAAACACGCTGAAAATCTCAGTCCAGCAAGATGGAAGAGGTCTGGCTTCCCATGGATCTGTGTTCTCTGATATTCATGTTTTACTCAACCACTTTTATATTCCTTTCCTCTATGTTTATACAGTTTCCTTAGGTCTTTCCCCACAACTGCAAGCTTCTTTTATGATACCTCACCTCCTTCTACATCCCAGGAGGGCTCCTGTAACAGTGTTTTGCAACTGGTGATCCTTGGGCCACTAGTAGTCAAAAGAAATCCAGGTGGCTTTCAATAAAAAGACCTGAAAAAATACCCAAAGGCTCTCATGTGTGCAAGCAAACAGTCACACAAAATTGGGGAAACAGCAGCACTTAATTAAAATTCAGAGCTGACACAAGTTTTAGTTTAGTGATAAATTAAAAGAAGTAAAAAAAATGCTCTTCAGCAGCCCTGCACAAGGGGAAGATATTTTTTGAAGTGGCTAAGCAACCCTTGAAATAAAACTAGCTGAGAATTGGCATCCTAACCATAACTATTTCTTGCTGTGTCCTTTACCCGTCATGTTAAGCCAGAGCACCACTTGCCATGGCAGGTTTAAATCTACCTGTGAACTGTATGACTTATCTGCTGAAGGAAAGCTGACAGGCATTTCAGCTGGGCAAGTTGATCTGTAAGCCTCGCTGGTGCCGACTTAGGTCCCTTTCTCCTTTCTAGCCACCTGTCTTTACAAAATGTACTGCAACGTGGTATCTTTGAGACCTCTACTTTTTGCCATATCTTCTTGTAACTGGCTAGCTAATTAGATGGTTATTAGGTGGTACTGACAGATGAATTCAAAGACCTTATTTACTAAGAAAAACCCAGCTGAAAATAGAAGGATATAGCAATGTTCTAGGTACACCTTCACCATGATCTTAATTAAAGGGTCACTTTGGTGCAGAGCATATAGAAGCTAAGAAATTAGGTCCTTTTAATGTGATTTAAAAGGAAGGAATGATACATTTCTTTTCCACTGAAATGTGGAAACTTAAAATCTGCACAGAGTAGTTAATGACAAGTTGGTCTAAAAATTATCTGCTACTGCAAAGTGCAGGTTCTGTGTTCAGTCACTTGTGCTATCATAACTCTGTTATGTAAAGTGAGGTCATGTGGATGTAGTGCTATGTAATGGGATAGGTTATAAAATCAGCTCTGAACAAAAATCCATTGCAATTTCCTATTCTCACTTTGACCAGGGATAAAAACTTTGTAGTGGCCTGCATTAGCTTAGCTCTGAACATATGGTGATACCACATTCCCCATTAGAAGAATGAATATACTTTTCCTTGACCCAGAATGTAATCCCAAATGGCAGTCACCTATGCTCTCTTATGCTGCAGTTTATGTCTACTGTAGGTACAGTAACCTTGGGTTTAAGCTCTTCAGCCTGTGATCATTGGGCAGCAGTATGGGGCTCAGGAGGAACCAACCTCTCAGTTATTATTTGCTTTGCTTTTCTGGCTTTTAATCTCTCATTGAACCTTCTCTGTCACCTGTAACTGAATCAGCTAATGTAAAGCTAACTCAGGGTAGCTCTCATTCCAGGCAATGCAACAACATTGTAATCAGTTAAAATAAAGGAGTGAAGAGGTTCAAAGGTTTGCGCCTTATCCTGCTAGAGAACAGTCAAACATGGAGAATAGTATCTTCACACATCACACCATTTCACAAAGGGTTATTAATTTTATTAACTCATAAATAAATTTCGTTCCTGCTGTCTTACTGCTGTGTGAGAGAAGTGGCAGGTTTGTCTCCAACATGCCATCTATGCTTCCAAATCTGAGATTGGAAAAAGCAAACATTACATAACTAAGATCATAACCTCCATGGAGTGACCTAGAAGAATCGCTTCTGTTTTCAGAAGCCTAATTAAAAAGTTTTCTTTGTCTTCATGGAGGAAAGAGCGAAAAAATAATAATTGCATGGAAACATGGGACTGTATCAGAGACCTTGGGGTTTTTTGAGGCAATTTACCCATAAACATAGTTTCCCAAACATCAGACGTAGAATGTTTCTCCAGGCTTTTTGGAAAACAGGTGACCTGAAAATAAATAAGTCATCATAATGAAAGCAAAGCTCTTAAGTCAACCATGAGCTTGAGCTTTTTCAGTGGCTATTCACAATGGAACTTTGAATCTTTCTGCAGTGATGTGCAATGAAAGGAGTTCTGTCCTTCTCTGTATTTTGCAAAGTAGTTAATATTTTCCTATGCTATATAAGTTAACTGTAGAAAGAATAATACCTTAATTACTAGGATAGAATATCATCCACTTAATTAACTTATCTCTTGAACTTCCTTTTAAAATATACTGCATGGTACTAAGTTCTAATGTGTTCTATTTATAATCTGTTCTTTTTCTAGAAGCAAAAATGAGACTGGAGTAGCATTTTGGATATGGAGATTTGCTAAACAAATTAGCTGTAAGGCTTCTCACATAATAATTCTTTAACTTTCAGATGGTGGCCTTACTTTAAAAAGCATATGCTGCACATAGAAATACTTTATAACTCTTTGGAAGTGAAAAGAAAGTGTATTTTAAGATTTAAAAATGTCAGGATATTCTTTGCTGATTATTCTATCTCCTAAATAGAAAATGTGAAGGGAACGATTCACAGCTGCAACTGTTGTAGGGCCAGGACAGTGAGTTTTTTCCCCCTTTCTTCCTTTTTGCTAGGTTTAGTGGAAAGCATTGTATGATTAAATGATTCCTGGGACTAGGAAATTAAATATGTCATATAAACCTTTAGATACTGCCCAATTTCTCCAAGGGAACTAGAAAACACAGCTTAACAGTACCGCATTTGCAATGAATGCCTTATGCAGGACTCCAGGGCTTTTGGTGTTGCCTGTAGGATTGGGGAAACAACTTACACTCCACTCCCACCTCACTCCATTTATCTTGGGAAATTGTGTCTGAAGAAAGAGCGCAATTCACCTGCTGTGAGTGGTGTTGCATTCCCTCATGCCTGGTTAGTATGCTTTGCTGGTTAGTATGTCTAAGCACAAAGATGGCCAAAGACAGGGATCTCCTGGAGAGAATCCAGCAGAGGGCTATAAAGATGATTAAGGGCCTGGAGCATCTCCCCTGTGAGGGAAGGCTGAATGAACTGGGGCTGTTCAGCCTTGAGATAAGAAGACTGAGAGGGGATCTGATCAATGTTTATAAATATCTTAAGTGTGGGACACAGGGGGAAATGGCCAGCCTCTTTTCAATGGTCTGTGGAGACAGGACAAGGGGCAATGGCTGCAAGTTGGAGCACAGGAAGTTCTGCACCAACACACAGAACTTTTTCACAGAGAAGGTGACAGAGCCCTGGGACAGGCTGCCCAAGGGGGTTGTGGGGTCTCCTTCTCTGGAGATATTCAAGACCCGTCTGGACGCCTCCCTGTGCAACCTGTCCTAGGGAACCTGCTTTGGAAGGAGTTTGGACTGGGTGACAGAGCCCTGGGACAGGCTGCCCAGGGGGTTGTGGAGTCTCCATCTCTGGAGATATTCCAGTCCCCTCTGGATGCCTATCTGTGAGACCTATCCTAGGGAGCTGCTTTGGCAGGGGGGTTGGACCCGATGATCTCTGGAGGTCCCTTCCAACCCCTATGATTCTGTGACTCTGTCATCTCCGACAGTCGCTTCCAACCCCTACAATTCTGTGATTCTGTGAAAGCTGTCCCACCTTCCCTCATCCCTGCAGCCAGACCAGATCAGGAAACAGACATTTGCTTTGCTCATCTGAAATCTGCTTTCTAGGACCATCTATAGCCCTATCTAACAACATCTGTGTTATTTTGAGGCCATTAGGTGACTCGTGGTGGTCTCTCTTTCTTGAATTCTGTTAGAGGGACAGAGTAAATTGGGCATTTAGGCTTTCACTTTGGTGAGGAGGCTGGGTAGTAGCTCCTTGGATCTGAAATCTGTGCTACAGTTGCCAGCAATTATGGGGTGTCAGGTCTGACAAGCTTAGTGTTCCCCTAAAGTCTTGTGTTTTTGTGTTCCCCTGATTCAGAAAGAAACACAGGCAACAAGAAGAAATCTGTAATAATTAGAACCAAAGTTCCCCATCCTCTTCTTTCTGTTTGCCCAGAAGACCACACAGCGCTCTGATTTCTGTAGTACTGGTGCATGGCAATTTCTAAACAATTTGTGGAGCAAGAGAATGAAAAAGATACAGGTATAAATTGCAAACCTACTACATATCAGTTTATAAAGTGAATAAAAACCCCAACAAAGTACCCTAAATTAATGTTATTAAATTTCTGTTAATCTTTTTTCCTTTCTGTTCTTCACCAGACGCAGTAAAAATCACTTTTTTTACAAGATCCTACTGAGTCAGTCCCAGATGGCAACTTTGGTTTCATCACCATCAGTGACTACATCTTCACCACGCTTGCACAAAAAACAAATTGGAGTCTTTGAAATTAATAAATGCCAAGCAGACAGCTCAGGATTACTCCCATAAAGTAGAAGTGTCACCCCATGGAGAAGATTCAAGTTTATTATTTGACCCTATTTTAGAGAAGAGAAAGGGTGCTCAGGGTCAGCCTAAAGGATATCTCCAGGCTGGTGAACTTCTAAGATATTTGCTCTTGTCTATGAATCTGTTTTTTCTCTAGGATAATCTGGACTTGGTTATATGAAGCACTTACTGCATTTGAAAACAATTCACTATATTTTGACTAAAAAAGGAAAAAAATCCATTAACATTTTCTGCCCATGTCTTTTCTTAGCTCTGTTGATGTGCAGAAGTGGGGTCTTAAAGTTCTAGTCTCTTGCTGCTTGGTACTACTATGACTTTAGCCATTTAAAATTGCTTTCATTGTCACTTCTTTTCTTGCTTTATAATATATACAGAGGTTCTGCCATAGGTTATATGCACTTGTGCTTGTGTAACCTGCAGATGAACAGTGATACAGCACAACGTTTAGCTCAGATCTCCTAATGTGTGGTTGCTCATATTTTATTATCTCCAGACAGGGAAAAATCACATAATGTATCTTCTCTCTGTGAGGAATAACACTGTCAGAACAGTTCACTTTTCTTAAAGCAACTCCTGGGAAATTTCCTACTATTTATTTTCACCAGTTTTGGCAATACTAAGAACACTAGTGCATAGGCTATACTAACTACACCAGTGTGTTCAAAAGGTGGTGAAGCCTGTTCTGAGTCTGACTGAAAACTGAAGATATGCTTTGTCAGAAGCATCAACATGGGCCAGAGATTTATTCCTCAGAACAAGCTTTCACCAAGTCAAGTTAGCTGTAATTTTTGCTATTTAGCTTGGAAGCACATGTATTTAGAAACATGGAAACCAATCTTTCACTCCCATTCTTTCAGAATAGCTTTTATTATTTGAAATGGGTTTTTTTTTAGATTTCTATAAGAAGTAGATCCCTTCCTTCTCTCAGCCTTCAGCCAAATGAAAATTTTGTAAAAGATGTTTGTCTTTCCTATTCTTCATAATAGCAAGTATATTGTGTAAATGTTCACATTTGATTATCTGATGGTTTAGCATTTTTTGGTTTTTTGTTTCTTAGTTTTGGGTTTAAAATTGGGTTTAAAAATTTCTTTATTCTTTGCTTGTCAGGGAAAACTGCATCCTGGTTGGTTGTTTTGTTTTCTTTTCTTTTCTGTTCTTTTTTTTTTTTCTTCCCCAAAATATGAATTTGGTCACATTGCATACTCTATATTTACATTGTTTAGTTGGTCTTCCATCTATAGTTGTTCTATTGTTTCTGATGATTTTTAAAATGTCCTGAATAAGGAATTTGTAGGGGATGTTCTTTTTGGTTCACTTCATTTACTTTAGTGGTGCTACATATTTTTACAAATTTAGCTTAGGTGACCAAAATATTTGTCCCTGGTGTAGCTTCTGTAGCTGAATTCTATGTTTAAAAAACATTGACCTAGAGACACAAAATTAATTTTATTTTTAGAAATCACAGAATACCATATGTGTTTATAAAATGGGGATAGCCATCAGACTTTGCATCCCTGATAAATAGAGACAATGCACATTGTCATCACAGGCCACAAAGGCTATGTAGGAAGTGCTCCTTAAACGCATTGTGAGAGTGAGAACTTGGAGAGCTAGTGTGCCCTGTTTGGGAAGGCCACTTAAAACACTAATGCCCAGGACTCTAATGAGCAACAAATATGCTTCAGATACAAAACATTAAAATGTTATGACTACCCTGTACTAGCGTGCCATGTCACAAATGTTCCTCTTTATTTGAGGAGAAACAGAGAGAACTCTTCATAGTGACAAACTTGTTTAATAGCTGTGTATATATAAATTTACCTAGTTATTTATAAAAGTATATAAGGTTTCTAAACTATATATATTTGTTACTCTTTCTCTCAGCAACCATGCCTTCTGCTATTTTGAGGTGATAGTTGATACCCAAATAAATCCTATTTGCTATATTCAGCTCATCTTTATTTTTGGTCTCTTATAACTAATGGTTGTGGGTCTCATCAGTTTGACCTTGAGAAGATCTTCTGTTTGCCGCATAGGACAATACAGATCTACACTGTCAGTTACAGTAGACATGATAAGCTTATGAAAGGGTAATAGAAGTCAGAAAACATGGACAAGGGATTAATTCAAAAAGCCTCCATGTTATAAATGTTAGAAGTGAGGTGGAAGAGTGGAAAATGTGTTCTGTGTGATCAGACAAAAAACCAGAAGAATCATATTCTAATTCTTCCACCACTTTCTTGCAGCCCGTGGCTCCAAAAATGTCCTGTAAATGTGAATTTTTCAGTGCTAGATTAGGACAGAGAATGCAATTAACTCATTTTACTTTAGACCACTCCAGTGGATGTGCCAGTAACTGAGCTGACCACCCCAGATGCTCTTAACAATCATAAAGCCATGGAGTTACAGCAGGGCAAAACTCCATAGAATCATACGCTGAGGTGGAAGGGACCCAAACGGATCATTGAGTCCAACTTCTGGATTCCCACAGGATCAGACAAGTCAGAGCATGTGACTGAGTGCACCTTTATGGGAAGAGTGTTCCCTGATTATTCAACTTACAGGTATCTTCATGGGAACAGAGGAAATCTAGTCTTAAACCTCAATGTTTCCTATTGTAAAAGTAGTAGATTTCAAAACTGCATGTGGTTAAAAAGTACTCTATTTGTACATACAGGATAGAAAAATGGCATGAAAACTGTTTTTTTTGACTCCAAGTTACAGAGAGGCTTCCATCATCTGATAAATGTTTTATGAGAGGCTTAAGAAAGTGTTAAAATAAATTATTGGCTGGTTTGAAGGAAGGGGAAAAGGAAGAAGTGGGGCCAAGGCAAGACCCAACATGTCTCAGCTGTGACAGACATGATGGCTAATGATGATCTGTAGCTAAATTCCACACCTAATGAAAGAAGACTGACAAGATTGGAACAAAGCCTGAGGTTTGAGGTACTAAAGTGGCTAGAGAGAAAGAAATCTCAATACCTCATCTCTGTGTGGACTGACTACATGATGATACTGTTGTTTAGAGTAATCCATGAGAACTTGTTATTTTTGCTCTACAAAACTATATATGTACTCATCTTACTCTGGTCCTTCTACAGATGTATGATTGAACAGGCTATCCTGGACTAGTTCCAATAGACTAGATTGCAACAAACACAAATCAGTCTGCATCTTCAAGGACATTACTAGCAGGGACGGGGACATGATAATCTTACTCAGTGCTTGTTAGGCTACTCCTAGAGTATTGGGTGCAACTGTGGTACCCACAATTCAAAAAGGACATGGACAGATTGGATAGGGTCCAAAAGTTATCAAAGGCCTGGAGAACCTACCTTATGAGGAAAGACTGGAGGAGTTTGGTCTATTCTGCCTAGAGAAAAGAAGGCTTGGGGTGACCTCGCCACAGTATTCGAGTAGGTAAAGGGTGGCTGCGAAGAGGATGGAGGCTCTCTCTTCACAAGGAGCCATACGGAGGAGACAAGAGGCAACAGGTACAAATTGCATAGGGATAAGTTTCATCTCAGTATAAGAAATAAATTTTTTACAGTGAGAACAGCTGATCACTGGAACAACCTCCCCAGGAATGGGGTAGAGCCCTCATCGTTGGAGGTTTTCAAGATGCAACTGGACAGGGTGCTACATAACTTCATGTAGGTTCCATTTCCCTTAAAACATTGGACCACATGATCTTTCTAATTACCTTTGAACTTGGGCTATTCCATGTTTCTATGAAAGAAAGACATAACACATATTTAACATCACCTGAAATGCACCTGTGTAGCAAGGTATAGCTTCATCCGGGAGGATGTGGTCAACAGTTGATTTCAGCTGTTGTTTAATTCAGCAGCCAACTAAACACCTCACATCCGTTCGCCCACTCTCGCTCAGTGAGATGGGGAAGAGAATCAGGAAAATAGGAAAAACTCATGGGTTGAGATAAAAAAGTTTACTAGGACAGAAAAGGAAGGGAAAATAATGATCTTAATAATGATTAATAATACTAGTAATAATAGCAACAAGAGTGATAAAAGAATATAGAAAACAAGTGATGCACAGTGCAATTGCTCACTGTCCGCTGACTGATGCCCAGCCAGTCCACTAGCAGCAGCCCCTGGCCAATTTCTCCCAGTTGTTTTTTCAACATGATGTCTTATGGTACGGAACATTCCTTTGGGCAGTTTGAGTCAGCTGTCCTGGTTGTGCCTTTCCAGCTTCTTGTGCCTCCTCATTGGGAGGCCAATATGAGCAACTGAAAAGTCCTTGACTGTTTCTCAACTACTAAAATATTTATGTTAGCAACATTATTCTCATCCTAAATCCAAAACACAGCACTAGGAAGAAAATTATCCATGTGAAAACCAGGACACAGCAAAGACTTGTTAGGATTTGGCATCTGTGCTCTCTGGCTATTGCCTATATTGACTGCTTGCCAGCAGCTCCCAAACACACTGACCAGCTCTCACACAGAATCACTAGGTAGGAAAAGACCTTTGAGTCCAACTGTACCTGTCCTCTACTAAACCATATCCCTAAGCACCACATCTACATGTCTTTTAAGTACACCCAGGCTTGGTGACTCAACCACCTCCCTGAGCAGTGTGTTACAATGCCAAATAACCCTTTTGAGAAGAATGTTTTCCTAATGGCTACTCTGAACCTGCCCCAGTGCAGCTTGAGGCTGTTCCCCCTAGTCCTATCACCTATTGTTTGGGCAAAGAGACCAATGCCCACTTCTCTACAACCTCCCTTCAGGTAGTTGTAGGTGGTGATAAGGTCCCCCTCAGCCTCCTCTTCTCCAAGCTAAACAGCCCCAGTTCCCTCAGCCGCTCCTCGTAAGGTTTGCTCTCCAGCCCCTTCACCATCCTGGTTGCCCTTCTCTGAACACGCTCCAGGACCTCGCTGTCTTTCTTGTAGTGACAGAACTCTTGAAACAACTTTCCCTGCAGTTGCTTCCCTGACACTATAGCTGCAAACAAAGAGGCTGTCTTTCCAACTCTAATCTTGCTGCTAACCTCCTAAGTAGGTTATGGGAGGAAAATTTCCTTGGGTCAAGTATGAAGAGGAGGAGAATTAAAGAAAAGAGCACAGAACTGGACTGGAAGAACTGACAAGAAGGAAGGAAGAGGGAAAGAGATGGAAGGGGAAAGGGAAGGAGAGGGGGAAAGAGGGAATGGGAGGAAAGGCAAGGTGGAGAGGGGAAGGGAAGGGAAGGGAAGGGAAGGGAAGGGAAGGGAAGGGAAGGGAAGGGAAGGGAAGGGAAGGGAAGGGAAGGGAAGGGAAGGGAAGGGAAGGGAAGGGAAGGGAAGGGAAGGGAAGGGAAGGGAAGGGAAGGGAAGGGAAGGGAAGGGAAGGGAAGGGAAGGGAAGGGAAGGTTATCAAATATTTGTACATTTTCCTCTCTGTCTGTTGGCACGGAACCTAGTAATCTCAAATCTCTGTTTCTCTTACTGTCTAGAAAGAAACTGTAGTGTCCATGTGTCCTCAACTCATGGCAGAAGCAGAGCTGAACAGGAAACACTTTTTCCTTGCTCTGAGTACCTTTCTCAGCTTGTAGTGCTATGACTGTTAAAAATAGTTAAAGAGCCTTTTGCCACTGAGGATGTGATCATTGGGAACCTCACAATTCTGTGGGATGGGGCTCTGTACTATATTCTTTGTTAAACCTCTCAGGAATTTAATCTCAACTGCCTTGATTTCAAAGATTATGTTTGTGAATTTGGCTCAGGGTTTGCCGGCCTTTAGTATTTCAGTCCATGCTCCAACATGTGTGCCGTTACAGTTGGCAAAGTTAGTGACATTTCAACTGTTCCCTAATAAGAAAAGCTTACCAGTGTTGAACGCTAAGAGCCTGTAGTGCACTCAGGTGCAGACCACCTTCCCGTATGTGACTAATGGAGTTGCATTTTGCTATGAACTTATGTTTTGCTTCAACTATCTGTATTTTTCTGTAGGGGAGAGAGAGGCTTGAATGTCTAAAAGTCTCAAGGAATGATTCGAAGTGATTATTGACAGAATCACAGTGTGATATATTGAGATTTACTAGAGAAACCAGGAAAGGATGCAATTTGTATCTTTGGTGGCAACATTCTTGTAACCTTCTCTTGTTGCCTGTAGTTAGAAACAAAACAAAACAAAACAAAAAGCTTCTGGGATTATTTATTTATTATTCTAACTGAGGGTTGAACCACCCTGGAGGGATCCTGCCACCTTCTGAATGAATTAATTCTGACATTTCACTTGTAATCTGAAACATGGAACCAAATCTCGTTTCAGGCAAGTTTTACTAGCTGGTTTCTTGCACTAAATATACATTGGGTAGAAAAAGCATAGGTTGTGAAGGGAAAAACAAGCCCTACCACTGGTATTGACACCTAGCCTTCTGTTCTTGTTCTCACAGATTGGTAATTACACACAGGAGGCTGGATGCTTTTGTGTGTGACTGTTTCAATTTATTAGGCATTTAAACTCTTGATCTGAGTGGAGTTGATATAGTGAATTAAAGCAGGTCAGAATTTAGTCTATTTGAACATGGGGGTATAGCATAATCCCACCTTCATGTAAGAGCTAAGGAGTGTGTCCCAAGACCTGAAGGTGCTCAGTGCCTTCAGGTCTTACAAAAGGAAGATGAGTCTGATGTTGAACTCAATGCACCTCTTGTTTGTTTTGTGCTATGGGTCTGCAGTTACTTTGAGGCATCTAAGCATGCAGCATTTTATTAATCTTTTAAATTTTATTAATCATTTTCTTTTTAGAAAAAGACTGGATATTTGAGGTCTAACTCAACTACTGTAAGCCAGGAACAATCAAAAACATATATTGTGGTGCTTTTCAAGTTTCCTTCCTAATTTATGAAGACTGTGTGGGAGAAGACAACAATCTGTACTCAGGAGAAATGCAATGAATCAGCCTGTATGGTGAAATGTTCTTTTACGCAGCTGCTGTACCTTGGAGAAAAAAAACCCAACAAATAAACTCCAGATTCTACTTTAATCATTCTCATAAAAAAAAAACAAACCGGCAACAAAAAAAATTGAAGCTGTTTTTCTTAAAACAACAGTGCTGCTCAACAATGGAATCTACAGTATTAATGCAACATTTGTTATTGTTTGGAGACAGTGTCATACCCGCCTCCCTTTCTCTTTGGCTGCAAGAGCAATATTAATTAATCACACTGGACTATAATGGAAGTTAGGTGAAAGCACAGAGCGGGACAGTGTGGATATCTATCATAATGGGGAAGGATCTAGGAGGGGTTCTTCCTTCCATGCCCCCATATGCAAACAATGCTAATTGAGATGCCTTCTTAGGAAATTCAGTGTTATCTGCATACCCAGCTGTCCAGCTAGGGGCAGAGAGAAGCAAGCACAGCCTTTGCTGTCCTTCTATCCTCTGCTATGCAGAGTGATTATCAACAACAGCCACGTCTTGCCTTGCTCTTTCACTGTGCAGGGACATAAAAGGTGTCAGAACAGGTGCTTACACACATAGAGGAGTCAGGGTCAGTCTGATTTGACCTGAGTTGAATTATCACCCTTTGTTCCTACTCTGGAAAGTACAGGACAATATGGAAATGGCCTCCATGACAAGACAGGGCACTGTCTGTTCCTCTACACCTTTTGTGGAACAAAAACTGAGGAATTGACACAGATGTCCTCAACACAATTGAGGACTGACAGTTTTCTGTTTCAGCCTCTATGTAGTACCTCACCAGTGTCAATGTGCTAGGAGCATAACAACATGGATTTTAAAGGACTGGGAACCTGATGTAAAACCTGAGGTATCTAGTGCTCTGACATCTCTCTTCTATTTGTTTTCATAGTGCAAGAAACTCCAAAGAGTAAGGCTGGAAGCTTTTCATTCCCAGAAACTCCCAACAGTGGTATCTTTGCTGGTCACAGTCCTCTGTGGTTCACATGTCTTTGAAGGCATAGTAGGGTAACGTTCCTTTTCACATTCCCATTTCATCTGGTCTAACCATATACAGCAATGGCCCGATAAAGCCAGTGACCTCAATAACAAAGGTTCTGGTTCATTGTGGGCATCTGTTGCAAGTCTCAAGGGACTTCTAAGGCTTTTGGCAGCTCATCTATTCCAGACTGCTGTTATGACTAAACATATTTTGCATTTTAATTTGTTTAAGGAGAAAGGGTTTCAAGCGCTTTTTCTTAGTGTCCAGGCCCAGCCTTGGCCACCGTGACTCGCATGGCTGTGTACAGGGGGAATCCGCTGTAAGAAAAGGCGAGCCCTTATCACTGCACTAAATAGAAAATGGCCACTCACCATTTCTGATCTTACTCTCTCAGAGGTAAAACCCATTGCAGGTGAAAGCAGGACCTTCACATTTGCAACACATTCCTCCCACTACCAGCCTCCTCCAAACACACCTTAGAGCAAACCTGGCATCAGGCAACATGAGCTACTATATGCTTTCCTCAGAGCAGGCTCTGTCTTTCAGCAAAATATGAAATCCCAGCTCACGGAACAGATTTGTAAAGGCACTCTGTGAAAAGTCAGTAGGAATTAGGCACTAAGGCATCTCTACAAATCCTGTTTGGTGAGGATTTGGATCCGGGCACCTGACATTTTTCTCAGGTCCTGAGCTTCACGCAGTGTATTTGCCCTGTTTCTTTTCCACCTGCATGGTGTGGAAGAAAAGCAACAGTTTCCTTCTGTCACATTTCACAGGTGTTGTAAATGCTCCAGTGTACTTCAGTTACATACATGCTTTTCCCAGCAGAGCACAATAATTTATGAAATCAGATTCATGCAGTTGTCTCTACTGCCTGGGTTAAAATTTTTCATAAGCTTGATCTGAAATGCAATAGGGATAAAGTGATGATTCACCTGCTTGTGTTCACAGCTTATTTTACTGAGCATTGCAATAGTTTATCTTCTCCCAGCAACACCCAAATATGTTTAGATGAAGTTTGATACTGTGCCATTCTGAGCTTTTGTTATTTTCTTTAAATTCTTTTGGTGAGGTTCAGTTGCAAAGTGAAGATCCAGATAAACCTTCATACCAATGGCAAAGGTATCTACATCCCTCGGTTCAGTCTGGGAAACTAAAAGCCTGGGATGAAATTTTATGCCAACCTTTTCCTTTCCTGACGTTCATGGTGGCAGCAGCTGTTAGTGTTGTTGTTAATGACTTTGTGCCCAAAAAGACCCAGCAAGTGACAGATTGTTAATGATTGTGTGGGGTGATCATCTTTCAAATGGTTCTAAAGTATCTTTTTATTATCATTGTCGTGTGTGATAGCACTGACCAGATTCCAACCCCATCACTCACAAGCAGTCCTTCACCTGGGAAGAAATTGGATTGTTTAGTTTAGGTAGAAAAGCAAATCCTTCACTGGAGGTGGGAAAAATTAATTCTGATATTTATGATAAACCTGGGAATATTTTCCTTCAGTCATGGGAAACAAGGACTAGCACACTATAGCAAACTTTAATTTCTACATCTTTGCTATATTACAGCATGAATACATGACAAACGATACCCAGCATTGCTGATACTATGCAGATGCTGAATATTAGGCATGCAGGTAGTCCAGTTTAATTCGATTATAGTAAGATGCAAGCAAAAACAATGCTGGTATTTAGAGAGAAAAAATAAAAAAAACCCCAGTATGCTCTGAATTGCTACTCAGGGGTGTGGGTTAGTGAAGATGTTGTTGATATAAGAGCATATTTCCTAGGCATGCTCCAGAAGCTGGCCACCTTTCATTTAGCCTTCTGGAAGAAATCCTAAACAAGAGGTATAATACACTTTTCTGTGGGATACGTGGGCCTCACTTTTCTCTACATTCTCACTTCCATTTCTCATTTCTGCATTGTGTGTGTGTTGGGAATGAATCGGGGTCCTGTTAGTGGCAGCAGGTGCTGAAACAAACAGCAAGTTCTGCTCAACCCTGCAGCAGAGAGAAGCGGGGGCGAGTTACGAAGCTGAGTAAATGTGCTCTAACTGAGAGATGATTTAGTGGGAATACATCAGCATCTGAAAAGTGATGGTTGAAATGCATCTGAGCTCTAGGGTGGGCTATTTTAAGCATGGAGAATGAATTGTATCTGACCTCAGAATTAGCCTGCAGGTGGGACACCTCTGCAATGCACGATGGGATTGTCAAGAACTGAGAATAGGCTTGCAAATGCATCAAGCTGGAGAACCTGAGCTTCAGATCCAGTTTCTTTTCCTTGGAGGCTGGCACCTGAATTGCTTGACTTTTTTGGAGGACATGACGGGAAGCAGCAGGAGGAGGGGGCCAATAAAGCTTTTGTTTGCTTTTTTTATTTTTTTCTTGAAAAAAATTAAAAGGTCTCAATTTCATCCCAATATGGAATGGAAAAATGTTTCTTGACTTGAACATATTCTTGGAATGGGAATAAATGGTTTCTTGCTCATTTCTATTCATGGTCCTTCATTCTTTCTATTTACAGCCATGGATTTCAGAATATGAAATCTGAAGTCCAAACACCTTTGAATAGTGGTCCTCCCAGGAGATGCTTAGTACGGTTGCTCATGGGTGAGTGAAGATGAAGGGCAGTTGCCTTATAAAAAGCATTCCACTGCTTTCCTTACTTATTTTTCACAGTATTCCTCTGGCCTTCAATTAACACAGCCATTTAGGAGAAGGAAAAAAGCTGAAAGCCTGTCATAAATAATTATATAGTCCTGCAGTCCTCTTAGCAATGTTCAGCAGTTATTTTTGAAGCATGCCAGCACTAATACACAATCGTTAAAGTGCTTCAAGTTATTTGCTTTTTGTGTAGTGGTGAATTTTTCCACTGATGTTTTTCATTAGATGAAAACAATGCAACTGACTGGGAGCCAAGAAGATCCTGTATTCTAATCCATGTGAGACAAGGATTTGACTGAGAACTTGTCATCATAAGTGTGGTTTCCCAGGCCAAAAAACCAAACAATCCAACAGAAAAACCCTGGATCCCACCAAAACAATGTTAGTAGATAAGGGGAAAAAAGCATGAATGTCCATTGATTGTGTTACTGACACCTCTGTTGAATGAACTGGGGCAAGATGATTCATAGTATTATGATTTTATTAGATCAGGGATATTACTAATTAAGTAAGTAGCCATTGCAGCCAAGTGCTTCATCTTCCGAACATTTTTCTCTTTACTGTTCTCTGGAATCCTGTCTCCCTTATTACATTGTTGGATGCAGAACTTGCTATAGTTATCCATGCCTTTTCTACCTTAAAATTAATCTAACATAATATGCTGCATGGCAACCGTCTGCCAAGATGTTCTGGGAAACGTGCTAGTGCAGCGTATAGCTAGCCTCTTATGGAGCAGCAGAGAGCTTTACCTCTGTGCTCTGTGATCAGCACTGCCACTTCTTCATTTCCTTGTGGTGTTTAAAGTGATGCTTTTTACCACTGAAACTGAAACAGGCCTCTTTTACCTCGTTAACTTGAGGAACTGTCTCTGCTGTGCAGTGTTATCTCTAGAAAAGACAAAACCTGAAATACCTAAGTCTCTTGTAATTACCATCAAAATCTGTCGTCTGGTAAGCTTGACTTGACCACTCTCAGCAACTTTTAATGTCAAGATAGAGAAGTCGCAAGAAATGCTGAACTGGAAGAAGAGAAGAAAGAAAGGAAAAAAAAAAGAAGAGACAATCCTTATTATAATGAGTCATTTTTACACTTAGATAACTTTGAGTACTATGGAGAGACAACAGTGCTAAAGAAATGTTGCAGGTTTAACTGATCAAGAGAGTACTATGAAGTATGTATTATTAAGTCTTTTATGACAGTCCTTTGTGAGACTGAGCAAAGCTATGTAAAATTTCCTTCCCCATCACCTGTCTGGGAATGACTTGCATTGGTGGTAGGTTACCTCTGCCAGAAAACAAAATACTGCAATTAAACTGGCAGTGTTCATTTAAAGCCTTGTATGCCTTGAACTTCCTCACAGAGAAATAATTCACTTCAGATGACTTCAGCACCTGCAAAATGAGTCAAAGGAAAAAAAAATCATAAGAACTACTCTGGGTAGACAAATATTTTATATAAAATATTTTTTGGTGAATATATATGCATGAATCTTCAATACATGTGAAGATTCATACAAATAGTGTGATCAGATGAATGGGTCCAGATTAGTTACACCTTCACTTACAGAGTCTAAGATGCAATTAACCCTTTATTCTTGGAAGGAGAAAATAGTTTAAACTACAGGGTATTCAGCCAGAATATTGGCGTTTAGGCAGGATGGATATATAACCATCAGAGTAGATGTGCGTCCTAAATTTGTTTGCTTGCAAACACTGGGGAAAGAGAAATGCAGGTAGCAAAGGAATTTCAAGTCTCAGGTAAATGTGGAGGACATACCACTGTGAGAAAAGGAAGGATCACCATATAAGGGACACGTCAGGATTTATGGATCAATTATAAATATTTAAAGATAACTTGCCAACAGGAAGAGAAATAGCTGCTGTAAAAAATGAGCATATCTAAACAGACAGAACAGAAATAAAATCACATGAGCCCAAGGGCTATTATACATGAAATTGGGCATTAACTAGAAGCTAAATTTCATGGGTGAAGAACAGACCAGTCCTAGTTAAAGATAATTTGAAAGGAAAAATTAGATTGTTGAGGATGATGAGTGGCATTCCAAGTAGTTTTAGAAAGGGATAATAGGATGGAAAATGACAACACCAGAGATCTTACTGAGAACATCATTTGCAAATAGTTAGGGTCAAGCCAGGGTGCTTTACACAGGTGCTTCAAACATTATAAATAATTTCCTTATTTTCTTTATTTTATTTTATTTCTGGTTAGGCTTTATTTTTTTCGGTCCCAAATGGTTGTTGATCATTACATATGAGCAATAAAAAATGTGACTGTGTGGGCTGACTATAATGAAGCTGGGATTTTGTGTTCATTCATCACAAGATGTAACTCTTAAGTGCATCTGTTACCTATTTCAAGATCTTTTTTCTTATGGGTAGCTTTGTGGATAATTAGGCTAGTGAGGATCTTTGTAGAAGATCATCAGGAAAGAAGGTACATGGAGGCTTCAGCGTAGTGTCTCTGGTGGGTTCAGTCATGATGGAAAATTTACAGAAAAATAGGGTATACCTCATACAGATTTAGTCAAGCAAGCTTCACATAAAATTTCAGACAGTTGTCAGGGTCCTTTATATTAACACTGCATGGAAAGTCACCTTTTGCCTTACACACCTGTCTTATGGTGCAGAGAACTGGTGCATGAATGTGCTTATCCCTGTGCAATTAATATAGAGAATCTAAATAGTAGTTTAGCTGAGACACTTCCAAGTGACGGATAGCATAAATCGCACCCTAGGAATGCAATAAAAATCTCTCTGCTTAGGTTAAATCTTCCAAGAAGCCCTCCAAGAACAGACAAACATACAGGTCCCTTATATAGCTAATGGAAGTTGGGTACAGACCTCAGCAGGTACCTGTAAATCCCCAGCCTCAGGCATCAATCTCTTCATCATAGTCCATAGAAAAGGAGGCAGGTGGTAACAAAAGCCTGCATGTAAAAAAGCCTTGACCTCATCTAAAGGTCTCTAGTCATGTGTTGCTTATATGTAGTTCCCGTGAACTTCAGAACCAACATAAGCAATTAGCTGCTGGCACAAGGGAAGGGGGTAGGAGTAAGCTTGAAAGTGGTCACATGTGTGAATTAGTGCAGAGTCTAAACACTTGTATTCATACTCTCTGTGCAAACAGCAGAAGTTGTTTAAGGAAATACCTTCTCAGCTGTTTGCTTACTGGAGGCTACTGTTCCTGTAACTGTGCTAGTAGAAAGCAACATGTATGCGTCAGCAGCTCCCACTCACAGACCTGCATCTTCCTGCAAGACCACTTTTATTACCCGTATCAGCTGGGATGCTGGACCTGAATTTCGCATCAGGGAGATGTGGGCACAAATTGAATTGTTCTGATTCTGTCATGAGGAGGCAGGAGGAAAAGGTGGGCAGTGGAAGGCTGTAAATTAATAGCCTGACATCCACCAGAGATGCTTTCTCTAAGCCGTCAATGAATGCAGAATTTGATTCTTCATCTCCAAAAGACTATGTCATTCATTTGCAAGTCCAACAGTCAGAGGTTTGCTTATGGTAGGGGACATGCTTCCTGCTAGAGCAAGCTGTTGAAGACAGCAGAGGTTTAAAGGTGTAATCAAGGATTAAACACCTGCCTCTGATTGTCTTTTAGTGTAACCTAGTGCTTAGTGTAAGCAAGTATTGTACTCTGCACCATTCACATGCTTCTCTGTGGACCTCAATGCCCTGGTTTTCGATACATTTCTGAGATGTGTTTAGTCTTTGCCTAGAAATCACTGTGCTATTTTTGCATATTCAGATCTCTGTATCTGTATCATTCCAGTTTGGAGAGGCCAACTGTTCCCTCTGTTTTCATATGAAGATAGAATGAATCAGTGTTACTTCCACCCGTATTGCTGTTCCCCCAAATGCTTTCACAGATGTACCAGGAACATGGAGTTCTGTGGTCTATAACAGTAATACTGGGCAGACTGGGCTGGTTTCAAAAACCACCCTGTGGGAACTGTGCAGTTATAAGTAACTCAAGGCTGGTAGGAGTTATCACATGTTGAGTGAAGAAAAATCCCATGAGGGTGCTCAGGTGATAGCAAATTTCTAAGAGGAAAAAAATTTCACAGAAGCAAAAAGGCTTCCAGCGATCTGATTTACATGTGTAAGGGAAGAAAGATACTGTGCCTCCAAGCCTGGCCAGCCCAGTACTTATGAGATGACTATAAGGAAACTCTACTGACTGGCGTATCTTCTCTTTTCAATTTGTTGGGTACATTTTAGGTGGCTGTCAGGAAGGATGTTACTGCTCCATAGATTCTGTTCTCCTCAAAAATATATGAGAAATCTAGCATATACTCCTAAGTATAAGGAGACTGCTGATTTTATATCCAGCCTGCTGTGAGAATGAGTTCACATCACAGCATCGCTGTGTATCACTTGTACTAGCTCAGCACAGATATCAGTGTGAGCTCAGAATGGAGCAACTAATTAAGTCCACATTTCAGATGAGGAAGAAGATGAGGGAATTACTGAAGGTAACAAAGTACAGTGACCTGGTGATGAAGACAGGAGGGAGAGCAAAGTCTTCAGCTGGTAGACCTTTAACATCTGCAAGCCTGTGCTTTTTTTTTTTTTTTTTTTTTTTTGACACTAATAGCAGTAACATCAATGACATTTAAGAAAAAAGTGAAGTAGAACAGTTAAGAATAAAATGAAGGCCATGTAAACCTTCCCTGTCTGTGAGACACTTAGACTCCACCAGCTGTGTTGGCTTGCTTCCTACATCTGGGCTCCAAAATGGGTAACAAGAAAACTCTGAGAGAACTATTTTAAGAACTCTGGCACCAAGCAGAGTGGGGGAAAAAAAAATCCCAACCCTTCATTTCTTTACTGAAATCAGTCTGTTGAAAGCATTTCTGTTTGGCTGCCACAGTTCGCCAAGCAGCCTAATGTGCCAGCTATTAGTACCCAGCAGAGAGCATGTTTGCAGCTATTCAGCAAAACTATCACATGTCCTTAGCCAAGGCAAGAGGGATCAGCTGCTGAACACTGGAGCTGATGAAGAGCAGAGCTATTAAAGCAAGCAATAAAAAAAATCCCAAAAAACCCAACCCAAAAAACAACAACCCAGAATGGAGACTGATTTTTATTATTATTTTTTTAACCTAATGGATGACATTTATAGCTGGAAAGTATGAGTCAGAGTGTGCTGTGCCAGTATGGGGTCTTTATGATGTTTTCATCTTGCTTGTTCTTCTTCCTTGGCCAGGACCATTCTGTCTTGTTGATTTGTAAGTTTTAGGTTCCTTGCAGTGCTTAGGAGATGGGCACACATGTGAACATGTGAGTAGGGATGGTAGCTCAGTGAACTGAAAGAGCCAAACTACTCGACTCAGAAAATTTTGCAGGAGTAGTGATACTACAGTGTTGGGACCTCTCAGATAAATTATCGCTGCCAAAGTGTTATTGCTGCCAAATGTGGCAGTGACGTGAGTGTGGGAGGCAACCACCCACTTGCTAGTGGGGACAAAATGGACACAGCTCTGTCTCCACAACCACTAATCTCATCCAAAAAGCTTTAAAAACACAGAACTGTTTGTCCTTTTGTAGCACATGAGCAAATAGAATCCATTTGCCACAGAGCTTCTCTGTAATACCGTATCTCTAGCATGTAACTGAGAAACAGAATTACACTACTTGTTGGGATGACATTAGAGTCTGGTTACCTCAGAAACAGCACGCCTGATTCCAGATTCTGGTTCCAGAAAGGTCTCTTTACATTGCAAGATCAGCCTAGCAGCATTTCCCAGGACGAATACGTAAAGGATCCCCAGGAATGGGAGAGTCTAGTCCTAATGTAGAGCCAGACCTGTTTTATAGAAACTTCCCCTACCCTGCAACGCCCTGTCACAGGATCTGGCTGGGACAAGCGAACTCCTGCTAGCCAAGTAATCCCCGAGACCCATGCAAGGCAACGTCACATAGCTATGGCTGCTTGGGCTGGCGTGGTGGCTGGGTCCCCCCACGGCTTCCTGAGGACACGGGGAGGTGTGAGGTGCCCGCAGAGCCTTTGCCTCCCTTTTCCCACAGCTGATATGGGTCATGCTCAGCACAGCTGAAAATTGAGCCCTCAGGCAGGGAGCTATAATGAATTCACTAGATTAGGCAGTGAAAGCCAGTGTGAACAAAACAACCAGCTGGCCCAAGAATATTATGCGCTAGAGTAAAAGTGTTACAGGAGCGGGAGAAAAAGCTTCAGAACTGTCCCCCTTCATTCCTCTGAGCATCAAGTCTGTCTTTTCTTTTATACACATTGTTATAGCCTACATATAGCTGGGAAACTGAAAAGAAATATAGGTATTTTTATACTCTATGTACTATTATATGTTATAGTCATTAAAAATAGTAGACTGTGTCCTCATGAAAGAATGTGTCGCACCTTGCTAAAAGACTGTCCATGGAGGAATTCTATCTAAAACTTGGGGATTGTCACATTTTTTTATCCTTTTAATTTTTTTTCCATTATTTTATAATGAGTAGTGGAATCCAACCCAGTTCAGCTCTCTGTGGTTATTTTGTTAAATTTTGGACAAAAACAAGCCTTTACAAGTATTTATTATCATAATTTCTAAAGACTCTGAAAAAGTAAAGCAGCATACCTAGGGTAGCAGAATTCCATAATCAGAAATTGAAAAGGTGTTCTACCTTTGTTGCTGGAAGTGGAACGATGATTTCAGCGTTGACTAGCATGAGATTAGACTCCAGTTTGTTTCTTTGCTTTTGTGCTATGTCTAGGGTTGTGTTGAAACCCTATGCTTTAAAATGTTGTTATTTTTCCTCTAGCTGAGAGATGTCTTTTCATATGTGAGCCAATCCACCCACACTCTTCCTGTGATTATCCTCAAGAAATGGGAAGAAAATTCCATACAATGCGCGTACCCGATAGCATCACATTTACACTTCAAGCCTTGTTTCGCTTCATTAATAGTTTCCCTTCCTTTCCAGTTCCCAAGAAATACGTGTTCCCATGAGGTGTTTTTTAGAAAGTGCGTGGCAATGACTGCACTGGAGGAATCTCTCCTATGGATGCCCCTCTTACCACAGAAAAGAAGTAGGTAAAAACAGCCTCACATTTGGCATTTGGAGGAGTGAAAGGCAACACCTAGGAATTCCCGTACAGCATTGCCCTTACAATCTCTTAAGGAAACCCACCGTAAAATATAGTATGTGCTAGAACAGGCCGGGCCACCTAAATATGGATTGCTTTTGGCTTCAGCTCTTTAGAAATCCCCAGAACAGGTGCCAAATTAAGTCACCCTACTAGCTGCTTTCCATGGCTGAAGGTCAGTAGTAGTTAACATAGAGAGGAATTTGGATAGCACCTCTCATCTCGCAATTCAAGAGCACCGAGACTGCTCTAAACTACGAATGCATTCTTACCTCAGAAATCCTCAACTGTGGAGCAGTTAAGCTTTAATTCCTTTGACATGGAAGCGGTTTGCAGCTTATAAGGAAAACATTTTAGTCTTTCGTATCAACGTTAATTTATGCCACATTTCCCATCTATTTATAACTCAAACATTCTAAATTGGAACTATTAGATGCAAATGTATTATAATCTGACAGAAGGCAAAATATTCCATAAATCTGATTTGGAAGAGGGAAATATTCATTCATATATAGCTGACTAATGGTTCTACAGTTGCAATTTTAGGAACATGATTTTTCTGAAAGAACTGCTGACAACTCATGTTAAACTTTGAAGATTAGTATGTTTAGCCATAATTTTGCTCCCATTTGAATCCTGCTTTGTTTTCTGCTTGTTTCTTATCGTCTTCTTTGTTTCCTAGAACACTTGCATAAATAGAGAATTTTTGTTACTTGAAAGCTTTTTGATCTCCTTTTCATTTCCCACCTGCAATTATAAGTCTTTCTGGGTGACATCACTCATTGGATGCAATGAAAAGAACTCTGATAAATGGGTGAATAAAGAATTATCGACATCAAGTGGAAAATAGCCAGCTGGAACTGATGAACCCTCAAAAACCATGTTTGCATGCAAGAATCATAAATAAGAAAGAATACAAAGAAATGTAGAAAATACTCTGTGCTAGCTATGCAGTTGAAAGGCAATGCACAGATTTGAAAATCTCATGAAGATTGGTTGTATGAAGATAAGTAGGTCACGTCAGCTAGAGAATATTCACAAGCATGAATACAACATGTTATTATACTTTATTTCAATAAACATTGACCTAGCATAGCCCTTGTAATTTCTTTTTCTTCTACGTCTCCTTAAATTCAGGCTTGACGTACTTTTAAGAATATTCTTTTGCATAGATGAATTTCATTCCTCAGTGAAACACACCACAAGAGCATTGTAGGCCCATAGATTCATAAAATCATAGAATTGTAGGGGTTGGAAGGGACCTCGAGAGATCATCAGGTTCAACCCCCTGCCACAGCAGCTCCCTAGGACATTTCACTGAGATAGGCATCCAGACGGGTCTTGAATATCTCCAGAGAAGGAGACTCCACTACCTCCCTGGGCAGCCTGTCCCAGGGCTCTGTCACTCTCACTGTGAAGAAGTTTTTCTGCATGTTGGTGCGGAACTTCCTGTGCTCCAACTTGCAGCCATTGCCCCGTCTTCCTATTGCTTTGATATTTTTCCTTTTTCCTTATTCTCTCAGACTGTTAGTTACATTTTATCTAAGTCCAGACTCTAAGGAAGTATAGAACAGTATAACTCTCCAAACATTAGTGGAGTTGTCTTTGAACTGTGCCAGTCAAGAATCCAGTACTTTTTTGAAAAAAGTGATGGTATATACTACTATTTTTGGTTTTGTTTCTGGTTTGGTTTTTTTTTGTTTTTTTTTTTTGAGTGTAAATGGGGCCATATTGTCCTTAAGCACAGCCCTTAATAGGCTTTACCACCTGGACATAAAAATATGGATTGCAAACCACTTCCCTCTTTTAGGAGTGCAATATTCTTGGAATAACAACAACAATAATGATAATAATGATGCAATAATTAAAAAGATAATTAAAAAGACATTGCTGCTCCTGGACTCTGTCCCTTCTGTTGCAGGGACAGCTTTGTAATATTCACAGCATAAAAACAAAGGCAGGAATAGAGCATGCAAGAGTAATCCTAGTTTTGGCCTCTTCTTTTAAAAGAATTGGAACAGAAGAAATTGTAGGGAGAATATTTTACCAGACTGGAAAGTACAGTTACCTATGTTAGTTTTGGTATTCTTGGTTTGCTGTCTAGAGAGAAAGTGATAGCTACTGAATATTGTGGAAAATCTTCAGGTTAGCATGGGGTGTAGTTTAACTCACATTTATATACTACTATCATTATAGCAACTTTAGACAAACTTCCTATGTCTTTTTTTCACTGAATAAAATATGAAAAATTGCTGGACTTCAGAGCAGACTGAAAGCATGTAGCACACAGATGTTCAGTAGTAACCCCTAAAAGAATAATACCAGGCATATACAGCCTTGCAGTCAGAGTTGGTTTGTGTCCAGAATCACAACAGCATTTCCCATTGCGCTTATACAACCACTATGTACTAATAAGCATGAATAACGTTAAGGCTTTCCACTGTACTTTGAACTTACACAGCTTATCACTTCATAGTAGAGATGATCCAAATGCATTCTCTGGTTCAAAAGCAGTTGCCCTCTGGAACAACTTAATAGGTACTCCTACTTCAAACCTCGTTATTGAAGTCTAAAAATCTCTTTCATACACAGGTTATATCTGCTGTAAGTCCATTAAAGATACTGTGGGTTTACACTGTCACAGAAGCAAAACAAAAGCAGGGGCTGTGTACCTTCTCATCCTCAAGGGTGTCTCTTTGGAACGGAACTTTTGGGAAACTCATGAGCTCTGCAGTATGCATCAACCCAAAGAGATTTAGTTTAAAGCAGACTTTTTGAGAGTACAGGTAGACAGCATAGGTAAATGAGATGGTGGAAACCACTGCTAGGCTATCCCCAGTGTTCTGATAGTCTTACAACACAGAGAGAGATGGAAATCTGAAAAGTACTCTAAAGACTCACTCTGATTCTGAGACACATTTTTCATATGACCCTCTAAAAAAATGTCAGTAACACTGCATTTGCCTTTCTTGATCTTTGAATCAATACCTCCTGGCTGTGTAAGATACTGGCAAATACTTTTTATATCCAAGCAGATCCTTTCAGAACTGTCACAAGTAACTTTTCACATGGAGCATCATTTATGTGACATTTACAGTTCCTGGCAAAAGCAAGTATAGACATGCCTGACAGTGCCACTCTTTTCCCTCTGAGTGGATGAACCTCAGAATGATTCTTTTACCAAAGAAGACAGTTTGTTTCATGGTAGACTTTTGTCATACATCTTATTTAAAATCATATATGTAGTCACTAACAGGAACATGGTGACCTCTTTGACTGCAACCATCAGTGACAGTGACATCATTTAGCTCCACTTAGCTTCATATTGTCCAAATGACACAGTTCCTTGGCGTTCTTCATGCTGTGTTGAAATCATTGCTTGGGTGAGAAGTAATTACCTGAAGCACATCTAAGAGAAGCTGGCAGACTGCGAGAGGGACTGTCGTGGGCTGAAGGAGCAATTTCCTTCCTTTTAGCCAATCTTGTGAACAGAGAGTATCTCCTAGGAGCTTTAGGTGCATCTTGACACCTTGTCCACCACAGTAGCCAGGAGATGTTATTCTGCTTTGTGCTCTTATTTACAAACATATGCCCAAATGCAGACCTTCCACTGTTTTGCTTATCAAGAGGAATCAGCTGCAGAGTCCAGGTTTTAAAATAATTTGAAACCTCGACGAGTAAAATATGGTTTGCTTTTTATTCCATGTCTTTTACCACATTGTTGCTTAATAGCTCTCCCAACTTCCACTTCTATTCTGGGTGCACATGGTGTTTTTTAGTTACTGTATCTGAAAGACAGGTAAGATTGTCAGAGGAATGCATGCTCATGGTCCCCACATTTGGAGTTCTAGATGAATTAACATTTATCTTGGCATGATCTTTAGTTCTTGGTCTAATGTGCTGATTATGAGTGAATATTATTGATATAAGCTATAATAACTTTGGATTTTATTTAGAGGAAAATTGTCTAGTATTTACTGTTTGGGAGGCATTTATTTGAAGTTGTGCCAATTTGGTTTTGTCAATAAAGTGAGTTTTTGTATAATGTATGAATTTTTCCAGAACATTTGGGACAGGTGGATCATATAAACTGATCAAATAATTGCATAAATTGCATAACTGTTGTCGATATTACAAACAAGAGTTTACTGGGAAATGCGTGTATAATAGCTAGTGCAGAAACTAAGGCATGATTGTGGTTTATCTGGCAGAATCATCTGAAGGTGTCACTTCAATCATTTGTATTATTAGCAAAGATGTAACTTCATTCCCCAGCACAGGCAAATGAAGCTATTTCACAAGTTGATGCACACACAAGCAGTTAGCTATGTTAATTTATTTGTTTGGACCTTCACTGTTACCCAATGATACACAGCTGTTTTACCAGGTCAGAGTGCGCTTTTCTTTTTAGTTCACTGTTAAGGGTGAACTTAACTCTGTATTAGTTTTCCTGAATGGAACATGTATCTATCATACATGTTTCAGCAATGCATTCAGAAAACAGGCAGCACAGCACATCGTTTTTTACAGATTGTCATCATTTGGTGCTGTGAGGGTAGGATGAGGACTGGATAAGAGCTCTTCCATTGAGAAACTGTCCAAGATCTCACTCCCTATAAGAATTTCAGTTGAAGTACCTCTTAGGAGCTTAACAGAGTGTACAGCAGTACAAACAAAGCCAAGTTTTACAGTAGAGGCTTGTTCAAAAGACAAGCCTATTCAATACTAGACTTCTTGGTGATTTCACAGTGATTTCTGGGATTTTACACCGGGCTTTCAATGTAAAAAAACTTCTCTGTAATTTAAGAGAGTGAGGAGGCAAGAGAGACATTTTAAATGTATTTCTTTTGATCAGTAGGCCTTGTATCCAGTGACTGTATTTTTAGCGTCTGCTAATCAGGTATCGTCTTTCACCATTGTATTAACCTGTACTACTGATACTTCCATTGCTCTGGTTTCTATGAAAAGACGGAAGTTTTCTATTAAGACAACAAACATATGCTTGAGTATAAATAATGAAGACTGTTCTGCTAACTCACTTGAGTGTCAGGTTGTAAAGATAGCCAGATGTCCGAAATTTTACAGTCTGGGTCGAGTTAGGATAAACATCTATGAGAGCAAGCTTTCTTATCAGATTCCAGCACTTCCACTTGGCATCTCAGCTGGAAATACCAGAAGAAAAGCCTTTCTGTTAGAGCACGGTCATTTCCAGCTCTAGTCCCTGGTGGAAATCTGAGGTGCCAAAGTACTTTTGCTCACGAAAGGTTCAGCATAAGTTCAGTTTCAAAAATGGGGTAAGGTTTCTTTTGTGTTTCTTCCTTGAAGCCTGAGTGGGAGCTTCATATATAAGTACTGTATTTTTATTTAAAACCCTAATTGTAAACCAGGAGAGCCTTTGCTGCTAATTGCTGTCTGAGAATGAGACTCATAAAAAAAGTTTTGAAAAGGACTACTGATTTTGTGTATACTGTTCGGTAAAAGAGAAAGGAAGTGGTTAAGGTATTGGACAGAACTTTCCTTAAGTTAATTATTGAATCTCACCCTTTTCCACAAAATATATAACTATCTTCTGCCTGAAGGGACTTGAGCAGGAACTGTTTGTATTCCCAAAGGCAACCCTAATCACTGCACTTCAGCCACAGTCTGGGAGTGGAGAGCAGGAAAGTCTTCTTGTCCACTTTGGATGATGATATTTTACTTCAAATAAAATAATACGAATGAGATGAAGGCATTTCGTACAAATCTCTTTATATTCAGACAAGCTTCAGCTAAAAGGCAGTTTTATTCTCAGCGTTTACCTTAATTAATATTTAAATAAGTTCATTAAAGCAGTATCAGTAAGAGAGCTAGAGCACACCCTCCGGTCCAAAATGTGCCACATCCAGATATTGCACCATGCTTGCAGAAAATGAGAGTTCAAGACCTCTGAAGTAAATGAATGTGAATTCAAGGCTTTCAAGACCTTCCCAAGTGCTCTAATTGGCAGCAGTGAAGACAGCACCCCTTCCAGCAATTTTTTTCAGTGTACAATGACGGGTCCAGTACCCATGTTCTGAGAACTCGCAAATCCTGAGTGGGTGTTTAGTTCAGTGGATGTTCAGCTCATACAGACACGGTTTGTGAGTTCCTGCACATGCTGACAGGCTGATATTTAAGGTGAAATTGGGACTGATCACAGTTAATTCTCCTCTTCAGTCAATAAAGACAAGGTAAGAGGATCATTTATCCTCCATACCTTAAGCTCACTCCTCATGGTAGGATGAGTGATCCTTTGAAGGTTTCTATTTCTCTTCACAGAAGGTATCTAGACATATGGTTTTGATTACATTAACTTTCAGGACTACCAGTAGTAATCCTACCATCAAATACCCAGGAAGCCTGTCTTGTGGAAGTGGATACATTTACAACAATCAGACGACTATATTCTTTGATAACAGTTTGTGGGGACTTGGAAAAATCAAAATTTTGAGTGTCAGCCACAAATGATGGCTGTTCTGTGGAGAACATACTCCTGTTGCCAGATTCCAATGACTATATTGGAATCCTGTGCTATTGATGCTATAAAATATAACCATAGGCAGTCATATGCCAGCACAAGGCAGGGACAGAAATATCCATGGGACAGCAGACAACTTGAGCTGCAAAGTTGTATCTTACCTTAAATCCATTCTGGTTTAATTCTGATGTTTATATCTGAAATAAAGGGTTATCTCATTATACAGAGAAGTACCACCACCCTGACTAAAAGGAACCAAGTTTTTCCTGATGCTTGAAACAGGAGAGCTGGTGATGAGTGTTACCAGAAGGTCACTTAAGGTACCACAGCTGCTTTAGCTCACTGTAGCATCTTTACCTAGAAAGCAAGAGTCCTAGCTTACCTTCTGCCTGAAATTACTTTTTTTTGTAGTGTATTTTCTTCAATTTGCAAAAATATGTGGATTGTACCCATGAGCTGTCTGCACTGGGGAGCAGTGTGGAAATAGGCAGCGGTCCAGCAGCCAGGGTCACTAACCCAGTTATCATGTCATTTCTCATTTCATGCTGTGGATTTCAGCTTCTTGAATAAGGAAGACAATAGTCTTTGAATATCAACATCATCAGGAGATGTGTTCAATATGGGCTGCACACTGCTGTGCTTATAATCCTTGACCTAAACTGTGAGCTGGGAAAGGGACAGGCTCTTCCCAGTCCCGAACCATCCATTTGGCACACTCAAGGGCACATTTATTTCAACAGCAGTTGATTACCTGTCTGGAATAAGTGAACTTCAGAGAAGGCCAAGGAAACAGAACTGAAACACACATCTGTCCAGATCATAGTGCCAATGAAGTTTGTGAAAAGATGCATTTTTCCTGTTGAAAATCCTGATTACTCTTGTCTTTCTGTAAAAAGTCTTTTTTTTTTCTAAATGTTAATGAATTGATATTTATGTTTCATTAATGTTCCTTCTATTACTAACATTATAGCCTACTGCACAATAGACACATCAGGTAGGGTATTTTTTTGCAGGCTTTCAAACTACTGTAGTGTGGCACTAGCTGTTTAACAAGACAGAGCACATACTACCCATTGCTAATTCTTCTTCAAAGCGGCAGTTCAATTAACATAAGCTTTGAGTGGGTGTTATGTATTCATTTGCACATTTTCTGCTGTGGTTTATGACTGGTTTATCTGCAATCTGCTACAGATGAAAAGGCTGCTGCACCTATACACAGCCTTAGAGAGGTGGCAGATGCTTCAGGTATCTCTGCGTTAACTCATGCGACACACTGCAGGTCATTAGTTTTAAGTGTTTGAGGGCAGAGAGATACAAATCTCCTGCTCTTTCTCTACCCACAGTCTCACCCACCACCGTCTCTAGACAGACGCATTGAATTGGCACTCTCTAAAACCTACTGCATCATCATGAGTCATGTTTCAGCTTATTGTCCTCTTTCTCTGCTGCCTATTATTCAGGTGAGATATTTGTTTAAAATATACCCGGGACACATTGGTCATAAAAAGGGTGGTTTTGGGCATTTTCCTCAGAAGAATGAATTGGGTAAAAGTGCAAACAGTTGCAGCTCTTGCTTCTTCCCGCACCCCTGCTGCAGTATCCCCAGACTGAAGGATTACACGTAACCTCCCTGCTGCGCATGCTGAAATGACTTTGTTAAACTGTTTCCTTAGAAAGAATAAAATGAAACCGTTCTCTCCTATCACCCAGGCAAGATTTGAATTCAGGTTGTTTTTTTTTTTCAGAAGTTCCTGTGAGAGCTCACGACTACTGCTTGTTTCCTTTCTTCTGGATAAGAACTATTTGCAGAAAAGATCAGTACTGTGGCTCTCTGAATTTGGATTAAATCAGGCAACATATGCTATTTCTAGTTCTGGAAAGTATCATCTTCTCTTGCATTCTAGTTGGAAATTACTTTGCATGTTTTGGGTTTTTTTTTTCCCCAGAGCATATTAGCACATCACTTTTTTTTTTTTTGGATGCATGCAGTAGTAATTTCCAAGACCACTTAGGAACAAAGGCAAAGTGTATACTGCTTGTTTTGATGGCTTACCCTGTCACTGCTCAATGACAGTCAAACTCATTCATGAGTTGCTCTTTATTTTGTACTAGTTACCACTGTGACCACTCTGTGCAAGTTGCTTTGTGCGCAGAATTGTAAAGACATATTTAATCTCTTATCTCACTGAGATCACTTCATAAATCAGTGCATGAAGGGGATTACATAAACATGTGGTTCGGTTTGTTTTTTTTTTTTCCTTTTTTTTTTTCTGGCTTACATGGTGCATATGTCAGGCCAGCTTAGGCATTTTATAACAACAATTCTATATACACTTTCCCTTTGAAACATCCTTTTCTACAGCCTGTGGTTGGTATGTATGAAAACCTGTGGACTGCATCACTGAAGGCACATCAAATATTGAATATCATGTAAGACAGCAGAGCATAAACAGATGGCTAAAAGACTGACCAAGACGGTTATCAGGCTCTACTGTAAAGTAATGAATCTTACTGATATCTCCAATTAATCTAGTGGTTCAGCTCCATGCAGCAGCTAAGCACCACACATCGCTCGCTCACTCCCAGAGGAGAAACAGAGCCTCCACAGGTTGGGATAAGGACAGTTTACTGACAAAATCCTGGTGAAAGAACAATAACAGCCCATAGCAAGCTTCACTTACACCCAGTGATAACACAGAGTACTACACCAACACAAGGACTGACCCTAAATCCATTTGGACTACCCTGGAGGCACCTAGCAGTGCCCCTTCCTGACCAGCCCCTTTTATGGGGGAGTGATGGCAGGTGTGTGTGAAAACTCAGCTCACCTGTGCTGGCTGCCTGGGGAGGTTAACTCTGGCCAGGCCAGAACCAGGACAATGGCATGAACTAGCTTACTTCTTCAACTCTTTTTAGTAGCACAGATTTACTGAGTCAGGCTTTAGTTGTGAGAGATGATGGGAAAGGTTGCTGACAAATTGCAGAGACTACTGTAAGAATTGAGACAAGAGGGCTGATCTCCATGTTTTGAAGACAGCAATTATCTGTATGAAATCTATCTCTGGACTTGCTCACTTTCCATTGCAAATCACACCTTGTAAATTGTTCCTTTTGCTTCTTGGCTAGCGTAACACACAGTGTACAGTTTCCCACCACTAACAGGTTGCTATTTATGAACCCTACTTGATAAAGAAAAGTATTAACATTTGACCCTCACTTTGAAACGTGAAACATGCATCCTTTAGAGCTAAGTAACTTGGGTTACTTACACGCTTCTTTTTTCACATCGTTAGCTACTTAGTTTAATGACATATTTTCCCCTGAATATTATTTTAAATAATCCCAGTGGAAATAGCTTGGATGCAGTAACTGAATGACAAATTGATAGGTTGCTTTTCAGCTGTAGGTGAAATGTCCCTGTTGTCACATATGCTGTTTGACGTTCTGAAAACTGTCTTTTGAAACAAATATTTCCCAACAGGGAAAGACAAAAAATAACATGATTTATTAATTTTTTTCTTTGAACCAGAACAAAGGGGTGCTACACTAAAAACATTGTTAAGATATTTTATTCTTTTTTTTTTTTTTTTCCCCCCACACAAGGTTGTGCATTTTTTGAGTTCCTATTATGCAACAAGCCACATCGATTCTCATGAAGGGAAAACTCAAGCCTTTGACATAAGGATGGTATTTCTTTCCAGGTTTCACCTATAAATTATGCAAACATTTAATCTAAGATAATCAAGCATGCTCCATCTGCAGCTGAAACATCTCCATGCCATCTTAATACAAGTCTCTTGGGCTGGTGGGATGAATGGCCTTCTTGGTATGCCTAGCTCTCAAGTGCAGATGGAGCCTAGATGACCATCCTAGATTTTGTGTCATGTCTAACTTTTAGATTAATAAAGTTTGATGGGGTGAATTGCACGTGAGGCAATGAAGGAAAAAGGGCTGAATAGCCAGAAAAATTATCAGTCTCAAGAAAGCAAAAGGCCTCTAATTCCTTGCACTGTTTGCTAGGTAAAATAATGATCAACATTTCACTCCCACCCTTCCCTCTGGGTGTGTGGACAGCACAAACTGTGAAAGAAGAAAGTTGTCCTTTAGGAAGATGGGATTAGGAAGAAAATAAAGGTGAGAAATTATGAGAAATTTATCTTTCTTTTAGTTCAAGTAAGAAAAGAACCAAGCCTAGCCCAACACTATTTTTTGTAAATGTCTCTGTACTGGATCATCCTTATCTACCTAATTTCATCAAAGTGTTGGTTCCTGATTGAAATGATTTCAGCATTAATTTGCCATGTGGTTTTTCCATAGTGTGTTTGGTAAATGCATCTACAAAACCATTCTTCTAATTCAAGAACACCACTGTATGTAAAACACAAACTCTCATGTTATGAAGTAAGAGGAGGATACGAAAAACACATCACTGTGGTGTTAGCAAGTCTACTACATGCCATCCACTTACTTTGACTGTAATTTCAACCATGTGATTCCTGAGTTTACTAATTATCACTACAGAAATGCTCTGTACCATTAAGTAGATGTAGTGACTGGAGACGGTGGCATTTCTGTGATTGACTATGATCAGGGATTTGTATATAGGAAAAGTGTTTTGGTGACTATTTTGCATCAGATATAAATATCAGAGAAAAACATTGCACTTAGGAGACTTTGTGTTACTTTTTTTCCTTCAGAAAATTAATGGGTTATCTTGCTCACTAATGACCAGAAGATTTTTTAATGAGAAATCACTTTCTAATGTTGGAGTCTGAGGTGACAATGTTTGTGTACAAACTACAGAACTTAAACATATAAAAACCTATTTACTCACGTGGTCAGAGCTTTACTGCTGTCACATACTCAGAGCTTCCACCAGCTTCTGGATGAACCATTTTATGTCTCAGGACCTCTAAAAAGGAGAATACAGAAAACTGCATTGCAAAGCCTAATGTAAGTAATACTGACTGAAAAGCAAAGACATTTCAAAGCCAAACATTTTGTTTAATATATCAGTCCTTGCAAATAAAGATAACCTCTGTATTTAGCTTTTGGAGGCATTTGCACTTTACACAAAGCAAATGTCATTACTACATTAGCTAGTTTGAATAGTCATACTTATTAAAAGAGTTAACCCTGTGAATGCTTGCAGAAAAGCCAGCTGGAAGCTTTTGCAGCATATTCCTTGTGTCTATGGCTTCAGAGGGACTTACTGTCATTTGGTTATGTACTTCCACCAGTGTCAGTGAACAAGCCAGAGAATCACTACTCACAAATATGGGCATTTATTTATTGTTTGCTCCTAAATAATGATGCTTCAGAAACTTAACGGGGAGGGGAGGAAGACCCTGTAAATACATAAAGTAATAATACACTCATTAAAATGGAAAGTGTTCTAAATACAAGCAATTCTATTGAATTCAGCAGAATTGCTACCCCAGAATGCCGATCTTCAAAGCCACATGGGGATTTTGTCAGTAAACTTCCCATTAACTTTGATGTGAAAATTTCTGATGATGATTATTACTGTTTTCCTTTTGTTCAAATGATTCACCTAATCTTTTTAATGGAAGAGTTACTTTCTCTTAAATGTAATTCTCTGGCAAGCTCATAACATTAGCCCTCTTGCAGCAAATGTTTAAGATAATTACAGTCAAGACAGAGCATTAAAAGCAATGACAGACAGAGAACTTCTCAGCTCTTGCTGATTTGACATTTGAGAGATCTGAAAGAGTGGTGGTGATGTGGGAAGGTAGCGCCAAGACAACAGGTTTCACCCAAGGGTATAGTTCAGACTGTGGCATAAGGAGCAGCTGTTACATCTAGTTGCTGGAAGTCTCACCATGTCATTCTTGTACCTGCTTGTGCTGCAGATGTCTACGAGTTATAGCTCCCTTATTTTAGCAAAGTCCCATAGTAAAGTGTCATCAGAGGGGTAAAATGCAGGGGAATTACAGGCTGTTTTTACAGATAAGGTCCAAATAAAGTTTGGTTTATTTTTCATCTAACTGAATTAATTTGAATGTCTGGTTAAATATTATGTTAAAGTACTACCTCTTTATCTTGCTATTTAGAAGCAGAGTTGTACCCTCATACAAATATTTGCATGTGTATGGATATATGTCCTTTTAAATGGCAACACACTTGGACATATGCCTGTGCAGTGCCTCCATTATGTAATTAGCCCCAGTCTGTGAGGGTGATCTTGCCCTTTATTTATCTGAGAGTTAAAAGCCTACCCTAAACTAGTCATGTGGACTAAGATTCTTCTTATCCTTACTTCATTTATTTCTAGATGCAGGCTGATAATTTGCCTCCTTAGCCACTGGTCATTTTTGGAGGACAGCTGACACTTCCTGTTTTACATGTCTCTCCAAGGCCAGAATAGTCTCTCTCAGCAGGTGCCTAAACTGCTGTTTAGAAGTACACAGGTAAGTACTTGACTAACTTAGGCTGGATTCACAGTTTAAATGACTCAAATTGGGGAGGTGAATCCTACTCATCTAGGTTCTCTATCTCTGGGGACATTGTGTAGTGTGGGAAATATACAACATACATCCCCTTTGTAAGATTCTAGAACTTCAAAACACAGAAGAACAACCGTTTCTATCAGTACAGGCTGGGGGATGACCTGCTGGAGAAGAGCTCAGTGGAGAAGGACCTGGGGGTCCTGGTGGATGACAGGTTGGCCATGAGCCAGCAGTGTGCCTCGGTGGCTAAGAGAGCCAATGGGATCCTGAGGTGCATCCGGAGGAGTGTGGCCAGCAGGTCAAGGGAGGTGATCCTCCCCCTCTACTCTGCCCTGGTCAGGCCCCACCTGGAGTATTGTGTCCAGTTCTGGGCTCCCTGGTATAAAAAGGACAGGGATCTCCTGGAGAGAGTCCAAAGAAGGGCTACGAAGATGATTAAGGGCCTGGAGCATCTCCCCTATGAGGAAAGGCTGAGTAAGCTGGGACTGTTCAGCCTTGAGAAGAGAAGACTAAGGGGGGACCTAATTAATGTTTATAATTACCTTAAGCAGGGGATGCAGGGGGAATCAGCCAGCCCCTTTTCAGTGGTCTGTGGAGACAGGACAAGGGGCAATGGCTGCAAGTTGGAGCACGGGAAGTTCCACACCAACATGTGAAAGAACTTTTACACAGTGAGGGTGACAGAGCACTGGGACAGGCTGCCCAGGGAGGTGGTGGAGTCTCCTTCTCTGGAGATATTCAAGACCTGTCTGGATGCCTATCTGAGTGAAATGTCCTAGGGAGCCTGCTTTAGCAGGGGGTTGGACCTGATGATCTCTCGAGGTCCCTTCCAACCCCTACAATTCTATGATTCTATGATTCTATATATGAAGTTCTTTTCTGGATTTTTCTGTCTGAACTGAGTGTGAAGTTTAAATATTTAACTAAAGTTTGAGTAATGCTTTCAGCATTGAATAGGCATTTTCAATAAGCATATATAAGTAAATGTTAAAAAACCTTGGAGGCTCACCTCTTCTGCTAAAAATATGGAGTAGGTCTTCAACATCTTCTTGTGAAGCAAAGGAGATAATTGTATCAAATAGATTTAGCTGAGAGCAAAAGCAGTGGGACTAGATATAATTATCTTGGATCAGAGTCTGAACTTTTGATTTTAAATTGGTAATTAGCTTTTTTTGGCTTGGATAATGTTATATTTCTGAGGAGGAAAAAAAAGAGAAAAAGAAAACATCAGCGTGATTTTCTTTAAAAGTTTCAAACTCTGCTTGATGTGATTTATATTAATGCACAGTCTATAGCCAAACTGCCACCTGTGCAGAAAAGACTCATTATGTGAAAAGAAGAAATAGATAATTTTTCATTTGATATTGTCTCTACCCATGCTTCTTAAATATTGGGGTATAAATAAGTAAGGTCTGGTCATTCAGTTCGCATGTTCATGCTTTTGGGGATAGCTAAGACATTTAAAAGCTCAGTACTGTCTATTCAGCAAGTGATGCCAAATTTTTTTTTTAAAATTAAAGACTTTTTTTACATAATCTGTTTTCCTCATTTTATTCCTGTGCAAAAGAGGCAGTAGCATATCAACCTTACACTAATTGATTTTTTGCACATGACTAAAAAAATCTCAGCTTGGAAACTTGGGGAAATAATGTGTGACATTTATGTAAAGTCTGCCTCCGTCACAAAACAGTAAAAGCTTTTCTGGCTTTTCACCTCTAATCTGGATTAAAGTCAGAGCAGAGACATTTATGGAGATGGCATCTTTCATATTTTTTCTTCCCTAGAAGAAGCTGACTAACTCCACCTGGATTCTTTGGCAATCCTTAGTGACAGCAGTCCTGGTAGAGAGAACATACACATGATGATTGTGCAGTAAGGCTTTTCAACATGACATCTTGCACTTTTTTTTTTTTTAAAGGAAGAAAGGAAAAGAAAAAAGAAAGTTTTCTTTAAAAATTTCTAGTCTTAATGGACTATGCCCCTGTTCTGTCAAACTGCTGCATTGCTTGCACTGGGGCCCCATTTTCTTAACACACCCTGGCTTAAAGTACTTTCCAAAATGTCATCTGTTTTAAAGTGGTTATCTTTTTTTCTGTTCTCCAGTGAAACTTATATAATAACTTCACAGCATCTTCTGTATGTCTCCACCTGCTCCAGTGTGGGGCGTCTCCACGGGCTGCAGGTGGGGTCTTGGCCTTTTCCATGGGCAGCAGGGGGACACCCGCTCCACCATGGGTTTCTCCATGGGTTGCAGGGGCATCTTTCTCTCTTGCATGAGGGGTGCCTCCTCTCAGCCCCCCTCCTTCACTGTCCTTGGTGTCTGCACAGTTTCTAACATCTTCTCACTCTCTTCTCTGGGGGCAAAAAGCAGCTGCTTGTGTTTTTTTCTCCTAAATGTGATTCCCAGAGGCGCTGTGACCATTGCTGATGGGTTCAGCCTTGGTCAGCGGCAGGTCCGAACTTGGGCCAGCTGGCCTCTCTGTCAGGTCTGCAGAGAGCTTCTGGCTGCTTCTTGCAGAAGCCACCCCTAGAGCCCCATCTTGTCCACCAGAACCCAGCCACACAAAACTACAAGACCCTAGCTCAGGAATTAGTACTTCTGTAATTTTCAAACAATGGCTTTTGTTACTGTATACTGGCCACTTCATAAGTAATACCTGGTTTGTTATTGTTCCAACAGTCCAACTGATGCCCTAGAAACAGTCACGCACCTATATGTACAGACCAGTGGAAAGCAAAACTCAGCAGACTGAACACAGTAGTCTGTGATGTCTTCCTAGTTTTCACTGCCTTCATTTTAATTTTTGATTCATTTTCAGTTCCACTATAAACACTAGTGGAAATTTCCCTGCTCATGTATGTGTTTTATATGTTCATATATATGTTCAGGATTCTGAACTTGAACTGAAAACTACATTGAAAGGCCATTCTTTCCTTAAATCAATGTGAACTGCTTGTATGCCTGTGGGATGTAGAAGACTGTAGACCAGATACTGATTCATAATAGTGCTTTTACTAAAAACCTCCAGCCCCTCACAGGAATGTGGCCAACACAGAGACTCTCTGTATGAGTTAGGGTCTACATAGTGCTCCTATGTCACCCGGTGTTCTCAGCCTCTCCTGTCTCTTCCCCTCACTGCTACAGATGAAGCAGTGCAGCTGGAGCCCTTGCTTTGCAGCCCTGAGCCTGCTTTCAGCCACTCTGTGCTCCTCTTTGGTACTGAGGTTGGTCCTGCACAGTTTCATTTTTCTGTCACCCATGCCATCCCATGTCTCCCATGCCCGCTCCTGCTGCTGAGGATGCCCTGGGCTGCATGATCTGCTGACTAGCAAGAGCCAGAGTCATGGAAAGTAACTCATTGAGACTCTATGTCCTGTGAATATTCAGGAACAATTACCACATGCTGTTATCACTTAGGGCTTGGCTTACTATGGGGCATCTATCAGAGTAGGATCACAGAGCAGACAGACCTCAAACAGCACACAGTTTTATTGTCCTTCAGTACTGCTCTATTCAAGTGAAACCACCTTTGGACACTGGCGTGACAGAAACAAAGAGAAACTGTTTTTGTTTTCCCTTTCCTCAAATGTCTTGGGCCCAGAGGGGAGCACACACACACACAAAAGCAGCACATAGTTTTTCCATTTGAGTGTGAAGGAAGGAAAAAAAATAGATCAGATTGCTTTAGAAAGACTGAGACAAAGAGGACAGCTACAACAGAATTGATAAGGCAATGGTTTATTAGAAGTGGGTATATAATCCTAGAAGTCCCCAAGCCAAAACTAGAGGAGCAAGGAGAATGAACAACAAACGGTGGGAGAAAGATCTCAAACACCTTGTAGAATGTGCTCAGAAAAAGTGCTGAGGAAACTGAGACAGGAAAATGTGTGTGTGTGTGCTGCCATTTACAGAAACTGTCCCCTTTGCCTAAGGCTCTATGATCCCATGGAAATGTATCTGGCAGAGCAGCATGGGAGAGTGTCCTGTCACAGGGAGCTCAAACAGCTCTACTGGTGGAAAGAAATGGTGTAACAGGACATAACAGTGCTCATAAGCGGTGTGATGGGGCATAGCAGTGACTCAGACGAGCAAACCGTGCAGAGGGAGCAAGGTAGCACTGCCTCTTTTTGGAGGTAACTGCCATCTCAGTGCTCTTTGTTGATACATCGTCGTCATCTGCAGCCAGAATTCCCACTCATTTAAGTATTGTGTGTATTGTGCAAAATATTTTCTTGAGGTCAGGAAGGCTTTCTCTCCTACTGTACTGTACCTGCCTGCAAGCAACTCCTCAGAGTGTTTGTTAGAAATGATTTTACATCAGCTGGCAAGGTGACAATAGAACAATCCTATCTACAGTAGAAGGAAATGTTCTCTTCAAAAGCATTATTCAAAAACAAAACCGGAACTAAGCACTAAAATAAAGCACTTCAAATTTGCATCATAGTCCTTGATGTGTCTTTCTATTATCTGAAGACTATGTGAGATAATTATTAAAAAACCACAAAAAATATATTCCTAGGCAGATCTCTACAGCCTTTTGGGACTTGTCTGATGTATTTATATATATATCCTATAGTTTTCCTGCCTTTTCTGTCTATTCTTTTATGAGTTCATCTACACTGGTTTTAATACTGATACCCAAAATAGCTGCCTCAGTTATTCTTGTTACACTTCCCTGCTTTAACTGGTGGGCACCAATATGTGAATCAAATACTCAAGGACATGGTAATTCTCTCTTTTACATCTTATATTGCTTTTTATAAAAAAAAAATTGATTTTGAGAGACAATATGCTAATACAATAAAACTTCATCTCAAAGAATTGGAGTATTAGTAGAATGTAGCAACCACAGTTATTCTCTGATAGGGAGCACCCTTCTATTAGGGATAGGTAATTCTATGGTTTCCCAGGTCCAGACACTCAAAATGCATTGGCTAAGACCATCCTCAACAAAATAATTATTAAAATATGCCAACACAATTATTTCTTACGTTTTCCTCTTGGGTTTTAAGGCTGTATGTGTACTCATGTCACACCTTCAAACTGTTTTTTCCAGCCAAGAGTAGTTTGGTTTTGGTTTTCTTTTCTTTTTCTCTTTTTTTTTTTTTTTTTTTTTACTGGAATTGTGTTATTGCTCCTCACCAGAAAGAAATGCAAAAAACACATTAGAGAGGATAGTCACAGTTAATTGCAGGAGCTGGGAACACATGTATAAGAAAGCCATGGAATACGTAAAATGAGTTTTTATACTACAAATAAAGTTGTGTCACCAAGAAAATTATGCAAAATTTAAAGGATGAAAGTTAGATATTGCTAGCTGATCTTGAAAAGGAATTGTACAAACATTCAAAGTGCCAGTGTTTGACTGTTCAATTTAATAAAAGCTGTAAGATACATGTTTCTAATTTCACTGCCTCTTGCTTTTCATACAGGCTAATTCTCACTCTGCCAGTGGCTCATTTCTTCAATTACAGGATGTACCTTCATTATTGTTGATGCATTATATAAACCAGTAAGTGTCTTATGCTAATATTCAGAAACTTGTAGTTGCCAGGCATCCTTCTTAAAGAAAAAAACTAGATTTTTTTTTTTTTAATTAAGCAGTTGTCTTCAATATGAATAGTTGTCATAAGCTACTGTCATTACCCAAGGGCTAATGTTTCCAGAGATCATCATGGAATTATTCAATAAGAAATCCCACACCTGTATTTATTGAATACTATACAGAGTACATAAAACCAGCCAATTTGCCAAATAGACTGTTCTCTAGCGTCTTCTCTGAAGAGTGGAATTGTATAACAGCACTGAGAAAACTTTAGGGAGTTTCTACAGTTTTCCACTGTACTCTGTGAAGAAATGAGACAGTCACCTTTATCCTTTGTATCATCTGCTCTTATTACTGTAACACAAATCTTTTGCCCTCAGTTTGTCCATGGTGCTTGTCGCGGACATTTGACTCAAGTCATTAACTGGTCTGCAATAGTTTGATGAGAAAATGGTGTTACTGGAGAAGCAATGGCACAAGTAAAGTGGGTAGTACCTCTTGCTATGAATCCAGAAGCTTGGGTTTGACCCACGTGTCCTGTTGTGAAGGCAGCAGTGAGGACTGTTCTCAAGTGACCCAGTGTGGAAAGGGGTCTAGATTAGGTAATCCAGGGTGGCTGGAGAGGTGGCTGCCCTGTCACTCCTCTGTACATCATAGAAGATGCAGCAGATACTGGCTCTCCTTAATTAATCATACCTGATCATTTGCAAAGTCTTGGGCAAAGTGGACAGATCTCAGTGTAATGAATATGGTCTTGATCAGTGCTTTGGGCCATTAATGAAAACTCTGAAGTATGTAACCTGACTGTGAATGTCAGTTTGCAGAAATATTCCCTGTGTGATTGACTGAAACAGAGACCTCATAAAAAATATTCCCAGCTTCACATGTTTAAGCCCGGGAAAATAGTGGGAAGGTATTTCACTGTGTTTACTTCTCTCTTTCCCATTTCTCCTTTGGTAACTGCAGTAATACGGTTTTACAGAAATATTGTGTCTTTGAAAACAAAACCCCCAAAATGATGGGATTCTTTATTTATTTGAATCAAAATGAACATGACGGTGTCTCCAAAGGTGTTTCAGTTCATTCTAAGATAAATACCTAAGACAAGGGGGATAAATTGCCCTCTAGAAATGTTATTCTTTTTCTATTGCTTCTTGAGGGAGTCCTGTTGACTAGGTCTGATTATGTGCTTAATTTCTAACAGGCTACAATTAATTCAGCAGAGAACTACCCTATGTGGTTGAGTTACAAACATTGTCTCTGACATCTCACTGTAGTCAGTATGACACTGGCACCAGGAAGGGCCTTGATTTCTGTTTGATGATGCAAAACCAGTCCTACAGTAAGTCTAAAAACATCTCTAAATGCTGTAAGAAAAACAAACAAACAAACAAAAGCTCCCACCATTACTTTTGTCTTCAGAAGACTACAAAGATTTCAGTTTGTCTGTTTTATCAAGCTTTAATAATTGATGTGAACACATTGAATTGTCCTAGTGCTTCTGTTTATCTGTTTTTCTCAGCATTTTACCTGAAAATCACCCTAATGGAGAACTGGGCAGGAAATTGTATTTGGCAGGAAACTGGATTGTCAGAGCACTGTTATCTTGACAAAGAAAACCAAACAAAAATGGAGGAAAACATGAGAGACAGAAATGTCAATTCCTGCTGTTCCTTCACCAAGATTATTACCATTAGAAAGACTGCTTTCCAACATCTGCAACGAGGGAAATAGAGCTAAAATTTATAATGCTTCATGTAAAAGGAACAAAAGACTTCAGATGCTGTTAAGAAACATATGTGATAACTTAAGAAAGATTAAAAATACGACTTCCATGGCGTAAAGATTTATCATTATCTAAAGACACAAAGTCATCAAAAGGCAGCTCCTACCTTAACGCTAAGTGAAGAAGAAATCAAGATAATTTAATCAGAGCCTTAAAAGTATCTTGGGCTGCCTAAAAATATCATAAATTAAATTGGTACTGAATTTCTTGTTCTTTCAGATGCTGGTTTAGACACTGAAGAAATCCTAAATGTGGGAAAGTACTTGCTCTTCTGTAAGGCGTAAGATGAGACATCTCCACTACCTTTACATTTTTCTAGTTTTTTCTAGGTATGATTCTTCCACCAATCAAAATAAGAGAGAATATTGACCAGCATATGAGCAGTGTAGGAGTCTGCAGACTCCGTTTCTGGCCTTACATTATGTATTCCTGTTTTTTGATCTCTGTTCCTTAATAACTGCCGTGGGAGCACTAAGAGTGACTGAGGGAATTTATTTGCACTTAGAAAATTTGAATTTGCTTCCCAGATCCACCAGCATTTTCTCTTTGTGAACATGAGCAAACCACCTAACTGAGCTGAGGTTCAGTTAGATTATTCTTGCATAAGTCTTCAGAGCTCAGTTCTGAAGATCTTGGGGCAGTTTGGCTGTATATGACATGCTTGGGACAATTGTTCTTTCCCCCTTTACTGTTGATAGATAAATATTTGCATGGATCCTGAATGCTTTAGGAATTGTCTAAAAATAAATGAAAGTCATGCTTCTATGTGGTAAAAATGTGGGTTATGTAGTCTGGCTTTTTATTCAAGGCAAATAAACCCTAATAAATACAAGATGCATTGACAAAACAATGTTTCTTTATTACATATGATAAAATTATCAGAGGTTTGTTCTTGTTTTGACATCAGTAAGATAGTACATATCTCTGTGGCTGGCAATAAACATAATAAATGGTCAAAATGAAATCTTTTTTAAGTTTTCATGAATTTTCTTTTCCTTTTAGGGTTGGTTGAAAATTATAATTTTTTCCATGTTGGCCTAGGAATCTTTCAACATTTCTTCATGTAAAGTGAGAAAGAAAGGTCAAAAGTATCAGTTCTTGGCACTAAATTTGATTAAGTTTTTAGAAAGCATTAGAGAATGCATAGAATCTAACCTCAAAAGGCATTCTAATTAAATATTTTTCTGTGCATAATATGGCATATTACCACATACTTATCCTAGTAATAGACTTTCCTCAGAATCAGAACTACTTCTAGCTCTGACTAATGTTACATTCTTGTTTTTGGATTACAGCAACAAGAAGGATAATTATTTGATGTTGATAAGGAAAATGTGCCGATTTATGAATCATAAATCAAAATAGAACATTATCCATGAATTTTAATAAACAAATAAATGTCCTTTATTACCTTTTAAATTTGTTTTTCTTTAAGAAGACTCTAATATTTATCCTGCTTCATCATAATAGACTGCCACATCTGTCCTGAACTTCTAATAACTTTTGAACCTATTAACTGATTTCAGACTGATTTGGCACCAAGGTGGATATTCACAAAAAAATTCTTAAGTAAATAATTAAAATCTTTCTGGGAAGGGTTGTATGTATCCTAGTGAAAGGAAAATTGCTATAAGAATTTATTTATCAAAGAATTAAACCAGGAAACAGCTTTTAGAAGTCCCCTGATGCATGGAAGGATGCAGTCAAATTTGGCCCCTTCTTGATGTCAGATTCAATTAATTATGATGATATTGGTCTCTGAGAAGCGAAACACTTCATTAGCTCAAGTGCTTATGGAATGACATCAAAGTCTGTATGTGCTTATACCCTAGAAAAAGTAAAGTAAAAACCCCTAATTTCAATTACCTTAGTTGAGAACCCCACATGGTGTTGACCTTAAACTATCACTGACCTCTTGCAGTCTCAGACTCAAACATCTCTTTTGATCAAAGTCCTTTTTTTAAAAAAAAGAAATTCTTCTTGATTGAAGAAATTTTTCATTTTTCTTGACCTGGATCATGTTAGAAGTGCTGAAATTAAATGAGGTGATCTTTGAAGTCTCTTAAACTTTCACAAATTTCCACTGGATTCTATACATGCATTAAATGTAACAGTCCAAGATATGCAGCAAGTCTGACTTGATTATTTAGACATCTCCTTTTGCTTTAGGCTTTACAAATTTAGGACATAAAATGGCCTTGACTATGTCTTGCAAGTAATTAGTACAGAATATGCAGAACTACTCAGTTCTTTGTAGAAGACCACAGATGGCACTTACTCCTAGGTCCCTTTCTTTTAATCTACTAAGACCAGCTATCCACCTTGTTATGTGCAAATATACAAAGGTAATTCAAATAGCCTTGGCACCCATGATGTGAGCCAGCTAGCACTTGTGTGTGTTAGCAATGGAGATTAATGCCTGTTTAAGGTACACTAAAACAAACAAAAAAAAAAGATAGGACACTGCAGTTCAAATGTCAGAAGTTCAAACATCCAAAATTTGGGATCAAGTGTGTAATTTTTAGGGAAAATCTACTTTAATTAATTCAACATGAATGAATACAGACATTTGTAGGTTAAGTATGCCAACTCAAGAATATGAATTAAGTTTTGCTTTTTGATTTATCCCTACTTCAACTAATAAGAGAAAAAGTAAAAATAAACCTTCAGAACATTTTGCCTAATTTTATTTACATTAGTGAAAAGATGGTATGTTACAACAGAAATCTGAAACCATTATCTATACATTCTGTCAGACTTACATGTCATGTGAATGAGAATAAAAATGGGCCAGATGTGTGCATCTAAGCTGAGAAGAACAGGAAGGAAATGGGTAAAAGCATGTTTTGCTTTCTTTACTTCGATGGCCACACTTACCTATATTTCATGGATTTTGCTTATTAATATTTTTTAAAGTCAGGTTTTGTTAGTGTATATCTACATACAATTTTATATATAATAAGTTCTTATATTTAAAATATTCTTATATATTTGAACATTATATATTATTTAAGAGTTTATGTATATTTGAAGAACATTACAAAGTTATTTAATATAACAATAATTTATAATTTATAACCGTAATGCTTAAATACCTCAAACACTTTTAGCAGTCTTTAACTGGAGTACAGATGGTGATACCTTCTTCCTTGATTTTATGATACAGTTAGTTCGTGTTTTCTGTTTCCTTCTCAGATTGCACCACTTCTGCAGAGGAAACAATATTGCTTATCTCATCATAACCTTTGATGGAACCAAGCATGTACAGCAATCTTCAAAGGACCACTTTCAGTTAGTGGAGACAGTTTGTAGCAGTTTATAAGGAACTTGCAGGAAAAGGCTTGCATGAAATACCTGGAGGAAGCCTCAATCTTGTTGCTTAGACCTCTGCTAGCAGTAGTTAGAATATCTTTGTGAATAAGTAATAAAGCGACTCCTTTTTTTAGAAGCACGTAGCCCCTGCCTTCCACTATGCAGCAGATATGAAGCATGGTGGCAAGGAGGAAAGCTTGTGAGAAGGACAAGAAATGAGCATGGCTAGCAGCAAAACAAACCAGCACTAAGGGCCTAAGTAGGTGACTCATATGATAGGAAATGAGATAATTAACAGAAATCAAGCCCCTGAGGACAGTGGAAAAAATTGTTTGAATTCTGTCACCTCAAACTGAGAGAGCGTCTGTGGTGGTGGGTTGTTTATCAGAAAGTAACGAGCAATACAAGCCATAGTGTTGAGAATATAATGTATATAATTTTGCAAGCAGTATAAAAGTTCCTAATTTTTGGCAGGGCCATGTCATGGAATTTGTGCCTCCAGGCTGTGGGAGGCACCTCAAGAATAATCTGCAAACAACTAATTTAAGTGAAACATTCAGAGAAGGGGGTGTGGGTTGTGTGGGAAATGTGAATGCATAAAGATGAAGGAATTCACAGGGCAAAGACAGATGCTGAAAGCTGAGGAAAACAGGCAATACAGAGCAACATATATATCATCCAGAAAGGATGGAGGAATAAAATTCAACTTCTGAGGAAAAATACACAAGACCAAAAAAAAACCCACCTTCTTTCTACTCAATTAATTACACATCTTTCTCAGGAAAAAGAATGTAACTGAGGAGGTCGAAACAGCCCATGGAGAGTGGGCTACTTGTGATGTGATTTGCACATCCATGCCAGGCAGTTCCTGTACTCACTGTGATGCAAAAGGAAAAAAAAGGATATTTTTTTTCCATTGTGGAAAAGGATAAAAAGAGTGAAAAAGTTTTAAATAGTTTTGGTTTGTTTTGGTTTTTTCAGATGAATGTAATGAAGAAACAAGTAAAGGAGGTGAACAAGTGGTTTTGAAGAAACAGCAGTTTTAAGAGAAGAACAAGTCATGCTACAGCAAGCACAAAAAAAAAATTCCAATAAGCACAGATATATATGAAGTTTTGACAAATAAGTTCAGGAACTACTGAGCTGAAAAAGATGATAATTTGATAAAATTTGAATAAGTACAAATGGAATTACAAGGGGTAAAATTTAGTTTCAGATCCTGTGTATTTTGAGCTTAATAAATAGTTTGCAACAATAATAATGCAGTGGGTTCTAAAAGGATTTTAGTTTTCAATTTTTTTTTTTTTACAAACCTGAACAACCAAAGTGATAATTTAATTACTGAAAGAGGTTACTTATGTTTCTCTAGGTGAAGAGAAATGTGACTTCCTGAAGAGCAGAACTGAAACTTCATCTGAGAAGTTTTGCAGTGAAATCAGCAAGAAGGATGAAAACATGTTCCAAGTGTTTTGGAATCATACCCCTAACAAAATATATTATTTTGTATATCTTATGCACACAGATACATTTTAAGAGTTAACTAACTTTCTGTTTCAGACACCAACTGAAATAGTTACTTAACATTCTTAGTTTTGGAGCATGCGGGTAGCTCTTGAGTTTGAATGCTTTTGTAGAGGGGTGCTTTCACAAATTCCACAGCTCTGCAGTTTATGGGTTTGTTTTAAAATGGCAAATGCCAGCAGCCTTGTTCATCCCACTTTGATCCACCCATAATGTATCTTTTTGTTTCTCCACAAATTAAATTATAATTCATAATTCTATCTCTGAATTAGCTTCCCACAGAGATCCTTATTATAACAAATGTGGTTGTTATAACTCATTTTAACAATTTAGTCAATAAATCGGTAGAAAGTACTTTACGTTTTTCTGGTAGTGAACAGAACTTATTTTTAAAGGAAATTGAAATATATTATATGTACTGCATGCTGACTGGCTGATAAATTTTTGCATATCTGCCATTACAGTACATTAGGCATGTAATAATGCAGAAAATAGGAATATTAGCAGCAGACCTGAATATCAATTTGAAAAAACTAAGACCGATGAGAAAGAAAGAATACTTTTGTAAAAAACCCTAGAATTATGGTGATTTGTTAGCATATGTAGAAATGTATTCTAATACATACTGAGATTTCAAAGAAAAATTGCTGCCAGAAGATTTGAAAAACTGTCTTATTACAGCATACAGTGCTTACCCTGCAGGCAATTCTGAGTGACATGGCAGATATTAGGCTTTATTTTTAGATAAACAGACAGACAGACAAATATATCTGTATTTTAAGCTATCCTTTAAGACTGGAAGTTATTAAAATGGATATTGTTTGTTTTCTCTTTCCGATCATATCCCTAAGCTGTCAGGGAGCAGTCAGGCAGAAGGCAGCTGCTCCAGGGCTGGGGGTCTGTCACCCACACGAGGTAAGCAGGGCAGGGATGGTGATAGTGGCTGAGGGCAGCCATGGCCTGGCTGTCACCTTCATGCCCCTGGTTCCCAGGAGATGGTGCAGGTATGCTTAGAGACATCTCCTCAGGACAGGGGCAGCCAACCACCCCCTCTGCAACAGAGTGGGGTACTCCAATGGGGTGCTCTGTGTCCTGGAACAGGCAATCCCTTTCTTTTGCCTTTTCCCACTTCTTTCTCATCTCGTTTTCACAATGCAGTGCTTGCTTTCTCTTTTGTCTAACTCACACACCACACACTTTTCTTGCCAAACCTTGAAAAGTCATATGACTTTGTTTTTTCAGTTGTCAGTACTGTATTTCTAAAAACATCACATAATTTATACAGGCATCCTTAGGTTAAACAAAAGCTTTGATTTTTTTTTTTTAATTTTAAGGAAGTAAAATGACCTGTAAATATGGGCATTGTGCATTTATGTCATTGCCCTTTCATGAACAAACAAAACAAGCTCATGACTGTGCCTGGGATCTGAGCACTCCAAAATTGGAAGAATTTGCAATCCTAATAAACCCTTTTTTACATTCTCTAATCCTATGCTCATGTCACTGGTTGAAATCAGATTGACAAAGATGAAGCAAATTCATGGCTTTTAGATCCTCAAATGTCCAAATTGCTCTCTTAAGAACAGAAATGTTAGTATTGTTATTTCACAAATCTCTTAATGATAAGATTATTTTTCAAGCAGGAGTTACACAATGCCACCTTGATCATGCCAAGCTTCTGTTTTTCTGAACAAAATTATTGACAGTTTTCATTGGCAGAAAGCCCATATATATAGGTGTCTTCACCCAAAATTATTCATGCCATTTGCGCAGAAGTACTCCAAAGAGCTAAAAAAAAAAATAATAAAATATTAAATCATTGAGTAGTACATTTTGGCATTCTTGTGAAAAGTACATTTTCATTACCTCAGTAATTTTTGCTTTGATACCGCCACAGAAGATCACTTGAAGGAGAATTTATTAATGTCTGAATAATTTCATCAAAGGTCTATTTAACACAACACAAGCAGACTGGGTTAACCTCTCTGGCCTACGATGGAAACAAGTTTCTCAAGGGTCTCTGAAATATTATGTGCAACATAGTCCAAAGAGAGCAGCAGTGCAATCTGTTACCCAAAACACATACAAATGCCATAAAAATAATATTTTAATATAAATAACCCACTGTGTTCACACAGTCTGAAGCTGTAAGTTGTAGCAATAAAAGCTAGGAAATATCTCATTTTTCAGGTGCTTGAAGTCATCACTCATCTGTAAGCCTGACAGTCTATGGGAGGGTAGATTGGGTGTTGAACATTTAATTGTAACTATATCACTACTTAACTTCTTTTAAAGTCATTAAATCACCACCTGATGGCAATCTAGTATGCTTCCCCTTGGCTCTCTAGGAATAGTTGGTTTCCGTTTTAGACTATTTTGTTCAATTAGGCTGCGTAAAAAGTAGGACACCAGACAATAGAAACATCTTTCTTTTCAGGAATGAGCTCTCAGTACACTTTGAAGAGATCAATGGCTGAGGGACCTTAAGTTACTTATGTTATGCAATCTGAACCTCTACCTCCCAATTCCAGCATCCAGTGGTTTTTATTTGCTCTTTCTTTAAAACTCAGAATTAGACTAAATATATTGTGTTTGTGTAAAAGGTTCACACTTTTATTTAAAGGGATTGCTTCTTAAAGTGCGCTAATTGTGAAACCACATCAGTGTACCTGCAGATAGCTAAAATAGAAGCCACAAGCTAGGCAGAAGAAGATACACTATTTTAGACAACACAGAAATGTTAATGAAGAACTCTTACATGATGAGTTTGAGAGGAAATATTCTCATGTCCTGTCCCTCTGAACAGGAGCAATTGACCTGACATATTTTTTTGAAAACTTTACACAGAAATGGCATTGAACTAGTGAGAAACATGTTAATATCTCTCTCCATTTCCTTTCCAGGTATTAAGGGTTATTATACAGAGAATTAAAAGGCATATTGCCTGGAATTACTGAAAACCCAATCTCAATATTTAAAAAAAATTAGAAAAACAACTCATGCCAAGTAAGTTATGCAAGTGGCTGTCTGGCTAAATTTCTCATAACCTAAACTGATTCTCTCCCAAGTTGCTTTCCAAATGGATATGATCTGGGGAGCAAACTAGGTCTTTTGATCATAATAGATGGCTGTCATTTACCTATTACTTTTATTATTATTAATTAAATCTTTTGAATTTTATGCCTCAAAATGTCCTTGTTCTTGCTTTTAGATCCATATTACTTCAACTCAAGGTCAAAAGGAAAATGTGATTCTTCTATTCCACTTCAAGTCAAAGAATTTTCCCGATTGACTGAAATATTGATTTTCCCATAGCTATTTGAAGGTAGCACATTTATATATATAAATATATATATATGTATATATACACACTAGTATAAGTAAAGAGACTGGGTTTGTACTCAGTTTCTACTAAGGTTGGTACCTTTGAAAAATCTCCTCCCTAAAGATTTTCTTCAGAGTTAATATTCAACAGAAAAATTCTGCAGCCTCATCGATAGAAAAAGATTCTGCTTCTGCACTTCTGCTGCAAAACTCCTACAACTTATTGGAAAAGTGAAACAAATTTGTTCTACTTTCTGTGTTTTCTCTTTTCTACATATAAGAATGATACCTTTATTGCTGATGTTCATGTTTTTTAGTTTCCCATCATTTTGTCCTAATTGGAGGAGCAGATCCTAAAACACAAGAGAAATGAGGACAAAAGCATGAGTCTTACATCATGGTTCTCTTACCCTTTTTTGGAAAAGAAGGAGGAGGGAATTAGTGTTAAGTTAATCAATATTATACTCTAAGAATAAAAAGTAAAGCTATAAAAGTAGAGAAAAGTCAATGCTATTGTTTTTCAATAGTAAATTACCATAAATTGCATTTTATAATGAAAATATAATACAATTTGTAATCATTTTGTGAGAAATGAGAAAGTGTTTAGCAACAAAGTATCTTTGGTAAAGTATCTTGGTTTTCAGCTATAAAATGAGCAGTTGTGTTTTTCTGACAAGGGAGACAGAATGGCTTCAACTACTAATTTCTTGATACAGAAACCTGAACATCTTTTTTTCCCTAACACAACATTCCTCAGTTCCCCAGGGTCAAAATGTCTTCTGCCTGTTTCACAGACTGTTCTCACAGAGTTTTTCAGTCCTTCTGTATGTACATGACATTTTCCACCTGTCCAAATCTTCTAACTACTTCATGCCACCTTCTTTCTTTCAACTTGGTCTTTTCTGCCCTCAGTCTTCCTTTAGGTTTCATTTTTTCAAGCTTTTAAAATTCTTCCTTCTGTACTTTCTCACTATTGTTTTCCTATCACTCATTCCTACTTCTGCTTCCAGTTTTTCTATCCCTTCTTTAAAACCAAACCTAGTCCCAGCTCCCTGAATATGGACTTCTGTTCCTGTCCAGTCCCTGCTTCCCAGTTTTGCACAGAAAACTCTATTGCTTGCAACCTACCACCATCATGCTTCAACCCATTTTGATGAAGCAACTTTTCTATGTATTAACTTCATTTCAAGCACACACAGACTACTGTGATCTCTCCACTTCCTGACTTTTAAATTTCCACTTGCATTTCATCATCCAGTATTGAATCTGCACTTGTTTTCCCTGATGGAAAACACTATTTTTATAGTATGGATTTGTTTATCACACTTCCTTGGTGTAGCCTCCATATTCTTTCCTTACTTTTCTCCTTTCATAGAACATCTGAGTCTTCTCTCCTGTTTTCCTGTGCTGCAAGCTGCTAACTAGGCCAGTCCCACCTGATACTAGCTGTCTAAAAGTTAGCAGGCAGCCTGAGCTGTTCATTCTATTTTTTTAAATTCTGAAGTTAAGAAGGGAAGATAGGCAGTTTCAGAGACTGATTCACAATACTTGCATGTCTCAGGATGGGAGGACATAATCTGTAGAGTTTATTACTTATTTCTATATTAACAATCAGAAGAGCTTACACAGCTAGGTTAAATTACAGAGTTAGTTTTAAATGGTTAAAATCAATCCTCCTAATATATATCCATTGTCATTTCATCCTGACTTTTCCCATTATCATCTCCTACACTTATTTCACAGACTTCTGTAGAAAATATTTTCAATTTCTAAGCTAAGAATTTAAAAGGAATTAATGACTAATTTCTCACAAGTAAAATTATCTTTCTGATAATATAATCCAATATATATTTTTTATTTTAGCAATACTGAAAACAACTTTTTTTGGTGTATTACATGTTGCTTCCTACTGTTGCTAGCTGGCTAATGATCTGGATAGCTGTAAAGCATATCTGTACCACAGAGAGGATAGTTTTAATTCAGCTTTGAATATACTATTGCTAAACAGGAATGAAAAGTGTCAACTATTAATAGAAAAGGCTGGACAATTGAGACTTGTAGTTGATATAAATTTAGAGTGGTTCAGACTTGAGGGAAAAAAAAAGAAAAAAAGAAAAAAAGAAAAAAAAAAAAAAAGGTAATACCATTGTTCTAGACAATAAACCCCCCTAAACACTGCTGATTATGGTAGATGTCTACAGGTAAGAAATATGAGGTATAAATAGTTATATCCAGAAGCCTTGCTGTATGATCAACATGACTTATATGCTACAATACAGAGTTCATGACATGGTACACATATGTACTTAATAATATATAATTATATGATATTAATGCAAAAATTTAATAAACTGCAATAATGAGAAACAATTTATCAATTGAGACAATTTATTAATTAATATGAATATAAAATATTAAGCCACACAAAATTTTAACCCAGTACAATAAATATTTATATTAATGTAAAAGGTCAGAAACTGAAAAGGGAAGTAGTCTTGCCTTTTATCTCAGACATACATCTGCTCTGATGTCCAAAATGTTGTTGGATCCAAAGACAGCTTGTGCATAGCAGCGGAGGATGAAAAATATATTATAGTAAGGATTATGATGAACCATAGAGCCAAGAGAGCTAAGGTGCATGTAACTTTTTCTGATGAAGTAACAAAACTCTGAATCGGGGGACTGAGTGGTTTCAAAAGGATGTCAAATGGACATATGTTGGGAAAGAAATTTCAAAAGTATTCATTAGATTCATGGAATCAGCTGAGGGTCTAAGAAAGAAAGTAAAAGATGCAACAGAAGAGTGTTTTCTTCTCTCTACAGCGTGCTGGACAAAGGCTGAATGTGACTTTGGTGATGCTGATCCTGAATCATGGAGATAGGAAGAAAAATAAGGAAAAAAAGTAATAAACCCAGAAGACTTAAGAAGACAAGTTTTAATAAACTCTGAGGAACTGGAAACTAATATCCCCCTCAGAGAAAGTCCAAGGCAAGAACAAGTAAAGGAAAATTGACAGTTTCTTAAGAAAAAAATAAGTATAATTCCCAGCTATATTAGAAGAACTGAAATAATAAGTCTTGGGGTTGAAGATGGTTATTGTTTAGATATTGTGGAGCACAGCTGAGGGTCTAGAAGATGGAGAAAGGGCAAAGAGGTCTACTTTTTTTTTTTTAATGAGTGAGCTTGTAAAATCATACAGTCAGCTAAACTGTAATTCATGGAAAATACTGCAGCAAATAATTAAGCAATGTATACATAAACTAATAGAACATATAAGCAGATAGAATTTAACAGGAAGATGCGTAACTTCCAATATGCATTTGTCAAAAAATGTTACTCTGACTGTTTTAATTAGAAGCACAACTAGTTTTTAACTTCAGCAATCTGTTATTGCATAGATATAATATATAGTGTTCAGAAAGAGAACAGTATCTGCCATTGGACAATATCACATATTAGCATGAAACACATTAAAAATGACTATGTATTTATGTATATGAATTAATGGTTTTGCTCATTTCCTAATATTTATTCATCTACTTCCCATATTATCAGCAAAACTGGCACAATAGAGCTTCCTCTGTATTATCTAAAGAAATTTCCCATTAATAGATGAGGGGAAGTCAGAACTGGCTTCCACCAATAGTATATGCTCCCAGAAAGGATCAAGTAAGCTGGCAAAAGTAGACAGAGAAAGTTTATTGGGCTAGGTTTGCTGAGAAAGAAATGATTGTTCTCAGGGTTGTTTTATACTTTGTGGGTAAAAGCACTTGCAGTAGATAAATGTATAGATCTTTGAATGCAAGAATAGCATGTGCATGGAAGTTCCTTGTCTCCTAATGCAAGAAGTTAAGCATTTTGTCTATAATACACTGAAAGACAACTGGGAGGGACACACTCATTTATATAGTAAACCAGAACAATTGAAAAGAAATAATATATAGCCTAATAAAAGTTTGTATTACTGCCAAGAAGTAAGGTTCATGCCAAAAATGTTCTGGAGCACAGCTGCCAAAAAGAAAAAAAAAAAAAAGCTGAGAGCATTATGAAACATACTAAATCTATACATAGAGGGGGCCTAGGGATGGGGAAAAAAAGTATATTTATTCTTAGGATTCAAGTATATCAAATCATTATGGTTATTTTATGCACAATAAGCAAGGCTCTGAGCATGCTGGCAGGAATTCAGCAAAGCATTTGTGTTGCTTAAGGAGCATGTTAGTCCTTTAATTCAGGAGAAAGGCTCAAAAAAGCCATATTTAATTTGGGTGTTTGGGACAAGCTAAACATCCAAGACAACATAAAAACTTCCATGTGTTATTGGACACAGCTTAATAGCACTCCTGTCATTGAAAAGCCAACTCAGGCAGCTCCTGAGGGTGATTTGAGATGCACAGAGCAGGCATCCTGGGTTCTGTCTTGAAAAAGCTAAAAAATGGGTTGCCATTTCTACCATGTGGCTTTCAAGACTCAGGGATCCAGGAAGGGAACTGGAAACCAAAGACCAGTGACAAAGCATGATGACTGGGAGATGGATCTTCTGAGAAGAGACTAAAGGGCTGGGGTTCTGGTTCAGAGAAGAGAAGGCTGAAGTATGAGAGACTGAGGTTTAAAATTCATTAAAGCAGAGGGTAAGGTGAGTACAGAATGTTATTTACCAAATCCTACAACACTGGAACAAGAAGGCACTTGATGACAGTAGTAGGAGGTGAACTTAAAATAGCTAGATGTACTTCTTTACACCGCAGGTATCAAACTTTTGGACCTTGCTGCCACAGGAGGTTTTTTTTAAACTTTCACCCATGAAAAAAGATTTCAGATGTTCTCTTTGTTACTCTTTCTTGGCGCTGGTTACAGTGTCTCAGTGCTCAGACCGCTCATGAGACCTGATGCAGGAGCCTAAGCTTCTGTGGTGGTTTGACCCTCGCTGGTCAAAATGCCCACCAAAGCTGCCCTATCACTCCCCTTTTCAGCAGGACAGGGGAGAAAATTTATATTGAGAGGCTTAGGAATTGAGATAAGGACAGGGAGAGATCATTCCGCAATTGGTGTCACAGGCAAAACAGACTCAACATGGAATAAAAAAAGAAAACCACATAATTTATTACACTACACACACACACACACACACATGCACAGAGAAACCAGAGTAGGACAATTGAGAGGTACAAACAGATGTCAAAACATCTCTTCCCATCCCTCCCTTCTTCATGGATTGACACTAAATCATGATTTCTCTTCCTTTCTCCCCTCCCATGTGTCACAGGGAGGGAGGTGTAATAGGGGTTTCGGGCAGTTCCTCATGAGTTGATTTCCTTCTTAGTGTGTGTGTGTGGGCACTCCTCACGCCCTTCCCCTGCTCCAGCATTGGGTCCCACCCACAGGAGACAGTTCTCCATGAACTTCTCCAGTGTGAGTCCTTTCCCACATGGCTTCAGCTCTTCACCAGCTGCCCCAGCGTGGGTCATTTCTGTGGAGTGTGAAGGTAAATCACGGAATGTCTCTCAATCTCTCAGGACCAGGCTGCTTCAGCCTGGTCCCCCACAGAGTCACAAGTCCTTCCAGAAAACTGCTTCAGCATGAGCCTCTCTCTCCATGGGCTGCAGGTCCTGTCAGGAGCTTGCTCCAACACAGGTCACAGTGTCTTCCATATGTCTCCATCTGCTCCAGCATGGGGTCTCTCCATGGGCTACAGGTCAGGTCTCTGCTCCCCATCATCTTCAATGGGCTGTGGTGGCACAACCTGCTCCACCATGGTCTTCTCCATGGGCTGCAAGGGAATCTCTCCTCTGGTGCCTGGAGTGCCTCCTCTCCACCCTTCTTCACTGCCCTTGGTGTCTGCACAGTTTCTTACATCTCACTCCCTTCTCTGTCTGCTTCCATTTTTTTTTCTCCTAAATGTGATTCCCAGAGGCACTGTGACCATCTCTGATGGGCTGGGCTTTTGTCAGCAATGACTCTGGCCTTGAGCTGGCTGGTGTTTGCTCTCTGGGGCCTGCAGAGAGCTTCTGTCTGCTTCTTGCACCTCTGCAGCACTCCCATCTCCAACAGAACTTTGTCATGCAAAACCACACCACCTTCCTCTGTCTGCTACAAGGAGTCTTCAGCTGTTACCTTGGCATTGGCAACCAGGAGTGTGCTCCTAACCTTGAAGCATTAACACACTACCTGCCATAGTGTCTGACAGGTTTTGTTCAGCATTTGCCTTTTTGCCTATGAAGATACCCGAACAGGCACATTAACTTCTTTTCCAGGAAAGCAGTTTTGTTTATGTAACATTCTTGAGATTCTCTGTGAAATAGGATGCAGTAAGTATGCTTGCAATACTTAGGGGAGAGAGGTAAGCCACAAATATGTGATAGGTGGCAGGGGCAGGAAAGAGACATAACCAGAAATTGTGACTTGTAAGCTTACTCTCTCAGATTATGGCAAGATTAAATGGGAATTCCTATCCTACCACTGATAGAACATGAACTTCTGAGTATAATGACTTCTGCTTTTGATGGCGTATGAAGTTTATGATTAACTTCCTTCCTTCATTCTCCCTTTACCATTGAATGGAAAATGCATCTTCGAATTTTTTGGCCTGCAAGCAGTAGAGAAGTTACTTTTGAGCTGAACTGATTGCTGGTGATCCTAAATGTACAAATCTGTGAGACAGATCCAAGCTGAAGAAATTTATATTCATATTCACAAGACAAGGAATTTTCCTTATTCTTACATCTTTTTCACAATTATTCATTGTTATCAGAATTTCACTTATGATTTTCAATTGTTATGATCAAGCATCTTGGAATTAAGGTCAATAAAAAGCATCAGAATAAAAATAATTATGATGATGGTGTTACAACATCTTAAATTCCAATTTCAATTTTTATCAGCCCTTTGATAAAATCTACATCGATTTTCAAGGCTGGAGAAGGGCAGCGAGAGGACTCAAGTATTCTGCCCAGTAAAGAAATAATTAAGTAATAATGAAAATAGTATGATTGAATCTCTTTCTTCTATAAAGTCCTGGCTAGTAACATTGTGCTGGCTCACTTCATTTCCAGCTGCTAGATTTCACTAAAAGAAGCTAAAAATAAATTCAATACTTTCCTAAAATGACTTTCCCATGTAAGCAAGTGCTGCAGTTGCCATAGGGATGTTATAACATCACAAATGGGAAGCAGTTCGCATAGTGGTAAATAAGCACTCTGGTGGGCAAGTTGTCTATTTGAGCATGTCTCAAAGAAATCTCTCAGACTATTCTTGTTGTTGTTTTTTGGGTTTTTTTTTTTTGGTTGGGGGGGGGGGGTCAGAGAGGGGAGTTTAAACAACCCCACAAACAACCATTGATTTAGTTTGAGATATCGCAAATCACTGAATGTAGATTTTCACAGGTATGGGCATCTGTGCAGACGCAAGACACATACTGCCTTTGGTGAATGCTATAGCACCTAACCTGTAGGACCTACAGCTTCCCCTGAAAAGGGATAAAAATGTTGAAAATATCTGCAAATTCTGTGAAAATAAAAACATCATCATCTTGCGTTTAGCATTTGTTCAGTGAACATGGAGCTGTCCAGCTCGTCCTTATTTTCCCTTCTCTTGTGTAATGCATTAAGAGACTGTATTCTGATGGTACCTTTTTGCCCTACACTGCCCATTTATTTTCAAAGTCAATATAAATAAACACAAAGATGCCTAACAAACCAATGGACTTCCATTCCAAGGTTTCTTCATAATGTTCTACATCATAAAATTTCAAAGGTCAGATGATATAAATAAACAGTGACTTCACTGAAGTTGATACTACTCTCCTGATTTACAGCAAATAGTAATCTATCTCCAGCACTCAAACTTTTCATTCTACCAAAATAGAAAGCAAATGGCTGGATAATAAATACCATGGGAACAAGGAAAAAAAGCCACCGAATCCTATAAAGAATCAATTTGGGGAAAAAAAGAAGAAAAGCCAGATTGTCTGTAATTAAAATAGAATTCACTGGGATCATTTAAATACAAAATATTATGATAGTTTCTACATTTTTATATGTGCCTTCAGTACATGTCTGAGGGCTTTTTCTTTTAAGGCTGACAGTTTTATCAGTCTTACCAAGTCATTATTAGCTTGCTATTCTGAACCCAGTTACACAGGGATCCCTTTCCCAGTCAGCTCTTTCCCGTTTACTAGATCAAGCCCTCTGAATTAGCCTCTGCTTTGAACTCATACTCACTTCTCTCCTCACATATGTTGTTAAAGGGTAGGTTTTATCCTGAAGTGTGCCCCATCCGCTTTGCAGAGTATGTATAGCTACAGGGTGAGTAGTAGACGAGTAGGTTGGTCAAGGATGTTGACCAGTAACCATTTCCTCTGTTTGCTCATTCCTGTCTGGGATTTAACCTACACTACATCTCTGGCCCTGAGCAGAGGTCAAGTACTCGAACATAATGCTTGCACCCCAAAGCAGTGTTCTATGAGCAGATCATATCAGGTTCCATGTTAACCCCAGTATCAGGGCAGAATTGCATTAGAAGAATCATCCACCATCTTCCCTGATATATCTCAATTAAACTAATGTTATTTGGGACCACGGGGCTGGCCAAGTGTAGTGGATGCAAAGAAGCTCTCTAGAATTTGAATATCAGTGCAAAAAACGTAACTGTGTTAACATGGAAATTTGAGAATTTTCCCCAGCCTTTTTCTGCTGTGTGTTCAGAGCCTGGTGGTTAGGGGAGAGTGAGTCTTAACAACTGGATATCTAAATGGTACTTAGATTATGACCAGGGCTGCTAGAACACTGCAGAACAATCCAGATTTGGAGGAAGATATGAGTCATCCCTCCATCTTTTAACAAAAAATATTTGCCTATCACACGAGTCACCTAGATTCCCTTTATGATTAGCAGAGAGGAATAACATTAGATAGGCTGAATTAATCTGATTATTTTTGACATGTACTCAAGCATGAGATAAATAATGTGAACTGTACTCTGGATATGCCTATTTATATCTTTTGGTTATAATGAAAACCTAGAATGAACAACTCATATGTGTACAGTTACAAGACAGATATCTACATTTGGGCAGATAAAAATCACCTTGGCTGCTCATACTGTCCTTGCAAGCAGTCAGCATTCACTCTGAGGTTAGCTTGTCTGCAGATACCATGCTTCTTTGTAGAAGACAATGCCAGAAACTTCCTTAAAAGTGTCTAATAAGCCTTGCAGGCAGCCACCGGTAGCAAGGGCATGTGTGACATCTGGACACTACAAAGTATGGTAGTGTCCATTTGCACACCGGGTGTGCTGGATGCACAGAGTGTGCTGCTGGTCAGCTCTAGGAATATCACCAGCATTGCCTCTTGCCCAACTCCAAGTGCCTCTGGCAGACAGGTAGTATTAATGGGCAGCCATTGCCCCACAGGTCTGTATGGGTATCCTTTTTGTCAAGGTATAGTGCCCTGGGTGTCACTTCTTCTCATGCCCCATATATGTCATTCTGCTTAAATAGCCAGTGACCTGGCAAGACATATCTTGCCTGTTGCTGATAGAGTGTCACTCTTGAGAGGTGCCTCCATGCATACTTTGGCATTTTATACACATTGGAATTGCACCAATAGAAGAGGTGGAGACCACTTTCCTCTAGAAAAGTCCATGATGCAGTCTTATCAGGAATGGAACAGCAGGATTTCAAGCAAAAAGGGAATTGAATATTTGTCTCCCACCCTCTCTGTTCTAAGCAGTGAGCTATTGCTGAAAAGAAATAGTCCTCCTTTCTGCCCATACTTTATTAAGATTTTGCTTTGTGTCTTTCATTTTATCACAAGTAGCTGGAAATGAAATATGCTGGAAATGGCAGGAACAGTTAGTTTCAAAATCTCTGAACTATTTCTTTCAACCCAACATGAACCCTGTTCAGAAAGGATTTTGTAAGTTTTGCTTTTGGCTAAAATTATAAGAAGATACTGACCTAGATGTACAGTGATAATTGGTTGTCCCAGAAGTGCAACTTTCAAAGAAAAAGATAATTGAAAAAAATATGATCCAGCTGTCCTGTCTCTCTTAGTATGATGGCGTAATGAGCAATAAGTTCCAACATTTAGATAGAAGGTAGAGCTGATTTTTATATCACTGGAGAAGACCCCAGAGTGGAGAGAAAAGCAGAACAGATCCTTGCACAGACATTAGCGTTTTGAAATGCCAGGGAACATACTGCAGTTAGTGGTCCAAACAGCCTCATGAAATTATTTGAAGTTCTTTCCAAGGATGGATCCATTGAAAAATTTTTGGAATTAACACTAGAAGAAAAATAGTGTTCATATATGTGTCAGGTTCCATATTTTATTATATTTTTGTGCCTATATATGCATAGTTTATATATGCACTACTCTTTATATGGTTATATGTACAGTTTTATATTGATCATGACTAGAAAATTTTGCTTTCTTATCTCATGCATACTCTCTTTATGTTTATATGTATACATATATATATGCACATTAATATGTACACACACACATATTAAGAAAGCTTTTTCAGTTTTGAACAAGTACACTGATTATTATGGAAGTATGTACAATCCGTACGACTAATTGTATATAAATTAGGGTGGCCTTTGTAATGTTTTTTTGTGGTGCTTAAAGGGCACTCTGATTTGAAGGTTATGACTCAGGTGAGCCTTTTACATAACAAAATAGAGAAAGGAGAAGCCAAGAGATATCTCTGTCAGATGCTGTCCCAAATGTCTCTAACAGCAGCAGCAGCTGACTCCTCTCCCCTCTGGGGACCACTGGTGCTGTTACACCTCCAGCTTTTGCTGACACAGAGAATTTTGTTTCCACTTTGTTGGCATGAAATGCAAGATGGTGATCAGACAGGGATAAAAATTTAAATATTATATTAATGTTTCATTTTTATTGTGTTTGTGTCAGTTGTTTACAAATAGATAACCAAGTAGAAACACAGTTAATCAGCTGAGTATGCATGAACACATGCCTGAGTTTACAGTACCTTGTGTATCAAGATATGTGAGAGCGATCCTGTTATTGTCACCAAAGCAACTGCCCGCTGAGGCTGGGCTACATACCCCAGTAGCAGACCTAAAAGAAAAAGCTCCTTTGAAGTGGCAGGAGGGTGTCTGTTGGGATACTGCAGTCACAGCAACCTGTCCCAAGCTGCGCAAGATGTGGAGGGATAAACCAGTTCTGCTGACAGCAAGCTCCTACATCCTAATTCAGATCTGTCAGGTTCCTCTTTGTTACAGACATGTGAGGTATGAGAGTTTCTCTTACTGAAGGTGGTCACTAAGGAGGCTGTTGAACAAGACAAACTGTCAGATGCTGCCCCGTATTAACCAATTCCACTACTGGATTTGCTGACAAGCCAGCAAGCAGTAGAAATATTTCTACATCCAGATAGATAGGAACAAAGTCCTCATCTAGAAAACCCACTCCCTTCTCATGTCAGCGTACTCCAGAAAATTGACTCTGTCAAAGCTTTCCCAATCTAAAATAAAGTATCAGGGCTCAATATTTTCATGAAGACCTTTTCCGGTCCTCCTAGAATTTATTTCTTCCCCCTCTTTGCCTCTTGCACGATGCTTTTGCAAATGAATTAAATATTAAATTATTGCCATAGTACATATGAGAGCTGACAGATATAGTGAGCCAGCTGTGCTTGCCAGATATATTATATGCCAGCTATCCCACATTGGATACACTATGCTGGCAGGCACACCATGCCAGCTTCTGACAGCATACGTTACAGCACTTTCTGCAGCTCCTGGCCAGGCCGACTGTAGAATTATAGAAAGTAAGGCTGGGCATGACATTGCAAGTGGTGTAGTTTATCCCTCTACCCAAAGAGAAGATCAGCTGCTTCTGAACCATTTCTGAAAGACGATCGTCTTACTGGTTTCTAAAACCAAGCAGTGATAGTAATTCTACAGTCCAGGGGCAAACTATTCTAGTGAATAACCATCAGATAGATGGTATTGCTTTTTTTATACTAATATAAATCTTCCTTGTTACATTTTATGCTTATTACCTCTAGTACTGTTCTCAGAGAACAAGGAGCATAGTTAACATTCTTCTTTGGCAGTTACCTTTAAAAGATAAGAAGACTGTTAGTCCATCTTTCCTCCCACAATTCAGTCATCTCTTTTATGCACAAAATTAACAAAATTCCTCTGGTCCTTCTGTATAGGTCTTATTCTTTAAACTGCAGATCATGCTCATTACACTCCCCTAAACCCTTCATGAGAGTTAAAGGACAACTGGAAAGCAGTATCAACTCCTGACTTTGTTATAATTACAGAATCTAAAATGAAAGTGTGAAGGTGAGTTCTCATCTCTTTTCAGTGAGTAGAATAGTTTATTCTTTAATTTTTTGGGTGATATCTATTACCTCTTCTAACCTGAGACAACAATCGAGGTACTTTGAAGGTAATACCACCTTAGGCTCTATTTTGCTTGTAATTGTCATAGATGCAACAGTATATATCTCTTCCAAACTCTCTGCAATGAAGGTATTACACAGGGAAGAAAAGAGTTCGTGTGGTCCCTTAATAGAATAATAGATATCAATAGGTCATTGATACTATTTTACATGGAGGAAATGTATTTCTTTGTGTTTGAAAAGAAACTGAGAAACAGCAGTGTAATTCAGAGGTTGTTTGAGAGCCCTTATTCACCTGATCCAGTGTTGGAGGGCTGTGGCAAGTTCCTTGCAGGTCTTTAGTTGACAGAGTGCTGATGTCAGCCCATCAGATTGAGGTAATTTTCATGCACCAAGAGCGTGAATCTGCAGAGACTGCAACATGAAAGGGATGTTTCCATGCTCCTATTCAGTGTGCTAGCATACACTTTCTCATCCCTGGTACCTCCAACTGTGACTTAAGGAACCAAGCACCCAGCTTGAAACATAGCCCCAAACCCCTGCCTGCACCCCGATGCAAAAGTACCACAGGCATAAACAAGAACAGAACATCTGCCTGATATGTTTCTGTGATACATCCGCAGCTGGAGCAGTGGTTGGAAAAGCACAAAACACCAACAAGCCTTTCCACTGAAGATATCCTAATAGTGACAACACGTGACTGCAGTTCACACTGCAGGTGACATAGATACAGGTAGTGTATGGGTCCACAGCAACAGGCTTTGCAGGTAGGTTTATTAAAACTGGTAGGATGTGCCAGAAGCCCTTGCTAAGCTGCAGATTGCCATGCTGATGTCTCCTAACAGGAGATGTCTCCTAACATGATAAGCAACAGCAGTGCATACTCCTTTCTCCCCACAGGGATGAAAAAGACACCTTTTATGTGGTGAATATGAAATTTGTTTAGCTGTGTTTACTCTTATCTTTGCCAAAACCAAGTAATTTGTTGAACAGACATAAACAACAGGTGCGTTCTTGATATCTTTGCTGCATGCAAGAAGGTCAAATGCCATAAAAGCTCCAAATAATCCTTATTACATATAATGCCCAGTGCCAAAGCACTATAATAAAAGATTGATCTGTGCATGGAGACAATTTGTGTCTGTAGTCGTGCTTGCACAGAAGCAGAAGATCTTTTCTCTCATTTTTTTGCAAACTAAAAAGTTTTTTGAGATGCTGGTGTATTTTTTAAATTTTCCTGTCTTTAGAAACAAAACCTTAAAATCAAGAAAGTAAGCAACACAAAACAGAATTAAAAAAATATCCTTTATCAAAGTACCAAAATCTTGATTAGTTTTCACTTTTTAGTTTTTTTTTCCCAGAGTATTTCCTTCCCCAATTCCCCACCAGGCAACAGTGCTGGGTGAAATGATTTTTCAGCAAATACAGTTCACTTCTGGATTAATAGTGTCTCTTACCTTTGTGCAACAGTAAGAAGACCAGGTCATCATTGAAACACTTCTTCTTTGCAGATGTTCCCTGCCACAGCTCACTTCCCAATTCTGGATATGCTGAATCTTTCATTCCTCCTCTTCAGTCTGTGTGCTGAATTAGTACAGTTATTCAGGCATCGTTGGTACACATTCCCTCTCCTTTCTATATGTTGGGTGAGTGATAATTTGTATACCTCTGTGATGAGTTTATTCTCATCCATCCCTTTTAAGTCACAAGAACTGGTTTTGTCAAACCATAAGGCAAAGTTTTTCTAGGGTCTGCCTGACCAGGGAGTAATTTCATCACCTCAAGTGTATGAAGGTGGGATGGTCTTCATGAATCAACTTGCCAGAGGAAATTTACATGAGTATAGTGGGTTGCCACAGTGCCAGAGATTATGCTATGAAAGAACATCTTAACCATCACTACTGTAAACTGCAGGCACATTCATACTTGCTCAGTTACTCTTTTGACTTACACAGAGAGGTTATTCAAGCATGTCCTAAAACTACTGCACATTTACACAGGAAATTGGGGAAGTAACCTGCATATTTGTCTCTGACACAAATAACACATTATATCTCTATGAAACCCTTTTTCCACATTGCTAAAATGAATTAGCTCGTTTACTCCATATTTATATTATTTGCCAAGTCAACACCCACAAGACATGACAACTGACACCAATTTCAGTATTTTTTTAAAGGAATGTCTTTTCCACTGAAATGTAAGTCAGTCAGTAAAGTAGTAGACAATAATACTGAATATTGCTTTGCAGTGCTTCACTGTCCATACAAAGAATCGTTAACAAAGACAGAGTTTTATACTTCTGAAACAACATGTCCTAGAAAAGGATTGCCTCTATTTAAGACAGCTAACTTGAGAAGAATTCATGGGGACAATGTTTCTTGGCTTTGTTGAAAACATTACTACACTCAAACATTTGACATACATTTGTCAGACTCCCAAACTCTGCCTACTGCCTTCCCAGGCAAATAGCCACAAATTTTTTGAGCATATAAAAGATCACTGATGGTATATACATTAATTGTGTTAGCCTTAGAGTTTTAGACTACAAAAGCAATGTCCTAAATCCCAAATTCCAGAAAAAAAATTTCCCACAGGACTACCCCATGCATCAGTCAAAATAATCCAAAGGCCCAGGCACACGTTAAAAAACACAGGCCACATATTCCCTTCATTTGAGGGTGGCTTTAACCATTACCAGGGAGCAGCAAGATGTCCACACACACAGCCAAAGTTTTTCTCAGTGCACCAGACATACCAGAATCAACAAACCATGTGTGTTTCTGAAGAAACAACAAACCATGTGTCACAGCTTACTCAAAGGAAGTTTCACTGATGGGATTGTGCCTCTCAGATGTAATGGCCCTCTAAGCTCTCCTTGGACAATGCAGCTTGATATCACCCTCTGCATGAGGGTTAGGAGTGCTAGGTACAATCATATTTGGAGACAGTATAAATGGTTCCCATTAAAATAAAAAGTGAGGAAGTAGGAGCCTTGGGACACAAAGAAAACCCAGCAGACAAAGTAGCTTCCTTTTTCCCTCCTGTCAACTCTCCCTCACCTCAAAGCCATCAGAAGTTACAGAACCCTATCAGGACTATAAAACATCTTATACCTGTCCTTAATATTATTATACTGGGATTTGTACATACCTGTCTTTTACATAAAATTTTACTCTTTTGAGGCCTAAACCAGGCTTCAGATGGTTAGCTACTGTCTCAAGTACACCTTTCTTGTGCTTCCTTCTCTACCAGTGAAACAGTTTTCTTCAGAAGTTGTTATCAAGCAGGAATTTCCTGATATGTTTCCCTTAATTAATTTTTGCATAGCTTACAATAATTTGATGATTCTCTAAATTAACTCCACACCTTGTGACATTTCTTATTAAGCATCTGATGATGTGGTTGGCTCCATCAACTTCATAGACAAGTATAACAAAAGTGTGACTTCTTCCCTTTCCTCCACTTTAGAGATGTGCATCTTCTGGGTATCAAGAAAAGCAAATATTAGTTCAACACTGTCAATGCGTGTCTCTGAGCCTCCTATGCAGCATCTAGTGGCAATTGAGTTTGTAGAGAAAAATATTCCCAATTAAATGGCAATTAAACAAGTGAAAATTGATTTCATATGTGAAAGTGGGATGAAGTGAGATAGCAATGCATTAGTATAGTGAGAACAGATTGCTGGCTGCCAGGCTACCTTACTGGTCTAAACTAGTCTCCAGGCATTTATTAGGCCACATGACCAAATTAGTTTCAGTGCTGATTTACAGAGCTTCTGATGAGACTCTAATTATGGACCAAGCAGTGTAGGTAGTTAAGAAGTTTGCATTAGCCGCCTTTTGCAAATCAAAGTGTTATTTTTGCTGCTTTGTTGATTATAATTTCTTTGTTCAATAAAGCTTTTCTAACACAGTGTGAGTGCCTCTTGCTATTACCATTAAAAATGTTGCCACAGATTTTGATATTGCCTTGGCAGAAGAACTGAGCCTCTCTTCCTAAATGAGATGCACTAGTATTTTGATTTTGTCAGATGTCACAATACTTTCTTCTGTCATTAGAATATATATGGATCAGTATGCTGGATAGTGGCAACCCACAGTTCAGAGTCAAAAGACATTTGTCTTATAAATATATGTTTCCATATTCAGACACCACAGTGATAAAAGCTGATGGAGACCTCTAGCTCTGCTTGAATAACAGTCTGTGATTTTTAAACTGCTGTGTTTTTAATGCATTAGTTTTACACAAAAGTCAGCTCTAAGCAAACTTCCATAGGAAGTATCTCCACAAGTGCAAAATATCATGCATGAATTAAGGTATGCATATCTGTTGATACTCTGTAGTTCTATAGGGAGTGAAAAAATGGCTGTGAGCATTTACAATCCATGAAATCTTCCAAAGAGAAAAAGTATTCACATTTTGTACCTCTTTATATTCATGTGACAGAAAAGAATGTCTGGTACAAAGCTTAGTACTGCTCATCATTTGGGCTGACTGAAAAATTATTGTTTGAGGACGTTTTCCAGTGAAAAGTTTTCAAATAAATTCTTTCCTTTGCAGAGATATTGTCAGATTAGTCCAGCTTTGCATGGCAGCCTGGTAGGAAATGCAGGAGGAGATATTTTGACTATTGTATGGCTGCAAAATACTATGTGGTCAAATATCTTAGCACAAATAAGATGATGAAAATACTGCAATGTGCCATTCTGGGGGATGCTGATAAAGTCCTTGCTTTTATATTCTAGAAAAACCTCGTTTTCCCTGGGAGCTTCCTAAAGGTGCTGTAAAGCAGTATGCCATAATCTTTTAGGTCAGCTTTTTAAAAGGAATCAGTGTTATTTTAGGACACGGAACACATCAATGAGTCGCAATCCACTATTTAAGAAAGAAACAAGAAAACTTTCCTCAGTGGATTAATGAATGAGATACATTAATACAGCGAGTCCTTCTCATTTCCTTTGCTGAGGGATATACTCACATTCTGGCAGCCAATAAAGCTTGTGAGGCCAGAAAATGTATTTGGGCCAGTTGAGTGTGTTTGTCTGCCAAATTAAATAATAGACCAGAGACACTGGAACAGGACTAGAGGATGTAGAAGATAAGCGAAAGCAGTGCCAACTGAGAGGTCTAATGGTCTTACTGGAAAGTGGCTTGAACAGCTTGCAGCTGAGATGAGACAAAAAGTCCATGTGGATAGAGAAGCCCATCTGTCTCTGAAAGCTTTTTTACACTTAATGTTTAGGAAAGATGCAGAAATTATTTGGGTTCCTTGATTTGCATAGTGAAAGAAAATGGGAAAAGATGGTTATGTTCTTCTGACACTGCACCGTGACTTCACGTCTGCTTTTGCTTTGTTCAAGAGAAAACCTCCTTGAAGAAACATTAAAGCATGTGCCTAGCTTCCAACAGCTCCATCCTAATAAAACAGAATATCATCTACAACACATAGCTGATCCTAGCAGCAAAGAGACTCGATCCAGATGAAACTGAATGGACATAGAAAAGAAATGCTTTCTGTGGCTTAAGACATAGTGACTCTTTACCTGAGAAGTCCCAGAAAAAATGCTTCCTCCAGAGGAAGTGAGTCGAGAAGAAGAAAACCACATTGGAGTGTGTGGACTTTGCCATAAGCTGATGGCTGAAAACTGACAGCTGATCGGAGAGTTTATTATTTTCAGTGTGGTGGTGGCCTTTAGAGAACTAATAGCATCTAGCTGAAAGAGGGCTGGTTATACAATTTGGGTGTGATTCAAGCAATCGCTACACACTTGGCAGGTTTATGAATTCGGCTTAAGCTGAGGTGGATTTTGTTCTTAAAGGCTTATATTTTTTCAAGCATGGTTCTCCAGCAGTGTAAGTGTGCTGTATGCTTTGCTCCCTCCAAATGCTAGAAAAGATGAACTTGAAGGACAGGTATTAACAAAGCTGAAATAATTTTTTTTAATTTGTAGAATATCACTGTGGGAGCCATATTTGTCTAAAAGATGTGATAATAAAATGCATTTGCCAAAATGCTTAAAATCTGAAACAAACAGCTACATTTATATCCAACATGTTAAAGTAAAAACCCCATAGTACAGGTTTTTATTATTAATTTTTTTAGTATAATCTTCAAGTCTAAATATAGCATGCTAAACATTTTTTGTTAAGGCAAACATAAAAGTTATAGTCAGATTTATATAAAAATATTTTTAGGGGAGGTGATGTTTGGAACACAGGTGTAGGGAAAAGTTCTAGGTACCAGTGGAAAATGGAATATGTTTCAGTGAAAACAGCAGACAAAGAAGGAGCAGTTTAATGATTATCATTGTCCTTAGAGGCTCTACTATGCTAACCCTGAGTCACAAATAGAAAAAACCCCCAATTTTTCAAAGTAATTCCTTCCCTGAAGAACTTACCTACACAGAGAGAAAGAAAAAAATAATACAGGAATGAAATAAATATTCAGTGAGAAAGAAGGCAGGAGCATAAAAAAAATAATAAATATTCTGGCTTATTTTTTAAATAATAGGAACAGGAAGAAGGAGAGAAAGAAATGCTTGGGGATAGTGAAGAGCATTTAAGAGAAAGGGAGGAAATAAGAGATCAATATGGATATTATAGTTATAGAAAAGGGTGAGTGTAAGCAGCTTAAATGTGATGTCAAAGGATAAATAAAACTGTTCAAGGGACTCAAAGAGGAAATGGTACTAGACTGCATGCAAAAGATCAGGTAAAATGGAGAAGCTAAAAAAAGCACATAAAGGGAGGATGTGATTATTAACAGAATCAAAACAACACAGGCAGGGAGACAAGATATTTTTTGGTTTTCAAACCTCAATTCGATAGCCTCTTACAGACTGTACTCTGTGTGCTGAGCACACTTACCATGGACAGCCAAGAACATTAGGAAACTGTTACTGCTACTCACTTGCAGAGAAATAGCCCTCATCAGGCACTCACATATTGAGACTTACTCCAAGGGTGTACTCCATGCTCCAGGGTCTCTGAAAAAAAAAAAAAAAAGCTTAAAACAAATATTATATTTGTGAGATATTCAGTTATTAAAGTCTGCAGACAAAGTAAGCCATGTTTTTCCTCATGTCTACTTTGAGCCTCAGTTATTCCTCTTCAGAAATGCCTATCAATTCTCATCATTTATAACAGGAGTTGAAAAGTCCCTTTATTAAAGGCGGCTTCAGTGCCAGAAGGTAAGTTCTGTGTGTTCAGCTACACTTCTCACAGACTTTTCCTACTGTTAAGAGAAGCAGCAAGAACACTAAACTGTTCATCTTAGAGGGAACAATCGGCCTAATATGACTATTTACACTGTTAATTGTATATTCAACGTGCACCTTCATTTTGCCATCACCTATGTTATGAAAGAAATGGCACACAGCTCTTGCAATCACTTTTTTCCCTCATGATGTCAAACAGAGCTTTAACTTAACAGCAGAGTGTTGAAAAGCTTCTTGCTGCATGCAAAAGTAGAGGTCTGAGATTACACCCTACCCTGGATCCATGCTACAGGCTGCCACTGTTACGAATGAGGTTTTGGTCATTTGAGCTGAGGAATTGAAAGCAGCTGGATATAATGCTTGCCTTATGTGCTGCTGGCTGCAGACGTTGGCATTCCTGAGCCATGTGAATTTCCTCTGTCCTTGGAGCTTTTTGAGTGCTTTTTGAGCACTATAACGCTGGTAATAGGTGTATCCTTCTACTGTCATACTCCAAATTGTTCTTCAACCCATTCTTTCATCTCCCCTCCTCATTAAACATGCTTTGCAGTTTGGAAAAATCTGGCAAACGCACATATATTGGATGCCTGTGCTGCCTCTCCCTTGCAATAGGAACACAGTTGTCAATGATAAGGTTTTGTTTCTCTCTGCTGGTTCAAACAAAAATGCAATTTTCTCCATGCATCCGGGCAAGGAATCAGTCAGGACCAGCGACAGAGGGATACTTAATAAGCTGTCGGTTGTTTAGCACAAGTCTCAGATATTACAGCTTTAAAATATTGATCCCTTAATTAGTCATCTTCATGTTTTTGGCTTTGTCTTTAAAGAAATGAGCACTCTAACTCTGTTGCAGAACCATTCATGGAAGTCTGAATAAGCCCTTGTATTTCCCTCACAAACTGGATTACCACAGCATTGGAACTACATTTGTGGTTTATTTCTAATTTGTATTCTCTTGTCAATGTACGCTTTCAAGTATAGAAGTAACTTTAAAAAGAGTAAGTCTGCCCTAACATAACCATCTGCGACAAAAGAGTAAGTGCTTGGCAACACTAACTAGTTCATAGAAGTTCTTGCTAGATATAAATAATCCTATTTTCTGGCAGAAAAAATCTTCACAGTGTGATCTTCAGTTAGAGGAAAGAAAACTTATGTTAGCTGGCACATCTAGCAGCATAATGTAGTTATTATTAAAAAAGTGACCATGTAAAAATGGCACCTTGTTAAATAGTGTAACAACTCTCTGTGTGTATTCTGGGGCAGATTGGCTTACACTGTTTAAAACAAAAATGGGCTTTTATTGCTTTCTACTCCTATTAACACTGCTGAGCCAACATATTCACACAGAGCAGCAAGAGGCCAGAGTCAAATACTGACTGAAATGTTATAGCATGACCAAGGTAGACTTTAAACATGTCAGTCATTAATGCAGACTCAAAAAATGGGGCTACTGTAGACTTAAATTTCTCACAGAATTCTCTTTCTAACAGAAACCTTGATCACAGGATCTTGAATGACACACCTAGCATGTCAAGAGCTCTTGTATTCCTGGCAGCCTTGATGCTACCCAACCAGCAGCTGTGTGACCAGAGGTCTCAGACATGCTCCCTTGTTGTAGGGATGGTTGAAATTTCTGGATCTGCAGATGTCTGGTCAGAACCAGTCTACATTTCTTCTCCAAGCTGAGTCCTCTGCTTCAGGAAATCTCCGAGCAGATTATTGACACATGCCATGCAGCAGTTGCTTCCATAGCAGTGAATTAGATGTGCTCAGGTCTGTTCTCTAGCACTGAGGCCAACAGAGAGAAATGTGCCTTATCCCTGCTCTTAACTTTATCCTCCTCCAGCTCAAAGTGTCTCAATATCTCTGCAAGAAGATTCAAACCCCAAGCCATGGACCTGTATCCAAGAGAGCAGGTTTTGACAAGACTGGATGGTGTGTGGTTCTTTCCACTCATTTTCTTGAAGTTGGGTTGCTGTGTTCCAGCAGATGTAAAGAGCATAAGAAAAGTGATAATACAGCTTTGTGACAAAGTCTTCATAGTAAGAAGTCTCCAGTTCTTGAGTTCAAGACTGTCCGTGCATTTTGCATTAAGTAGTAGATCCTACAGTAGGAAGAAAGAAACAGGATCTACCCATAGTCCAGGGCTGACTCCTAAATCGTTGAACTAACCAAAACCCATAGTCTATCAAGTAGGTTTTTTTCTCTTTTCAGACAGATAATGTAAAGAAACCTTATAGCCCCCCTATCCCTGTGCAGAGCATTGGACTTTAGATGTGATTGGAAACAGTCACTGGGTTAGGGACTGATGGAGAAAGATGGTCCACATTTAGGTGCTTAGGGGGTCATCTGTGTAGTGGCCGTGGTGTTTCTATTGATGCCCACCATCAGGGAGGGGAGCTAATCACCTGGGGAACATGAACATTGAAAAGTGAGGTGCCTACACTGTACAGTTACCCTGTGGGCTGGGTGAGAGGAAGGGGAGCTGAAGATGTGTGTTTTGAAGACAAATTTCTGATGTATTTGAGTTTGTTGGATCTGGAGTTTATCCATATTCTGGGTTAGCTGATTCATGCACAAAATTATCTGCTCACTTTTGTTATGCATGAGGATATTAAGTAGGATGGAAAGAATGTCACTGAAGGTAGGCTTGTCTTTCTGCATGGCGGTTATAAATATTCTTTTTGCTTAAAAATTGCATTTGAATAAGAACGTGCCTCATCTGTGGCTACTGACGGCCCGTTGTCTCCAAGACACAGAATTCGTACTCTTTCAGTACAATAAAAATGCAGCCAAATTTGTTTCATTTCCCTAGCTGTTCAAGTTTTCCACTGAGTTGCATTGCAAAATGTTTAGCTCACAGAATTTTCAGACCCAATATCTATGAGACTTTTAGTCCTACTTCACTAGAAATCTTAAATTACAGGATGTTTCAGTTGTTATTGGTCCCACCTCTGAATGACTATTAATAAATAAATAGAATTAAAAGCAAATAAGATATTTTATTTGTTACAGAATTATAATACTTGTGTGCTTTTATTTGTTCATTTCATATTCCTTCTACCAATAAATTATATTCCTAATTCTATTCATATGCAAGGTGAAAACAATGTTTTAGTATGGAGATAGTATTGATATTGAAAAACCTAATTTTATTTAATATTGCAACTAAAAAGATACAGATAAAATTGCAAAATTCATATCTTTGTCTAGCCAAAATTTACCAATTGCTACTGTAGCAATAATCAGTGGCACCTGCCTTTAGGGCATTTACTATAAACCCTCTATGATATATTTTTAGGATGTTTCCTAACATTTTCAAAGGGGCCTTTGCAGTGGAGTTTTGGCCATTTAAGTTCTAGTATCTGTTCCCAACTTCAAAAAGCACTGGATTTTTTTATTTTTCCAGAACTATCCTGTGATGCACTGAAATCATCACCACAGGTAATTTTGGTTATAAAAAATGTATGCTATGTAATTTATTTTAAAGCACTTTTAAAGGTCTACAGTGCTGACTCAGAGATAATGGTCAGTTGTATGCAATGACATTTAAAGCAGCTTTTAAAGGACTAGTATGTAAACCTTAAATGTTGCCATTAGAAGTTCTGTTCTGGAAGGTTATTCTTACTTGGTTAGAATAAGCAACTACTTTGAGGTAGCTAGAGTTAGGTATGAAAACTCCTACCCATGATGTACAGGGTAATATCTACTGGCATAGACTAGAAGAGTACTGTAGGCATATACATGAGAAGTCATATATGGAAATATATTCTCTTTCCTTAGACATAGTTTAGTCCTTTAATGAACTAGGGAGCTGACCAGTAAGGTACTCTGTATAGTTATTTAACTTCAGTTTCTTTGCCTCAGTATGATTAAATTTGAAATCAGTTCCTCTTTCCTTCAAATGCATGAGAATGAACTCATGAATGAAAGATTTAAATAGTGCTGGTTGTAAAATACTTGGGGACTGAAGGAGTTTTCTCTCTAGGAAGAATGCTGAGGCCAGAAGCAATGCTTGTCCCCAATTTAACTGGAACCACATTTCATCAGAGGCACAAAAATGAGGACTCTAAGGCAGGTAAGTGTAAATCTGTTTCTCATAGGTGTCTAGTTTCCATTGATGCATGTGGAAGTTTAGCATTTCTAATGGTTAACCCTGAGTGAAAACCCCATTTAAACCTGTAAAGTTCAACTGTGAAGTTGGGTGTGTCTATGGTATCCAAAGGAAAAGTTTTTAGTTTTTTCAAACAAGAACTTTCATACCATTTCTCCCTGTTTTTCTAATGCTGTGATGCTTTTGCAGCCACAGGTGAAATCATGTGCTGCAGTGTTTGCAGAGCTCAGAGGAGCCGAGGGCATCAGTTCTAACGGGGTGGTAAAGGCTGCAGCTATCGACATACTGTCTGCCTTCCCAGCTACCTCATAACATTCATTAGCGCAGATACTATTGTACCAGGTGCATCAGTGCCTAGCATTGCCAATAACATTTAGGTGAGTACTCATATGCATTATGAATAGATGGCATTTTTTACTGGAACCATTAAATATCTATAGTTATCATTCCTGAATCACTGCATTATCTTTCCTTGTATATTGGTCTTGTCATACAGTGATTACTTTTTTCCCTGGGTTTTTTTTTTAAACTCCCTATTTTCGTGTAATTTTTTTTGCCTTAGATGAGGCCAGGTAGTATTGTCCAACTCTTCAAAGATACTACCTCACACTTCTTATATGTGTGGTGTGGTCTAAGACAAATCTGCAAAATTCCTAGCAGAGTTTCAGTAAAGACCCAATTCTGTCCTGATTCTGTCTTCAGACAATATGAGTTTTGAAATGTGAATTAATGGCTAGAGCTGACCCCATCCCTTGACAATGACAAGTTCCTTACAATAGCAAAGAACAGTCTTTCCTTGCAACAAATGCCTGAATTCAAGATAGTTACTTAAAAAAATAAGATTAGAAAGAACTATTTATAGTGTTACCCATACAGGTCTCAAAAGGCACTTCTGAAGTTAAGTAAATTGCCAGTAAACTCAGACTTGGTCTTAAATTAGCTATGGGCATAACTTTCTTAAAGGCTGAGGACTTTCTGTGAGGTGTTCTTGTGAATATTTATGTATCTGCTCTGTAGCTCAGTCATAAAGGTAAGACCTGTGGCACAGAACATATTGCCAGGTGCTCTCAATTTCTAATATGGTGATTTTCGTCTCATTAAAGCCTATTGGAGGAAACATAAGGGTTTGAACTGACCTTGAACATAGCATGGGTTACAGGGGGAAAGTCAAACAGCTTGCTTTCGCTATGCTTATTACAAAGCAGGGAAAGTCTCTCTGTTCTTATCTCTGACCTGAGGGCACTGACAGTTCCAGAGGAGCCAGGATAGAGAAATTAACACACTGTTCTTTCTCTGTAAAAAATGAGTGAACTGGTACTAAAGGGTTTCTACAGCCTTACGACCTTTCTCAAAAATCTGTTATCGTGGCTAGTTTAGGAAAGAGGATAGGGAAAGGAAAATTGAGAGCAATATGACCCTTATGGTGCAAGCTGTCTTGCAGAGGCTGCCTATCCACCACCATGTTTACCGCACACCAGTGGCCCTTTTAATACACATTTGTTTCATCTCATTCAGTTCTGCTTGCACTGATGGCAAATTGTCCAGATGCAGAGAGTTCCCCAGATTCTTTACACCAAATGCATAGACTGCTTCCACTCTTTGGTCTTGACTTGTTGCCTCATGATTTCATGTAGTCCCCTCAAGTTCTGGTGTTATGAGAATCAATGAAAAACTATTCAACATTTACCTCCTTTGCCATTCTCCTGTCTTGTGTTTCTCTGACTTTCTGTTTTCTAGGCTAAGTTTTAGTGAATTTAGGCTACGCTTGAGTAGAGAGAAGGTTCTCCATTTTCTTTGATCCCTCCTGTTGCATTCTCTATCATTTATTTTCTTATTCTGCTATGGTATGGCCAGAAGAAGGCATGATAATTAAAACCAGTTTGCAACAGGAATTTACGCAGCAATACAGCTGTTTACTGTTTCATTTTCTATTCTCTTCCTACTAATTCCTAGCATTCAATTTTCTTTTTGACTAAGTAATGGGATGGAGATTTCAGAAACTTTCAGATCTTCTCTTTCAGTTGTAGAAGTTCATTCAGAGTTCATCATTTGTATGTATAGTTGGGGCTGTATTTACTGTGTGCATTATGCAAATCACTGACAATTAATTTTATTTTCCATTTTATCACTATGCCATTCAATATTACAAAATGTTTTTGCTGAACACTATGGTCAATTTTCATTTTGGGCACTGAGGCTATTCTTTCAGTCTCTCTTTTTCAGTGTTTAAGAATATGTTCAGCCCCATGTGTCTCCCCTGACAATCCTCTCCTTATTTTGAGGAGTATTTATTACTGTAACTGATCCATACAACAATTTCCTACTTTTCCACATGGCACCTGAGTTTCTTTAAAGAAATCCATTGTTACAGTTTATGGAAATCCAAGATGGGTTTAATGGGAGACCTTCTCCACGTGATTGCCGACTCACACGTCTCAAATTTGGAAAGCATGAATTTTCCCTTCGGATGTTAAATCTTCTTGAGATATCGTGTTTATTCATTGAATTACTAGTATAATTTCTACTAATTGACCTGGAGTAAAAAAAAATTGTTTCGTGATTATCTTTATTCTTCTTTGAAGTTTTTTTTTGGGTTTTTTTTGGGTTTTTTTTTTTTGTTTCATGGGTTTTGGGTTATTTTTTTGTTTTGGTTAGTTGGTTTTTTAAGTGCTCTGATCTTTGTTCCCCTCCCTCTAGCAGTAGATGACATAAGAGTAGATGATGGTAAAAGAAACTGTGAAGTGTATAATTCAGCAATCCTAATCTAGTCTTCTTTGGACCCTTTAGGTGAATGTCATCTGGTCCTGATGATTTGGTTTTATACATATTATGAATTGATTCCAAAATTCTTTCAGTCTTGCAGAGCAGGTGAGGGAAACCAGGTGGACTGATTGAAGATGGTTCCCTTTATGACTGCATTTGTCTCCCAGGGAAGATTTGTCTCCTCTCTAAATAGACGTATTAGTCAACCTCATGTTGCCTGTTGCTGCTTTTCATACATAAAGAAGCAGTGTAGCCTATGGTAGTGAAAATCACGTTACTGTTTCATGTATGCCATAAAACCACCATCCACACCACATGTCTGAAACAAATGATACATGAAAAAAGCAAAATCTGTGTTTCCCATTTATTTGACATTATTAAGAAAGTGGAACACTGTGTTAACATAGTGTAGAGTTATAGTGCAAAAAGTTTAATCTACTGTACATATGTTAAGGCAGTCCACAGTGAGACTGAAAATAAGGGCTCTAAGCTTTTTTGCTTGCTTTATAAAACATAGAAGATGTCTGAAAAAGTATATGGAGAAAGTGGGACTCATTTTTTTGTTACATATTAAGAAAATGGGTTTAGGAAAGGTGGGAACAATGAGATATGCTTGGCTTTTCTGTAATGAAAAATTCAGATTATATTTCTGCATATGTCTCTCTAGAGTTTCAAAAAAAGGTCATTTCATCTAAGACAGACATATATGATTTTTCTTTTCGTTGATTAAAATAATCTTGTCTGATAATTTCCTTCTAACACCTATGTACACATAAATACTTGGGAAAAGGGTGTATGAACATCTCTAATGATGTACCTTATTCTCTCTCTTTCAGGTTTAAACAAAAAGGAAATGTGAATGTAGGTAAAAAAGTTGTTAATGAATCTTACCACAAAACTGACATGACATTACGGATATTTTTATGGTTCAACAATAGCAAAGAATGAAAGCCTCAAGAAAGGAAAAGTGAAAGATCTTTCACAGTGTCTTTATCATAAAGAAACAAAGGTTACCTGTTAAAAGAAATTTGAGTTATGCGCTCTTCAAGTATAAATACGTGGCAGGTTCAAATAGCCATTTGAAAATAGTCTTCAAACAAATTTCCTGGTACTGTGCTATAACTTTTTTTCCCTGGCTTAACAAAGCCTCTCAGTAAGAATTTGTAGAAAATTTGAACAAAGCCACAAGCTATTAGCTGTTGTTAAAAATAACCACTATCTTCTAAAAGTCCTTTGCTACTTCAGCTACAGATGGAACTTGCTGTTCCTTAAGCAATATAAGAGGTAGTGTTGACTGAGAAACAAATCAAAATCACTCTTAACCACAACATTTATCTAGGCCTAGTATCTGCATTATGCAAGAGGAGCTGATGTTTGGGTTGTTTGGGTTTTTTTTCAGGTTTTATTTAAATGTTTCATTGGGGTTTTTAGGGGTTTGGTTTTGTTTTATTTTCCTACCCATTCTTTACACATTTTTATCCTCATGGTTAAGTTTATTGCCATGACTGAGAAAATATCCTGGAGACCTAAGACATCTTTCATGTTTCCCTTGGAGTAGCTCCTGTTGTTGGAGACACAAATAGTTACAAAGAAACCGCTGTTCTGGATGGAAATTCGCTATAATTTAAAATGTAAAAAAGTAAACATGGTAGTAGGCACAGTATTGTTGAAACTACATAGTGCCAGGTTCTTCAAGAATGTAAACAGAATTCCAGAATATTTGAAAAGCAGGTATGTAAAGTGAATGCAGACTTATGAGATTTTGCTGATGACTTATGCAATAGGTACTGTTTCTTGGCTGCCATACGATTTTACCAGTATATTCCCCTCCAGAGTAAGCCCATCATATAGAGAAGAAGATTTCTAAGAAAACAGTAGCTGGTAAAACTATGAATGTGCTCACAGGTAACACCATTGCCACTTCCATAAGAAGTTGCAGTAGTAAATATATGACTCTAGTTTAAGATTAGTGCAGGTATAGCTACATTTATAAACCACTAATATGAATAGCTGCATCTCTACAACATCTCTTTAACAGAGCTTTAATAAGATATTTCAATGAGTTAACAACCTTCATTCAGGTATCACATTAAAGGACAGGGAGCATGGCTTGAGTAGTTTACATTCATCAGGTACCATTTTCTTACATGTTTATTAATGCATATATCAACCCTTTATAATACATATGAATCAAATGGGACTTTTTTTACTCCCTGCCATCTTCTCCCTTGTCTCACATTTGTTGCTCTTAATCTTTTCTTGGACCTTATTTGATAAACCATAGATAAACTGGAGCCTCCACCTGTTGACACATCACCATTGAGCTGAGCTGATTGACTGGGCATGCTTAAAGCCAATGTGAGCTGCATCACAAATACAGTCTCAGGCTGATCCCAGACAATGTGGTCATTTGGCTAACCTTTTCACTTCCATTCTTCAAAGAACCCAAGGTGACAGCCTGTAAGCCAGTCGATGAAATCCGCCCCTTCATATAGATAGTGGTATAGTTGTACACATCAAAGTCAACAAGCTGTTTTGGGTAATGATGATTCTTGAAAGCCTCTTGGTAGGAATGCTTCTTCTCTTGCTGTTCTGTCATCTGCACATACCTGTATTGCAGCTGTATCCCTTCATCCTGACTGTGCCCCTGGCACCCTTCTACAGTGACCTTTATAGACTTCTGGTGGCTTCTGTTTCTTGATCCTCTGTCAGAAACTTGTCAGGATAAGAACATGTCATACAGATTTAAGGTTTTGATTTTTGAAGACATTATAGGGGAAATCAGTACTTAGTGGCCATTCTCTCCTGATATCTTGAAGTAACTTTTGTATTCTAAATAGCGGATGTCAGCCTCATAGATGATCAACTTCTGTATTTTGACCATGCATTCTGCCTTTCATACCCAAGTACATCTGCAGTGTCTGAGGCCATCCCAAGGAAGCATCTTATTTCAGGGCCAAAAGAAAGAGGGATGCTGCTAAAATGAAATCCATGGTCAGGAATGCACTATTTCAGTTACCTCTATTTAGGTAACCAGAGGTTAAAAAATGTGCTGTACATCCTAGTTAAGGGACTGAACCAGCTTCCCTCCTCCCCCTCTATAATTAGGCTGTCCCAAAATTCCTAAGTGCTCTTCTTCTAACTTGATGTAAATACTGCTCCCCTGAAGAAGTCAGGGACACACTCTTAGATCCCCAAGCATGTTGCTGGATGAATACACTTGAAGAGTAGCAGCTCTCTACTGAATTTCTAAGTAGTCAGATGAATTGCTTATTATGGGTAGGTGCCTCTTTTAGGTGAATAATCCTTTGAAGGAAAGTGAAAAGTCTTGATATGGCAGAAGGTGCCTGAGTGGCAATATTTAATTCTCATGACAGAAATTAAAAAAAAAAAAAAAAAGAGATTGTGGCTATGAGTCATTTTTCCAAAATTGTGGTATAGGGTACATTTCACCCTCCCTGTATAGAAAAGGGAGAGTGTTGCTGCTGGACAGGCTGCACACTCCTGAGGCTGCCCCTTACCTGGGCTGGTGGAAGAGAGGCTGTAAAAGCCTCTGTGTGTTAGCCAACACACAGTGTGGCTGGGGGGTGGTGGTGATGGAAGGGTGTTGTGCTTTAGGATGCAGTGGCAAATGCAATAAGTTCTCACCAAAGGCTTGAGACCACTCACATAAACATTAAATCCCATGGCACCTCCTGGGTTTACCAGGTGGCATACCCTGTGACATTCACTCCTGTGGTTAGATGGCACAGGCTCTTCAAGAATTTGGCTTTGAAGAGAAAGCTGAAGGCACTCTTGCAGGACAGCTACTGATTTTTTTATTTATTTAGCATATCACAGAATTACAGAATTGTAGGGGTTGGAAGGGAGCTCAAGAGATCATCGAGTCCAATCCCCCCACCAAAGCATTCGTTGATTACAAAGCATTCTGTATCTATACACAGCTGAAACTGGTTATAGCATCCATTACTACTTTACAGTCTAATGCCTCATATCCAACAGTCAGTGCCCTTTCTGCCATAACATCCAGTAGAGCATAATTTCTGTTCATTCTGTGTGAAGTACCTCTTCAAGAAGAAAAAGTAGACTCCTAAATAAATTTTCTTCCTTTATTTTAGAGTTTCTTTTCTGGTGGTTTGAGGTTTTTTGTTTGTTTGTGTGTGTGTGTTTGCTGATCTTCTTCCTCAATTTTACTACACTTTCTCTTTACATTCTCAAACAGGACTTGCTTTTCCACCATCGCAGCAACATTTATTCAATCTGGATTATTTAAACACTTGAAAATGGAATATGCACCTTCAACATGGGAAGAATCCTGGACCAAAATACCAAATGCATTGCACCAGCATAAGTCAGATGCAGCTACAACAATATAAAAGTAATGGAAATGAGATGTCTTCAAGACCCAGTACTCTAATTCCTTGAGTAATTAGTTTCTCAGTTTAATCTTGTACCAATAAATCTCAGTCAGAAGTGGGAGGAAGACAGAGAAAAAGAGAATTTAAGTAGAATCATCATACACATCTTAGTTTAGCAAGCATCTGATTCTATTACTGTTCTAAACTTTATCAAATTTTCTTACTCTCTACTTGTGTTTGTTTTCTTCGGACCAAAAAATTACTTGCTTTCCTCAGTTAAGTGCTAAGCACATGTCTGAAAAATAATTAGCAAAAAGGAAATGTTACCTCTTACTTACAGACCTACTAAATATTATAATTCATGTTCCTCCTTTTCTCTGCAACACATTGTTATACACATTTCATACATGATCTTATAAACCTGCCATCTTTTGTTTTATGCAATGTTATTTTTTTCATCAAATGTAAATTGTAAAAAAAAAAAAAAATTCCAGGTAACTTTTTCACGCCACAAATTTGCCTGCTGCTTCTTAATTTGTCAACTGAATGATGCTGCTTTTTCTGCTTGGAAGAGGGCAAATTGTTAGCTCGCTGTCTTCTAATCTGTCTACCTATCCTCTGTCTGGATAAAGGTTTAAATGTATAGATAAATACTAAGTGTATCTAAAAAAAGAGAAGCAGCGTAACAGTAATCCCTAAATCAGCTTTACTTGCTGCCTTAAAGCAGTAGAATACTTTGCATCATTTAAATAGTAAACTCCAAACATATCTAAGTTCGTTGCTGTACTGCCAGGGGAGAAGACCTGCTCAGTTGTACTCTGAGGTGGGCTAGCACAGACGTGTGTTAGTCTGGATGAGTAAAAATAATCAGGGATACCAGCCTTTTAGTGTATGACTAACCCACTTTCTAAGTCAGTGACACCAAAGTAGTTTATCTGTTTTCTTAGAAACATGCCTGTGCTTCTGTCCCCTTCCTTCTTGAAATGTACTGCACACGGAGCAGCTGCCAAGCCGGATGAATCGCACACTAAGGGGAATTGCTGAAAATAAGCAGAATGCAGATTGGAAATAGGACTCAGGCATAATTGAGGGAGAGGAAAACATGCATGGTTTTCTTCATTGTGGTTTCCTCTTAACCACTTTCCAAATGCTTCACGTTCCATGGAAAATATTCTAGAGGAGAGGTGTACTGTCTTGAGCTAAATCAAAAAGCCATTGCTGTCCATGACTTTTGACTGCCAAAGGTTTGGATCAGCCCCTCAGTCTCCGACCGTTCTGCGTTCAAGGGCTCGCATATTGGTGAGAGACCTAGCAGAGCACGTTCAAGTACAACATGAAGTTTGAAGTCTCTGTCCACAACTGAAAACATGTCCTTCCCAGCTCAGATAGCAGGACCACATCCCTGACCACACATCCTTCCTCCTGCTTCCCTGGGTAGCTCTGTCTTCTCAGGGCTGAGCAGCTCAGTGGCTATTTCCTACAGAACGTCTAAAAAGCAATTGGGACAGAGTCATGAAAAAAAGAAGTTTACTCTCTTAAAAGACAGCTAGGTAAGCAATTTCTCCTGGGGATACAATCTGAGCTCTCATTCTGGAAGCAGGGAAAGGCTTATTGCATCTATCACACAGGATGCACACCTGCATTCTCTACTGCTTCCTAACTGTTATTGACACATTAATGCACTACAGGAGAAAGAGGGAATAGTTCCAACTCTTCCTGTTGAAGCAGTGTTACTGTGCAAAAGAATGCAAGATTTATTGTTCTATAAAGAGAGCAAGACATAACACAATCCAAGGATGTATTTTCTATATTCTAGCTTGGACGAGCCACCTAAGTTTCTTGTCCTGATCAGAGGCTATGTAAGGGTTGAAGGAACAATTTCTGTGTAAAAAATGTATAAATACATGCTGTCTGGAAAAGAATTAGGATCCAGATATCCTATTGCTAGTTTCTTAACTATTAAGCTATGAACCATGTTCATATATTTTGTTCATTTTCCAATCCAATCAGTACTGATTTTTTTCTCCCTAGCTCAGTTTCATCAGCATAAAGTCCAGAATTTCTCTGTTTATCCCTAAATGACTTTCCAGCCAAACCCAGACACTTTTATAGGAAACTACATGTGGCACGAAGGTTACAGTCTTTTCCCAGTGTGCTTTCGTACTCCAAAAAAGAAGTCACCCATTTTGCTAGGAATATTCCAGCAACTTCACAGTGATAGGATGAGAGCTAGAACTACATTTTAGAAGACGGTATCAACAATTACATTTGTCTAGTTGTTGTCCCTACTGGGGTGAGCCTAGGGATGTTAGGACAATGCTTACCAAGCCATATCCTTTTAGACATGCAGATGAAGGAGTGCCAGGCCCAGCCGTCCTTTATGCATCAAGCTTCTCATCTAAGTCAACAATGAGCAAGAGTGACACATCTATCAATTCGGCATTGCTGAGATTAGAGAGCAGCTGACGGTGCTGTCGTGGTTTAACCCTGGCCAGCAAGTAAGTATCACACAGCTGATTGCTCACTCTTTCCCTATCAGGATGAGAGAGAGAATTGGAACTGTGAAAGTGAGAAAACCCATGGGTTGAGATAAGGACAGTTTAATAAGAAAAGCAAAAGCTGTGCATGCTAACAAAGCAAACCAAGGAATTAATTCATCACTTCCCATGGGCAGAAAGGTGTTCAGCCATCTCCAGGAAAGCAGGGCTCCATCATGTGTAACAGTTACTTGGGAAGACAAACGGTATCACTCTCTTCTTTTACATTATGGAATATCCCTTTGATCAGTTGGGGTCAGCTGTTCTGGCTGTGTCCCCTCCCAGCTTCTTGTGCACCCCCAGCCTACTCACTGGTGGGGCAGTGTGAGAAGCAGAAAAGGCCTTGGGGCTGCCTGAGTGGCCTGTATATATAATGGTTTGATCTAGATCCTCCATGTGATAACACTGGAGTGTTTAATAAGAGGCAGCACAGTCTCAGGTGTTCTCCCCTAGCTATGGAGCAAATAAAGGTCATACCTAGCATGCAAATATGCATCTTTATACCTTTACATGTGAGTGTAAAGTTGTCTGAGTCCTATTGTTGAATATAACCTAGGTGAATTTGGCTTTTAGTACTTTGAGGCAGACTTCTCTGTCCTCTTCAGTTGGTGGGAGATTTCTGAAAACAAGACTAACCCGAAAACAATTTTCTTCTAGTCACCACTGATGTCACTTCATTTTTTTGGCATTAATGCAGCTATTATAAGAACTGTCCAGTTCTCGTGGCTTTTAGAAATGTGGGACTATTCCTATTACCAAGAAAGTTATGCCTGATCCTCAAATTAAAAGACCATGCCTCAAACTCTGAAGTGCTGCACTTACTCAGACATACATATTGTATGCATATTTGGTTTCAACACTGCAATCCTTATACAAGAAAAACAGGCCACTATGGTAAAAAATAATTGTGTAATTTGGCATCCAGTAACAATCTATTCTCAAGCGACATTATTCTCCTGTCACCACTGTTGCTTCTTGCTTGAATAATTGTTGTTGTTCTCGCAGCTTTCTCCAGCTTTAGTCATTAATTTTCTTTTTTCATTCTAATAAGAGAGAATAAAACTTGCCAAAACTTAAAGACAAGGACACAGCATTCATAGAGCATCATCCTCATATTTCTTCCATATGGTAATAAGACTGCAATGGATAGTGTCATATTTCCTCTCTTTATTCTTCTTAATCCAGTCCTAACTTGTTAAGTATTTTTGGGGGTCTGTGTTAAATATTGAGCATCTACTCAAGTGTGATGTTTGTAAAAAACACCCTCACCACTATGTACATCTTTTTTTATCTATAAGGAGTAATAAATTTATTTTCAAGGAAGGTGATTTTATGACATGGAAAACCAACAAAAAACCCCCAAATTTTATCTCTCTTCTGTATAAGATCTCCTATTATGAAAACCCTTTTAAAATCTTCCATTTGTATTTCAGATGTATTTTGAGATAAAATAACATCATAGACTTAGACCCGAGACTTTTTTCTGATCTCATTATTTGGAAAAGAGTATGTTTTTTCATTGTGTGTATATGTATACATATGTGCAGTCATACATGTACATGCCAATAGTTACAGAGTGCCACCTGCTGTCATATGAGACCAAATAGTGTTGTTTCTGTTATATTTTTAGGATCAATAAAGTTGTGCCCTTCAAAGATTTTCTAATCAAATTGTGCTAATACACAAAGTACAGTTAAAAATTTTAGGAAGATCAGACATGGGTTTTTCCTACTTTGGACACTATGAACCCTCTATATTGTATTCAGATTTAATTCATGTCATTGTTTAACCTTCCTGGCTTTCCTATCTGGGCAATCTCTTTATTCTTTTGGTTAAAAATGAAAAAAAAAAAAAAAAAAAAAAAAAAAGACAGGCTTGTGTAAAATATTGTTGGTTTTCCTACATACTAGCCTACTTAGACCAACAGGTTATTTTCTTGTTGATCTAGAAATAAATTACAGAGTGTCCAGGCATGATGTAAGTAACAGCAGAGGTGTTTTCAAGAAGCATTCAATCTCCTTTTTGGGAATGAAAATTAAATTTTTTTCTTCAGGGAAAGGTCTGCCTTAAGCTTTGGAGCCATAGAAAGATTAAGAAAAAAAAAACCAAACACCAAAAACCAACCCAACTTTGCCACTTGTTACAGCTTCCTCAGAGAGGCAAATCCAAAGTCCTTAGCCATATGGTATTTCATTCAAGACTGAAAACTTGCTCAAATACTGTGCCTCTTAAAACTGTTCAGTACTTCCCTCTTGTGGCCTGTCCCATAAAATATTTTTCACAAAGGTTAAATTGTTTAAATCACTCTCTGTTTCAACTTAGGAAATTATGGGAAGATGTAGGTGCATAGAAGTTCGTACCAGGTTTCAGGTGGGCTCTGAAGTGGCTTTAACCAGGAGGTTCTTAAAAACATTTTAATGTTTTAGCATTAAACTGATCTCAGTTTCTAGTTTTGGTTAGGTGTGTTGTATTGGAGAAATTTACCTAAACTTGAAAGCTCAGGAAAACTGTAAGAGGATATTTACCTCAGTTTGTAAGAAAGCAGGAAAAATGGAAGCCAGTCATGTACTATTCTGGGCAAGTTGACTTAATCCCTTCAGGAAAGGTAGACAGGGAATCAGCACATTTTCTTGTATCTGACATGACTCCACTCTGCCATGATGTCTTTATGTGCTGCCATGATTATTTTGTGTTCCTGGTGAAGTCTATTCCTATAGAAATATCAGAGTCTTGACACTCTAATAAGGACAATATCATGTGCTTTTGCTCCATAAAAACTTTCAAAAACAATCCCAATTTTGGTATTTGCTTCTTTTGGCATTCCAATATAAATACCTGCAACACCTGTAACTTCATTTTCAGTGACTAGCATTGGTATTTTCAGTGTTTTTTGACAATGAGCAACTAAAATAGACTCTTAATACAGGCATCCACATTGAAAAAAAAAAAAGAAAAGAGGAGGCAAAAAGAGCAAATAGCTATGGGTAGGATTTGAAAAGTGGCGCCACCTTCTCATTCACTTTCCTTTTCCTGAATCACTCCTTGCTGTCTTTTACTAAGCTTTTCAATCTAAGTTACCTACAATTCATACTGCTGTGCATGACGTGCAATATTTAAATTTTTGCTCTTTTCTCATTGTACACTTGATTATGTAGTGTTTGTTATATGCTTTTATACACTACTGTGATTACATGGAATATTTAGTTTGTGAAAGATATTAATTTATTTAAAAGTTGCCATCCTCATAGCTTTTTCACTTCCTTCTACAAGACTGCATTTTAAAGTCTTTTTTTCATGGAATACTTCTGTAGTGGCATAAACAGCAGTTGATATAAAATACAGGAATAACTGAACCTAAACTTTTAGGTCTCATGCTTCTTTTAACTGTTTCCTGGTGCTTTTAAATTTTGGAGTATGCAGGAAAGATAAGCATATCCAGGTCATAGATCTATATTGTATGTATGGGAACCTAAACAGAATACAATGTGCACCTAAAAAAAATGTATACTTTGAAAATATTATCACCAAAAGACAACTCTGAGGTGGATATCTGGAATGAATCCCGTATTTTACTATGTTTAAATTTTGGCAGAAAACAAGATACTCAAAAGACATACCTAAGATTTTGTGGTTTATCTTTATTTTATTTCCCCATCCTCAAGATCAGACACCAAGAAAAAAAAAAAGATACTTCATTACCAAGAGCTCACCAGAAATCTGTGAAGAAATTTCACATAAAGCAACAATATTCTTGAATGGAGATGAAAAGGTGAAGATTTGGATTTATTTTTTCGGTGAAAGAGAAATGTGATTAAATAAATCCACTTAGAAGCAACAACCAACACAAAATCATTGCATTTTTAGCTTTGTCTTTAGCTAGGCGCATTCCATCTTCCTAAGCCCCTGAGGAGCCAGCAGCATAACTCCACAGGCAGGTGGAAATTCTGTATCTAAAAGAATATGGCAGCCTGGCACACATTTCAGGCAGCCTGGCAGACAGGCAGGTAAGGAACCAGGCAGAGAAAGAGACAGCTTGCCTTAATTACTTAATTCATCAGATGAATTTGACAGAATCAATACAGTATCATGTAGTATTTTAGTCTGCTGTAATTTTTATTGTGCCAAGGAATAGTTTCAAATGTAGATTTTCAATCTATCCTAAGAGTAGTTTGCACTGCCAGAACAGCATCTACCAGGGATCTCAAAGCACTTCACAAATGCTTCAGAATGAAGCCTTGTAACACATCCTTTACATTGGGTGAGAGAAAAAATTAATGGGATTAACAGGAAATTGATGGAATTAATGGGGAACTTTCTTTCACTGGAGATGATCCAAAATTATCACCACTAAGCACTCCAACATAAATTTAACATACATCCTCTAAGAGAAAGGACTTGCCCTTAATCTTGTTCTTCCACAAAAGCAAATATATTCTGTCAAGAGAGACACGAGCAAAGGCAGAGCAGTAGATCCTGGTATTATATAAAAGTCTTATTTTTGCTTAAAAATTGTTTATGCAAGGGACAGACTCAACTTCCATAATAATTAAATAACTTTCAGAATTGTCCTTTATGTGTAGACTTGCAAATTTGGCAAGAATAAGGAATGCTCACATAAAAAATGTGCTGCTGTAAGTAAAAATGTGGAGGGGAAAAGGACCTCATATATCCAGTTGCCATTGAAACCAGGAAAGTGAAAAAATAATGGAATTTAAAGCTTTCAAACAACTTTCAGGTTCCAAGTAATATTACAGATATTCTACCCATGAATAGATCCTGTGACTTAATACATATTCACAAAGTGCTGTTTTTCTAGACTTCTTTAAAAGAAGTAAATTGCCATGCATCCTTGCTTTATATGCAATATTTATACTTTTTCTTTTCACTGTGTATGTACTCATTTACAAGGCACCTTTAGCAAGTACTTTGGATCAGTAAATCCCAGTTTTCCTTGTAATTGAAATATAAGCACCTAATGTAATTCTTAAGATCAAAACAGTGCCAGTGAGGTGTCAAACTGAAATTAATGTCTGGGCAAGACCATTCTGTAATTTTCATACAGTGTCAAATATCAAGTTCAGATCTGATTACATCACTAGTACAATGGGAGGAAAAGAAGCCCTTGGGTACTATTTAGTCAGCTCCATGGGACCCGGGCTTTCACACAGATCATAAATCAGAAGAAATACGACTGTTTCCCACTGCAATGTGAAAGCATTTATTTATTCTCCTGAGCTTTTATTATGATATTATTATAATGCTATTTTAATATACCTTATCATCATGCACTTTACCTTATCATCACTACACTTAACCATAGTGCGTCAGTTAGTACCATCAAAACAAAGGGATTAACTTTGAATAAAACAGATCATTATGACTTCTGTAATTAAGAGTGTTTTGAGGAAAGTTTGCAATGGCATCCCTAGGTCTTTTGAAAGCTCTTCTTCATCACTTGGAGATCAATACTGTTTCTTCAGAAACAGTTTGTTACTACAAAAAAGCTCCCAACTATAAATTTGTATTGTCTCTGGAGAATAATTAATTTTAATATTATTCTCAGCCATAATATTCAAAATGGAAGCATCATGCTACATAACATAATGTTATCTTGCAACAATTAATATCCTAATACATTTTAGATTCTTATTTATCTCCTCTTTTTTATACACTTGATTTATATTTAGGTAATTTTTCAAGATTTTTTATTGAAACATGAGTTGGGAAGAGCTCTTAGAGTTGTTTTTGTTGTTGTTTAATGAAAGCCAAATTTCAGTTACAAGAAGTGAAATCTAAGAAATCTGCTAGGTAGTAGAGAAATCACAAAACTGTGTGAAGTGCCAATCCTAGTACAGCTTCAGAAAAACATGTATTTCCTTTCAGAATAACTAGTTGAAACTAAGGCCTAGCTTTTGATTTCCAAGGACAGTAACGCTCTTTCATCTTTTGAAGAGCCCGTTTTAAACACTAAGAGCATGGAGACATAGATTAAAAAGTTTCTAAGTGAAAAACTCCTATTCAGCTATTCCAGGGATGGAGAATAGAATTGGTTTTACGTTACCAAATGCAAAAGCCATACAAAGGGAAAAATAAATCTATTTGAGGAAACTCAATTTCCTTCTTAGGCTAATAGATATGGAAGATAAAGATACAGGAATACAGTTTCTTTATAATTTTAGAATGTTTAAAAACAGAGTTTTAGGGGAATAGACATATTTTATAGCAGTCACTTTAAACTTAGGCATTTGGTCTCCTGTTTCGAGGGCGGGAAAGAGAGATGGAAATTGCCAGACCATAGCTGTTCACTCAGATTCCTACAGTAGAGTGGGAAGAATTACTGTTTGGAGAAGCCTGTCTTTCTCCTCTGACTACAGGTTGTCCTGAGCAATCAGTTTATACTTGATTCTTAACATTTAGAAAGCTAAAATTAGACAAGATAAATTCCACCTTATGTTAAATACTTCTCCATGAAGACAGAAACATGAAAAGGATTGTGAGATGGAAGACAATGGGATTATCTGAATTGCTTGTGCCAGGGGTGCACTGAAGAACCTTTGGTGTTCAGCCAAGCTCCTAGCATGCAGTGCACAACACAAACACAAAACAAGAGAGCACACCATGCTCTGGAGAGCTTATTCATTCCCCACTGTCAAAGATACTAATAGATCTACCAGAGCAGGAGTATCTTCCCACGCTGGTCTGCTACAAAACTATGATCTCAGTCATAATTCAGTAATGAGTTTTTTAATGCAAGTAGAGAATACATTAGAAAGGAAAAAAAAGATGTTCATACATCATGTTTTCTCTGACTGTTAAGAATGCTTTATTTATCAAACTTCCCCTCAATAAAAAGTCTAACTAATCACAAGCTGAAAATATTGAACAAACGGAATGGTTTAAGAATTGAAAAACCTTTGTAGCATCTGGATTCTATCTTATGTGTATCAAGGTTTCTGTGTAGCTATACGTGGGCTATATCGTTCCACTTTCTCATTAAAGTACGTGCAAGCAAATTTTCTAAGAGATTTCATTTAAAGATCTAGGGATAAAATCAGATAAAATCTTATGAATTTCACGGTTCATATTCCAACCACAGTGTCCATTCAATATGAATGTCCTTCAAGTCATACTCATATAATCACTGAGCAGACTACCACAGAAGATACAGAAGTTCATCAGTGGACAAAATCTGTGCAATATTGGGTATTTTTGTCTTAGACGACAGATCATATCATTTGTCTCTGTCCAACATTACTTCATCCTTTCTGAGTGACATACAAAAAATATAGATATAACAAATACTGTTTAATATCCCATACAAAATGATGGCCACACACAGTCAATGTATACAGGGCATGTTAGACTTTGCAAGATGGGAAGATATTGTAAATTCTTCCATATCAGGGACTGAATTATATTAACTGCACTGTATTAACTAGTCTTTAAAATTCCAATGTCATCTATAGGAACTAAAACTATTAAAGCTGCAGCATTGTAAAACAAGCAGCAGGTCCTCCAGAATGCATAATAGGTTGCAGTACAAAATTTATTTACTATTAGTTTGCTTTTTAACAAGCTTTAGCACGTTGTCAAATTTTCAAACATACTGAAATGTTTGGGTTGCTGACCATTTATTTATTTTCAACAATAAAAAATATGTAAATTGCTTATTTCTGTGAGGCATTCGCTGTTAAATTCAGTTACTGAAATATAGTTGGACATACAGTAACATCTAAGATGAAACTTCAGGTAGTAATATAACAATAACTATAGTGAATTGAGGGATAATTGAATATGAAAGCAATTAATCTGATGTGATTTTTTTTTAGCTGATATATTAGTGGCATAAATGTAAAATTTGAGAACTTCCATCAGGCATTGCTAGACACCTCAAGATATAGACAAACCTCTTATTAAAAGGCTATATAGTTATGGCAGAAAATTAAAAGCTGATGATTCATTTTGCTGTAACAGGAGAAATAACATTACTTGGAATTTATAAATTATTCTTTTTGTCATAGAATGTATAATGAATCACAAATTTTGTTCATGACTTGCTTATTATTTATTTAACAGACATAGAGATGGTGCAATATATTTTCTTCATTTCCATTTTTTAATAATAGAAGCCTTCCTTTTCAGATTTAGCATGATGCCCAAGAAGAATGTAGTGTTGGGGTAACAAAGGAGAAAAAAATTTCAGCTCTGATCTACATAGCAGTCTGCTCAACAGAGAAATTGATTCTATTACCCATAATAGAATACACACCTCATTATGGAGGAGTGGTGAACGCTGCTTTAATGAAGCCACAGACTACAGCACAGGGATTGTGAAGGACTTGTTCGGGATGCAGATGCTTACCTGGTTGCAGAAGCCTGTAAGGAATTGTCTCCTTCAGCTGAAACCAGGACAGGAATGTATACATTTTACCCATTGTCCAGATATTGTGCAAACAGTTGTATGGAGAATGAAATTAATGATATTACATCAGTGCTTTCACAGAAAATATTTATTTATATATATTTAAATTGAAAATATCAGTCCTCTTTCCATCCCATAACTACCCTCATTCCAGGATCTACTTTCAACTTTTCTCTCTCCCTGGAGAAAACCGTACAAAAGTTATTAAACACAGAAAGTTTGTTAAATGTTCCTTTTTGAAGGCATCAATGATATCTATTACTTGAAATATATTCCCTTGATTTCAAGTTAAGGCATCAATTATTTATGCTGCATTTCTCAAACTGAAAGCAGTGCAAGTCTCAAGAGCTTTGAAGGAATTCTGCATGGCACAGATACAGCAAGCACAATCTGTGTTCAGTGCATGTTTGGATGTAACAGCAACAGAGGAACTTGTGGTTTTGTCCATGTTGCACAGTTATATTACTTCTGAAGCTTTCATTTGTCTTTCAAAGGAAATTCCCTGAGCATCCAGAGTGTCCAACTCCAGGAATGCCCGCCAGGACATCCTGACCACAATCTGGATGGAGGAAACAGACAGAGAGAAGCTTCCCTTTCAGTACCCACCATAACATCCTTAAGCGTGTTGTGAAATGCACTGACATGGAACATGCCAAACACCCAGCAACCCCCAGCATAGGTACCACCTGGGAAAGAGAAAAGAGCATCATCCCAATGGATGGATCTCCATAAAGAACACCTGTGAGCCATTCAGCAAATTCATATATCCTTTCAGGTTCTTCTCACCACAGTTGAATCTCTAGTCTCATGCGATAGTCTAGGACATAGTTGCATGTCAGGTAGCCCAGGTCAGCTCTCCATTAGGAGTAAAAAAATGCATAAAAGACCAGACTTCTGCTGTAACAAAAGCACTATAAATGTGGCCACTCTATACAGTGCAAGCACAAGTTCTCATCCAGTATTGAGTTCTCCCCCAACCATCTGCCCATCCCCAGGGCTGAAAAATAACCACTTCTCAGCCTGAAAACAGGTTACAAGTTTCCACCCGGGCCCAGTCATGACTAGAGCGTCCAGTAAGGAAAAGATGAACTGTCCTTTTTGGGCAACCTCTTTCTGGAGTGGGTCCTGGAAATTTCAAATTCATCTGTTGTTGCTTCATGACACAGGACCTGTCATGTTCCTGGAGACTGAGATATGTAGAGTGTATGGCAGTGTAGTCATATATACCTCACAACACCTTTGCCTTGTTCTCTTCTTGCATGGTGCTCTCTATGACATTTACTTTTGCACTGTCTTCCAACCTTATTAGTGATAACTTGATACACATACAAGTGCACTGAGACCATTATAGAGACTGATGATGGAACATTTTAGGGTAAGATGGTATTTCATGGCACAGACAAGTTAGAGCGGGTGAACACTAAAAGTGACTTGCTAAACAAGCTGTGAGGACCTGTGGATGTCTTGATGAGAAGAACGTTATGCAGTTTGGATATGTCTGATCTACCCCAAAAATGTCCTGTAATGTGAAGTATTGACAATAAGTATGACTCTGAGGTGCTCTTGCTGCCATGGTATTTAAAGTGGCCAAAAAGAGCAGAACCAATTGCCAAGTTAAACCTCCAGCTTGCCAAAAGGAGAACTTCCACAGGGTAATGGTGTAAGAATGGGGTAGGTGTAAGGTAAAGTAGTTCTGAGTTCCAAATTACATTTGGATCCGACGTTAAAGGTAATGCTCATAAAGGCTACACCATATTTTCAAGCTACCCGTATTCCTGAGAGCAAAAAAGCAAAAGTAAACTGCAGGTCTGGGGAAAATGGAAGGTCCGTACAGACCAGCACTGATATTGCCACCAAAAGGGAGTTCAGGTGCCTGGGTAAGGGAGAGTCCTGTGCTAATTCCTCAGTGCTTGCTGCCCTAAGCCATATGACCCTTGCTAACCCAGAGGCCTTCCATCTTTACCTCGGTTGCCTCAGGACACCTGTTCCAGCTATTCCCAAATCTTTTCCCAACTTAACAGCCTATGATCATGCTCCCTGACACTTCCCCACCACTTCTTCCTACTCACGCCTGTCTCCAGGAGACACAGCTTTCGTCATAGAGGCTGCAGTGGTCTTCTGCCCCTACAGTGCCTGGACCCTGTGGTGGGGGTATCTGCTGCCACACCAAGACACCAGTGCTTCAGGTATCTGCTTGTACCCTGCAGCTCATCTCCACTCACATCCTGGCAGCAGTGGTTGCGGCTCTCATTCTAGCAGGCATTTCAAAATCCTGGGGAGAGGCTGCATTTATAAAATGCTGCCCTAGATGCATTTCAGAGGAAACGGTCGGGAAAAAGAGGGGAAAAGAAAGCCTTCCCTGCAGGAGCCCTCTCTCCTCTAACAGCAACGGAGATTTTCTGGGAGGATCTTTGAGGGTTTATTTAGATTCTTCTCTTAAAAGGATTGACAAAAGTTTTTAGGAGACTTTGGCTTTGCCTCAAAATCTTAATATAGCATTAAGGAGAATTACATAATTTAAATACAGCAAAGGCCAAGTAGGTCATCCAGTGCAACCTCTCAGAAGTGCAATCTTGCACTGTTTAGCTTTTTTTGTGGTACCTTTGTCCAGTTTAAATCTGATTTACAAGGGTTGAAGCTTTCTGTACTCCTCAGGATTTTTTCTGTTTATGTGATTTTAACCTTTAGAAGTGTGCAACTTCAGAAGTTTGAGACCCATGACTTTCATTCAGACTACAGAAACGTAATTTCACTTAGGTACAGAAACTAAGCATACAGTTACAGCTCAGAAGCCACCTAAATAAAAGTGAAAATAGGCTTTTCAGTCATTTTCTTTTCACTGGGAAAAAGAGCTCTGACTAAACATCATCTCTTATTGTAATTGTCAGTGCCACTTACCTGTTTTTAACCCTTACATCTTCTGTTTTGTCTGTATGTGTACTTTTTTTTTTTTTTCTTTCATTTCTCTTTTGACTTTTTACCTTTTCAGTCACTTTTCCCTTCCTGGATGCTTTTGGGGATTTTATTAAATGCTTCAGAGTGCTCTGCAAAGCTGTTAGGTTGCCTAAAGTTCACAGTAAGTCTTACTGACTTGCTATAGTGTGTGAAACCAGCAGTGATTTTGATGCAGATTTCTCTGGAATTCAGAAGACACCTTGTTTCTGCTGTTTTTCAGCTTCATTTTTCTCTTTCAACACAATTTTAAAATCACTAATTCTGATAAGAGTGATTTGATTGCAAACTTTAGAGCAGCAAATAAGATGAATTAGCTTGACTTTTAAAGCTTGTGTCAAGTTTTTGTTCTAGCAGGCCAAATTACTACACATTTGCAGGCTTAGATGTGTAGATAAAAACATCACATTTACTTGGGCAGGAAGACATGGAAGCACAAGTTCATCATGGATGATTGTGTGATGAAGGATGTCATTGTCCATGTCACACAATGGGAACAGCTAGGCAGGCTTGCCTTAGTACTGAATAAGAAACTTGAGATATTCAGCATTTGAACCTTGCATATGAACTGTAATTAGGGCATTGCACCTGTTGTATTTGTGCAATGAAAAAAAGGTAAGAACTGTACTAGAACTGGCACTGAAATAGAGAGATAGCATAAGCATTTATGCTCTCAAGTGCTTGGTGTGCCGTTTGAGTTGTCAAGTCTTATCATCCACACCTGCCACGTGTTCTTGAAAGACAGTTCTAATTCTTCGCCAATATATTTTTGGACAGGTCAAAGCATTTCTTGTTATGATAGTGAATGACAAGATTTACAGTTTCGTTTGTGGGGAAGTATCTGCGGGGCATTTAAGTTGAAATGAGCACGACGTGGTCTCTGCTCGGATGTGCACAGGCGCTGGATATGTGGCATTAGCACAAAGGGCAGTGCCTAGTCTCCTTTTTAACTGTGTGCCTTAGATGTGCTTGGAGTAAATCTGGGTAAAACATTTGTTGTTACGCAATAGGTATTCTAGCTGGGATACTCAGACAAAACACATACAAGTTTTGCCTCATTGTAATTTGATGTGCTCAGTTTTGGAAAGGCACTGTTTTTCCCCATTGGGCTGAAATATTCATAAGGAAAAAAAAATAATTTTGCAAGACCCGCATTATTCCATGAAGCAAAAAAAAATGAAAACCTAGTAAATGGCACAAGTTATAAACTATTAATTGAGTTTGTTATTGGGCATTATACCACTATGAAAATAATGGTTTTTGAGTGACCTTAAGTGACTCAGTCCTTCTGGAATAAAGCATTGAATTTCCATGTGATAGTATTCTTTCAAGAGATGTGAATGCTGAACAAGGTCTTTGTGATTAATAGCTATCATAATTAATATAGAAAAAAATAATAATGACTTTCAATTTTGTAATAAAATACTGAAGATAACAGGTATCTTCTGGATGTACTTTTGTCTACAAGAGATTAATGTTTTAACACATACCATTAACCGATGTGAAACTGCTATTCTTCATTCCCTTTGGAAACAAATATTTTGTAGCTTACTGTTGATCAGGGAATAAAAGCTCATTAAATACTTGCAGGGGAAGTGAGTAGGGTATGTCCTTGAAGAGAAATTACATTTTTAGACATGGAAGACTTGTTGTGAGGTGTAACTGATAGTTTTCAGAGTCAGTCCAAATTGCAATAAACCTGCATGAATAATAATTAATTTGTTATTTACTTTTGAAAACAGGGTTTTCAAAAACTAAAGAGTGATTTGTATACTGAAGAAAAGTAAAGTAAGTAATCACCCAATATCATCCGATACACATTGGCCATTATATCCAAACTTTGAATGCAATATCTGAATTCATGTACCAAAAGGCTCATTACTCCTGAGAATATAAATATTTGAGACAGAGTAAGGGTGAAAGAAAACAATAATGGAGTTTTGAGGCTCTATAGCGTTAAATTACTTATGGTGTTAATAACACAATCCCTCCTATTTTTCACTTTATTTTGACATCAAAATTGCTACTTTTAATTTGTGATGATGTTTTAGTAGTTCAAGACAGAGCTTACTTGAAGTTAGAGGCAATTCAGAAGTTTGATTTTCACACACAGTAGGTAATCTGGGCAGATTAGTAAAATACATAATGATGGTCATATCCTTTCTGTGGATAAAATGTGAATGAAAACACCTACTACAAAGATTTGCTTCAGATTTAAATCAGTATTTTCCTGTTTGACTTTTTTTTTTGTTGGATTTTGAGGGTTTCCTTATGGATTTTTTTGTGTAGCTCAATATTAGTTGCTTTTGTAATGGATGATTCCCACATTGTCCCTAAATATACTCTGACAGAATCATGGGGAAGTAACATTACAATTTGTAATGAGATTTCTCCAAATCTCCCCAAATATTATTCCTACTATGAAATAAAAATAGAAAATTTTTTTCTGCTTTCTGCAAAATGTCAAGTCTAAAGTGAATTCTGAATTCAGCACATGCTTGGTTTCAAATAATGTGTGAATTTTCTCTCTGAAATACAATAGGAGGTAGCACCCAGCTATGCTTCCCTCTCACTGATTAGTATCGCCCCAAAATTCTGTTGCCATAAATGGCAAATTTTAGGGTTGCTTTAACAGGATGGCTTTTGGTCAGCTCTACAAATGAAAACTACTTTATTGGGACACAGAATCTAACACAGATCTTTTGCTTTGGTTAATTTAAAGCATGATAAAATACATACATCAATTTAAAAAAGAGGATAAAAAAGAGGAGCAAGGCAGCTGAAACTCAAGATTCAGACTCTATTTGTCTATGTACCTTGAGAAGTGAAAAGGAAACCAGTTGTTTAGACTGTCCCTGAGCTTAAGGGAAATGTCAATATTCAAGCTGAATATCTTGCAATCGAATCCTTGTGTGCTTACTCCCATGCCTGTTTGATACAGATCCTACATGTCCCACTACCTGAAAACAGAAACAACTTTAAATCTCATCCTTTCACTGTTCTTTGCTAAAAGGAAAGAGATCAGTGAAAGATGCCTAGCAGCATTGTGCAAATCAACAGTTAGCAGATAGGAAGGAGATCTGCAAGGCAGAAATGCTCTTTTAGCCCAAAAGATCCTGCACGGTAGTGCTTATTTGCAAAGCTGTGGAAAATTCCCATCCACAGAAATACATCCACCATGAGGAATGTGATTTTTTACTTCTTTTTTTTTTTCATTTTCTCTACCTCCTTTCTAATGTTTAAAAATGAAGGCCCTCCTATTCTGACTCTAACCTAACATCTCTCAGGTCAGATGGCTGAGGAAGAAGAGGGTGCTTGGTGTGGGAGCTGTGGGCAGCCAGCCACCATTCCTGACTTTGTTGAGCTTCTGCGACTGCAGTGCATGCCCAGATCTGCACTATTAATTCCTACTGAAACTTCACTGAATTCGATCCCTTAATACTTCGAAGCAGTGGGACAGGTTCAGCTTTGAAAAGGTCTTTAGGATTGATAGACTTAAAAAATTGCTGGCTGACCAAACTTCCTGGCCTATTTTTTGAAGATAAAAGTCTGCTAATGCCAAATGCTGGAGCTCCACTCCGAAGCATTGGGGCATGAGGTTAGCTTCCTCCTTCTTCTAGAGTTATCATAGAGAAGTGGAGCTTTTATTTTCAGAGGTCCCTCTCTCAATTCTGGGAAAAATTGTCAGTTTCTTAGGCAGTAACACTTATTGCCTTTCCCTTTGTTACCTATAAAAGAGCTGCTGTGCATTAATTTTAAAAAGCAGATGCAATTTATCCACCTCAGCTACTCTTGTTTTTTCACCAACTAAACAGGGCAGTCTACTTCATCCTAATTCAATTGATTTTTTTCTGCCTACTGGGAGCACAAGTAATAAATAGCAACCTTATTTAAAGATCACTGCAGAGGGCTTGTGATGGCTGTTCAATAGTTTCAGTGCCATAGTCATCTTTGTTTGATGGCTATGTGGGTTCCCATTAGATCTGAAAACATTAAAGATCTGAGGAAAAGCATTTCTCTTCTTAATGGGAGAATCAATTGATCTTAACACATGGGTTCAGGTTGATATGATTAAATGATGTGTGTTAAGAAGATGGACTTCTTGACATATATTTTAGTCTCTAAAGAAGCAAATGCTAACCAGCGGCAATCTTCATACAAGACTGGCTAGGAGCATAACGTTGGACAAGGTGATACTTTGTTTGTTTCCTTTTTTTTTTTTGATGTGCAAAAGAACAATATATGATTTTATTTAATGTTTTTTGAGACAAAAAAAAATCTGAAACCTTAAGCAGGTTTAGGGGATTAGAACCCAGCCAGAAAAGAACAGCTTCTTTGTTTTATACTACGAGTGAAAACCATTGGCAGGTGGGACAAAATCTAATTTCTTTGTCCATTTCTATAAACATGTGATCAAGAAAGGATGTATGTAGTGCAAGATGCCATCAACTTTATTAACCTCAGAAGTGTAAGCTCCAAAGTCTGGCTCCTTGCAGTAAAATAAATTCTTGGTGTCATACATATTTGTCCCCATTAGCCATTCCCCTTTCCAGTGCACATTACAATTTGGTGTTGCTACATGTATTACGAAATTTGGAGGTATTTAACTGCTTACCTTACAAATAAATCTAAAATAAACATTTTGTTTTCAACATTAAATACTTAGACAACCTACAAACAGCAGATGAAGCATGTGTTTATTTAAGTATTTATTTTACAGCCTGTTTCTCATCTGTACATATACAGAATAACAAGTGCAATTTTAAAACATTATTCCACACTGCTGTAAGCTATTGTCAATGTCAGAATATTTGTTCCTCCCCAAAGAGGCATGAATCTCTTCAAAGTTTAATTCTAGATAAAAGTAGTAATAATAACACAGCTTATCTTTACTGAAATGTTGCAAAATTATTTCCATTAAAGGTAAAAAATATGGATTACCCTACAATTTGTAATCTGCAGTGATCATGCATTTTTGATCATTTGTATCACTTTACAGAAACTGGAATTTCTTTTCCAAGAATCTTGCTCTTTGGTCTTTGAAGACAGTGACAATACTGCCATTGACTGTACTGAAATTAGAATGCAAACCTTGAAACTCCATTTAATCTATCTTAAATACACAGATTTCTTTTTGTTTGCCTTCCATTGCACTTGCTTTGTAATGATTGCTTTCTGAATTCTGAAGATTAGACTTTCAGTAAATTATTTAGTACCCCACTGGATTTTCTTAGTCTTCCCAGTTCTTTTCATTGTCACTTTCTCTTTTTCCCGTGGAAGGAGTTTTTCAGTCATATGCAAAGCATTTGACAATATTTCTCATGACATCCTTGTCTCTAAACTGGAGAAACATGGATATGACAAGTGGAAGACATGGATAAGGAAGTGGCTGAATGGTTGCACTCAAAGAGTTGTGGTCAATGACTCAATATCCAAGTGAAGATCAGTGATAAGTAGTCTTCCTCAGGGATCAGTAATGGGACAAGCAGTTCTTAACATCTTTGTCAGAGACATGGACAGTGGGATTGAGTGCATCCTCAGCAAGTTTGCCAATGACATCAAGCTGTGTGGTGCAGTTAACATGCTAGAGGGAAGGGATGCCATCCAGAGGGACCTCGACAGGCCTGAGAGGTGGGCCCATGCAAACTGCATGAAGTTCAACAAGGCCAAGTGCAAGGTCCTGCACATGCGTTGGGGGCAATCCCAAGCACAGCTACAGGCTGGGAGAAAAACAAATTCAAGCAGCCCTGAGGAGAATGACTTGGGGGTGTTGGTTGATGTAAAGCTCAACATGAGCTGGCAATGTATACTTGCAGCCAAGAAAGCCAACCATATCCTGGGCTGCATCAAAAGCAGTGTGACCAGCAGGTCAAGGGAGGTGGTTCTCCCCTCTACTCTGCCCTGGTGAGAGACCACCTGGAGTACTGTGTCCAGCTCTGAGGTCCCCAACATAAGTAGGTCATGGAACTGTTGGAGTTAAGTCCAGAGGAGGGCCCCAAATATGATCAGAGGACTGGAGTAGCTCTCCTATGGAAACTGGCTGAGAGAGTTGGGGTGATCATCCTGGAGAAGAGAAGGCTCTAGGGACACATCAGAACAGTTTTCCAGTACCTGAAGAGGACCTACTGGAAAGCTAGAGAGGAAATGTTTATGAGGACATGTAACGACAGAACAAGGATGAATGGTTTCAAATGACGGGGTAGATTTAGATTATATGTTAGGAAGAAATTCTGTATAGTGAGGGTGGTGAGGCCCTGGCACAAGCTGCCCGGAGAAGCTGTGTCTGCCCCCTCCCTGGCAGTGTTCAAGGCCAGGCTGGATGAGGCTTTGGGAAATCTAGTGTAGTAGAGAGTGCCACTGCCCATTGCAGAGGCTTGGGTTTAAATTATCTTAGAGGTCGCTTCCAATTCAAACTATTCTATGACTCTATTCCGTGATTCCATGCTATTCTATTGAAAAATGTTATAGGTGACATAATAGTCATAAAATTAAAGATTCAGATCATGTTACCTGTATTCAGGGCAGAATATGCTGCAATACAATGGGAATTATAGAGAGGATTGGACAACACCATTCTGAACTATTCTCACATCACCTCATGTGATGGTTGCTGTATAGATAGTGTGCAACATTCTCAGCTCTGGATTAAATTAATTCAATTTGTATGTTTTCCCTCTTAAAGGTAGAATATTGAAATATTAACCTCATTTCTATTCTCTCCCTAAAAAAAAATAAAATAACTGTATTCAGTTAGATTGTCCTAATTTCAGTTGATTTTACACATGAAAGTAATTTCTTTATCAATAACTCCTTCAATAACATCTCACTGCAAGAAAGACATTGAGGTGCTGGAGATGGTCCAGAGAAGAGCAACAAAGCTAGTAAAGGGTTTGGAGCACAAGTCTTATGAGGAGAGGCCGAAGGAACTGAGGTTGTTTAGCATGGAAAAGAGGAGGCTGAGGGGAGATCTTTATCACTCCTGAAGGGAGGCTCTCGTGAGGTGGAGCTTTCTATCTTGTCCCCAGTAACTAGCAATAGGATGAGAAAGAACGGTCTCAGGTTGCATCAGGGGAGGCTTGAATTGGGTATTAGGAAAAATTTCTTTGAAGGAATGGTCAAACATTTGAACAGGCTGCCCACTGAAGTGGTGCCATCACCATCCATTGAGGTGTTAAGTAATCTTGTAGATGTGGCATTCCAGGACATGGTTTAGTTGACATGGTGGTGTTGGACTTGATGATGAGAGGTGTTTTTCAACCTTAAAAATTCTATGCTATTCTATTCTAAAAGAAAAATGGGCATGATTTCCTCATTGTTCACTATGTATCAGTGTAAAATCAGATAATCACTGAAACAACATCACAAGGCTCCTAGGTAAAAAAAAAAATCCCATATCCCCTGACATGCATCATCTTAACATGTTTTGGGAATTTTTGAGAGAAATAAGCTCACAACTCAGAGTTCCTCAGGGATTCAATAATGTCTGCTGATGTCTATGGAGCCTCTCAACCTGTACGGAGTGTACCATTGAAACTGCTCACTCAAAACAGAAGACTTCCCAGGATCTTCAAGTCAAGGCCAATCCACCTCTGTGAAGCATTATGAAATTTTTTGTTTCCTGAGGGGAAGAAACTTTACATTTGAGAAGTGTTGAACTAAAACACACTGAGAATGAGGAGCCCACACTTATATCATTGGCAGAAAAAGCAAGCTACAAGACTTGCTACATATTTTAAGCACTGCAGTGATTATGTAGTTTGACTTTGAGAAATTGAAGGCCTGGCACCTCAGGGAAGGATTTGCTCACTGTGCAGCAGCGTGTTTTTAGGTACAATGTGACATTAGCAAGTCTGTCTAAAAAACATCAAAATGTAGTACTAAAGAAGACCAATTTTTCTCTTGTAACTCAAAAAGCAGAGGAAACAACATGGAAAATAGTAAATAACATGCTTATTAATCCCAAATTAAGCTGCAGTTGATTATTTTCTTTAGATTTGCTAGGCTTTATGTCTTCGTTTCTATGGCAAACTGTCAGGGTAAATGGAAGAAAATTACTAAGCAATGCCTTGCATGATGATCATCTCTCATACATTAACTCCCCCACAACATGCACATAACTCACTCTTTGGTGTGCGCTGAGGAGAATAAGAGCACCATGCTCTTAGTCTTCATCAAAGGCTATATTGCCAGGAATGGAAATCAGCCTCACTGACCTATAATTCCCAGGATGCATTCTGCATCTTTTTCTATAGATATGAGCTAAATTTGCCATACAGCTACAGTCCAGGGGGTGCTTGTAATAGAAAGGTACACAGCTTGTCCAGAAGTCCTGTGGTTTCTCATTTTGTTTGGTCTGTCTGGGATAGAGTTAATTTTCCCCACAGCAGCCCTCATAGTGCTGTGCTTTGTATTGGTAGCTAGAAAGTTGTTGATAACACACCAGTGTTTTGGCTATTATGGAAGCAGTGCTGGCACAGCATCAAGACTGCCTCTGCAACATTCCCCCATCACTAGTATGCTGGAAGTGGGCAAGATTTTGGTAGGGGGACACAGCCAGGACACAGCTGACCCAAACTGACCAAAGGGATATTCCATACCATATGGTATCTGCTCAACAATAAAAGCTAAGATAAAGGTGGAGGAAGAGGGGGCTTTATTTACATTTACACAGATGGTGTTCTCCAGGGCTCAGCATTGGGGCCAGTTCTATTTAATATCTATATAAATTACTTGAATGGTGATTGTATGCACCCTCAGTAAGTTTGCAGATAACACCAAGTTAGGTAGGAATGTTGATCTGCTTAGGAACGGTAGGAAGGTTCTGCAAAGGGATCTGGACAGGCTGGATTAATGGGCTAAGGCTGGCTGTATGAGGTCTAACAAGGATCAGTGCTGGGTCCTGCACTTGATTCACAACAACCCCATGCGACACTATATGCATGGGAAGGAATGGCTGGGAAGCTGCCCAATGGAAAAGGACCCAGGGATGTTGACAAACACCTGAATACATACTGTCAGTCTTCCCAGGTGATAAACAAGACCAATAGAATCCTGATTTGTATCAGGAGTACTGTGGCTAGCAGGACTAGGGAAGTGACTGAGCCCCCTGTACTCAGCACTGATGAAACTGCCTCTCAACCACTGTGTTCAGTTTTGGGGCCCTGAATACAAGAAGACATTGGGGTGTGGGAGCACATGCAAAGAGCAATGAAGGTGGTAAAGAGTCTAGAACATGAGGCATATAAAGTGCAGCTGAGGGAACAGGAGTTGATTAGTCTGGGTGAAAGGTCCATTCCAACTGCTACCATTCTGTGATTCTGTTACTCGCTGAACCCTTTCATCACTGTGGTCAAATTTTAGACATCAGACATATATACAGACTGGGAGAAGAGCTCCTTGAGAATAGCCCTGCTGAGAAGGACCTGGGTGTCATGGTGAATGAGAAACTTAACATGAGCCAGCAGTGTGCTTTTGCAGCTCGGAAGGCCAATGGTGTCCTGGGCTCCATCAGAAGAGGGGTGACAAGCAGGGACAGGGAGGTGTTTGTCCCTCTCTACTCTGCCCTCATGAGGCCCCATCTGGAGTCCTGTGTCCAGATCTGGGGCCTGCAATACAAGAAAGATGTAGAACTGTTGGGGAGGGTTCAGAGGAGGGCCACGAAGATAATTAGAGGGCTGGAGCACCTCGCCTATGAAGAGAGGCTGAGGGAGCTGGGCTTGTTCAGCCTGGAGAAGAGAAGGCTGTGGGGGGACCTCATCCTCATTGCAGCCTTCCAGTGCCTGAAGAGAGCATGCAAACAGGAGAGGAATCAACTTTTTAAAAGGGTAGACAATGGCAGGACAAGGGGGAATGGATTAAAGGTAAAGGAGGGAAGGTTTAAATTAGATATTAGGGGAAGTTTTTTACAGAGAGAGCAGTGAGGTGCTGGAACAGGCTGCCCAGAGAGGCAGTGGATGCCCCATCCCTGGAGGTGTTCAAGGCCAGGTTGGATGGGGCCCTGGGCAACCTTGTGTAGATCCAGGCCTGAAGATTCATGGCCCTGCTTGTGGCAGGGGGTTGGAACTCTATGATCCTTAGGGTGTCTTCCAACCCAGACCATTCTGTGACTCTGTGATCACTTCAGAAATAAAAAAGGTAGATGATAATCCACTGGTTCAATTAGTCATCTGGGCAGTAATAGAACAATATGCTCTGTAGTATTTGGTTAGCATTTGTGGATGTATGTTTGCAAAAATACTCCTCAAGATTATTTTCTTCCTAAGAGGCTGACTTACTTATAAGGTCTTGAGTTGGTGAAAGAGGTATTTGAACTGATGCTTTAATTAAGTAACTGCTGACTGCAATAATGAAATAAAATCCCATATTTGACCACAGATTTCTGTGTTGTCCTTTTATGTAACTGGAAAAATAATACTGAAATATACTCATGTGTTCAGTTATTACACTGGTATCTCCATATCTCTGCTCACTTTTCAGACTAATTCCCACAATCTTATTTCCTTAATAAAGCTTTGTAGAAAGTGCTATGTGTGAGTTTTCATGGAAAATAAATTTTAAATTCACACACAGTTATATTCAGGCAAGAGAACAAACTCCCCCTGCCTTCCAGGTTAAGCCTACATTGTCTTGAGGAGCTGCATCCAGAGGAGATGCTGAAACCTGGTGTGATCTCTGACTTAACACTGTGCATCTGTAAACATATACATGATGTCCATGGCAGATCTGTCTGTACTGTAGGACAGTGACCAGTTAGATTTCTTTTTAGATATCGTACTGCCTTGGGGATAGATGAGGACTATCTTATGAAGCATGTTTCAACTAGTGAAATATCAGGCAACGGCAATGTCATGTGCCATTAATGCTCTTCTAGTGTTTCAAGCATTTCCGCATAAGGTTAAGACCTAAGACACAGGACATGGAGACCTCTGCCCTTCTGGAGTAACAGCAGGAAGCCACAGTATCTAAACTGGCACCAGAACACTATATTTAGGTAACTAAATTTTGGCTCTCTGATGGCAAGAGATGGGATACCTGGTGTTGTGACGTCACTGTCCATCTGTACAATGGATAAATGACCACTACGACACATGAAATGGCTATCACAGGTTCAAGCTTTCCTCTCTTCCCCTCTGTCCTAACTCTCCCTTTGTCATCATTCTTTGGACGTCTTCCAGCTAAACACACAATTGGTTCAGAAGCCCATGATTGATTCACACAACAGGTAGATCAAAGACCAACAGCCAGAACTTATGATCTCTGTGACTAGGCAAATAAATTTAAGCCCCAGAATGTAATATTAACAACTTTCACAGACAAGAAAGTTTGGCTGTCTTTTTTAATCTGACAGACTAAGACATAAAATGTTGTAGATAAACTGTTCTTAATCCCCTGAATCAATGCCCTAAAAGGAGATACTCTTGTTTCTTTAAAGGATGTCAAAGACTGTTTATAGACAATGAGATTAACTTGATTAAACATCAATTTCTCCAGTGAATACAAATTATTAGCATTCCCTAATCATAGTTTACTATATTTGATAAGCTCTCAAAAGAAAATGGATGTTCTTGGGATTCAGTCATTTAAAATAAGTTGCTGTCAGTCTTAGAAATAATGGTAAGACAAAGGAAATAATGAATTCTCTGATATTGGTGCATGACTTTGCAGTAGATTAGAGAATAAAACTAGCTGTAGTAGCAGCAAAAATAATGACAATAATAATAATGACCAGACCAGCAATACGACACCTGGAGATTATAGGACAAAGCTTTTGGATTACTTTAATGCCTTGAAGCTGGAAAGGAATTCTTCTAATATATATATATATATACAACTGTCACATCTGATAGAGGTTATCAGAGTCTCATAGTGTTTAGTAGCTGAATGCCAATGACTTTAGCAAGAAAGCATCGTAGTCAATGATTGATGTTAATTCACCTCATACCATTGATGACATCAGAGCTAGAATTCACTGCACCACCTTCAAGTCTGACCCTTACTATTTACAAATGACAAATGGAAATATTTGATCAATTGTAATTGCTCAAAACTGACTCCTGGGAATTATGCTGAGTATGAATTTCCAAGCATAGGTGGATAATGACACAAGGGAATCAGTACTGTCATCCTACAGAAAATTTCAGATATTTTTATTTTTTTAAAGAAAATGTCAAACCAATGAGATGGCAAGGGATTTAAGCCATTCTGATAATGCAGAGAGCACAAGAAGCTTGTATTACAGTATTCCACCAGGTAGGTCTGGAGGTATCTTAAAACCTACCTACCTCCTGGTTTCCACAGTTGTCATGGAATCATCATGAACCCACAGAAAGCTTCGATTCTGTTGATTTACCACTTACTGGTTGAGATCCAGTTAACTGGAAGTCTTCCAACCAGTTCTAAAAAGACAAGCTGTTTTTTCCCCATGCTGGAGCAAAATGCTTTCTAATTCACATTTTAATCATCATTCCAGCCTTTGTAAACCAATTGCAAACAGCTGAATATATTTAAAATTGTATCATAAAGCAGCCTAAAATAGTAGCTGTGTTTGACTCACTACACAACAAAATGGAGAGAGAAGGTATTCCTGAATAGCACCAAGAGCTGAGAAGGCAATATAAGGCTATGATAAGAACATACTTTATTATTACTATTGCCTTGAAATATAATTGCATGTTATATTTTAATAACATGCTGAGGGTAAACAAGATAAAATATACATTGAAATGATTCTTCTGATTCTGAGGAAATTAACCCCAAGAGTTATCTAAAATTTTGTGTCAGATTGTTTGTTGATAATTTCCTTCTAATCTTATTTGGTCTACATGTCATTATCAAAAGCACTATAACACATTCAAAAATACATATAAAATATCCTGATGGTATTGACAGATCCTTTCTTCTGTCTGTTTCCTCCCCTTTCAATTAAAGGCTGCAGAATGCTGATAAATCCACTTGTTTACCTCTCTCACCCTAAGATCATCTACCCTGTAGAAAAATGAAGGTTAAACCTGATCACTGTAGAAACATTGCTTTTCCATTCATTTTGCACTCATTCAATGATCATCAGCAGAAAACAGCAGAGGGCCCATTAATGACCTTTAATTTGCTTTAGAAACTTAAATTACAAATCATTTTACTCCCTCCTGGTTATGCATGAATGAGGGGAAGCAAAAAATGCGTGCATTTGACTGGTCACGGAACAGTCGTTAGATGTATCCATCAGTACCTAGCAAATTCCTTATTAGACTCAGAATTTCATAGCATTTAACGCAGCCAAGATAAGAACAGTGAAATGTGCAGTGAAATTCGGTCTTTTGGCTCAGAGGTGGGAAGAAGATTGCCTCTATTCTGCCGCTGGCTTTCATGGTGACTGGAACAAACCACAGAATATTTCTGGTCCTCACATGAGAGGTGTTTTAGTAGTTCTAGAAAGGGAGGTACATCAAACGAGGCCAACGAGTGTTTCACATACATAGAGGGAATATTGATTAAGAAGTGTGATTAAGAGGAAGAATATTAAAAGAAAGAATTAAAAGAAATTAAGATATAAGAAAAATAATAAAAAATGTACCACGTATTGTGATGCGTACCACACCTGCACAAGAGAAATGATAAAAGCCCTCTCCTTTGTAAAATAAGATTATAAATAGAAGGACAGTAAATATCCAAGCATTTGTAAATGTACTTGCAAACATTCAGTAAAAGCAATGCAGTGTAAATTAAGGACAACTCCTTAGCAGTCAGCGGTTATATAAGTGTAAAATCAGCACAAGTGAGGTCAGAGCAGGGTCTAGGAATGTTAATGTATTTGAACTGGAATGTTAATGCATCTGAACAGGAATGCCAGGTACAACTTTACAATGCGGTGTCTGGAATTAATATTCAGCACTCTTCCCCTCTAATAGACTTTGTTACTGTGCAAAACACAAGAAGCACAAAAGAGGAAACCTCATTCATCTGCCAAAACCACAATCAGCAAAGCAAACTATGAGGTGATAAACAGCTGTTTCTTGTTCAGATATAATAGGAACAGAAAGAGAGATATGGAAATCAGAAGGCTGCAAATGAGGTTGTCTCACTTCCCATTCAACTCTCAAATGTCCCAAGGAGAAACCAGCACCTGAGTTTTGGTTGTCCTTCTCTGGTATTGACTTATTTTTAGTCTTTCAAAGCTCTCCAGTGCTCACTTGTATCTCACAAGTGAATGCTGACAAGTGTCACATATGTCACAAGAAATCAGTCATTCCAAAAAGAACAACCATTTTGTGTCGTTACAAAGAAAGATAGCTGCTGGAGCTATGCAGCCAGGGAAAAAAAAAACAAAAAAGACCTCCCTTACCCCAACGACAGAAGCCAAGCATCAGAGAGCCGCAAGAAAAGTAATTCAAGAGGAGCACAAAATAGCAAGAATGAGAAATAAAGTGGATTTGCCTGAGTGATTTAGGATGGGGATGATTCAGTGTTGAGGTCCTTGCTGTTGTAGGCTGAAGTCAGATCACAGTGGACTTGGCTGGTTGTCTTTTGTGATTATTTTTGGGCTGCAAGACTTTTTGAGGGAATACTACGAATTATAATAACAGATGTTAAGTTCACAGCATTTTATCTTTTGACATTTCACGGTTCTGCACAAAGATGCCATTCGGAAAAAAACTTGCATTGTGCCACTAACTTAGCAAAAACAAAGAAGATAAAAAGCCTGAGAGGTAAAACATAAAAGCACAAAACCCAAGCCATCTTCTTCACCATTCCTTCAAAAAATGCTGCTGAAGTGTTTGTGAGTAGTTCTTGAGTCCTCTTCTTGACTAGATCCATTTCTCATAAAGCAGCAAGAGGTGCAAGATCAAAGAAAAGCAGCCACTGAAGGGTTAAAACCTCCTCCAGCCTGCCGTGCATTCAAACCTACCTTTGACCTTGCCTTTTGCTAATATGAGACAAACCATTCCTCTAGCCGGCAGGACCTCAGAGGCCCTGAAATTAAATCAGGTCCCTGCCTCAAGGTATTTAAATTAAGTAGCTCTCTCAGTTGGGGCAATGTAAGTCAGCCGCCCGTTTGACCGGGCTGGGGAGGGAGGAATGGCTTTTCTGGCACAGCTCCAAGCGAGCAGTTGCCTTCAGAGCCCAGCAAAGTCCCTTCCAGCACCGAGAAGAGAGAAAGATGTAAAACACTTCTCCCCAAGCCATCATCATCTTCCTAATATCTGCTCCTTAATGAATCCCCGCTGAAGGGCTGTTTAGCGCATGAAGCCTGTTGCTTTCGGGCTGAAGGAGCTTGAGCTCTCCTGTTTTGGAGAAGGACGTTTATCTCCTTCCGTAGCTGGCCAGCTGTGAGGTACATGGGTTGGCCTGCCCACACGCTGCTGCGTGCATCGCTGGCTGTGTGCATCGCTGGCTGTGTGCAACGGCAGCCACGCTCACACTGTGTTTTCTGGAGATGGTACCGGGAAGTCTCTGGGCTCCGTCCTAAAAAGGGCCCAAAAAGGCAACAAAACATTGCAGGTCTCCACCTAGCTGAATTCTGCTTCTGGTTTGTAAGGTGGCATTTCCCAGTTGGGGCTGCCTCTGCTGATGATGGGGGCTGTATGCCAAATCCGTACTTTTCTGAAAGAGTTGTTTTTTCCTATAAACACAAGCCCTACTTCTGTTTCTGCTTCAGTTTTGCTTTGTTTTCCTTTTTTTTTTTTTCCTGAGCACTCTACCCTTGCACACATGTCGCACAAGAGGGCAATCCTGGTTATGCTCCTGCTGCTGGAAAAGAGTTTGCAGAGCAGCTAATGAATTGGCTCATTCTTCAGTAGCTATTAATTATATCCACATTTAGTCAATAAACCATGTTAATTTCTAAAGTTTCAGAACTACAGACAACAAAAACAACATTAAAATGGTGCACTGTCATCTGAAAAAGACAAAATGGGGCTTAAAGATAGCAGTGGGAAGAGTTATAACTTCTTTAATTTAAAAAATCCATAGATTTGTTGGGAAAGGCAGTAGAAATGGTCAGGGGTCAGGTAAAGAAGCGAAACAAAACAGTGCAAAAATGACCAGCAGACTTTGTGATTTTCAGAATAAGGTGTTTTGGAGCAGATGGGGCTGAGAAAATATATTCAGAAGATACAAGGGAAGGGGGTAGATGAGGGAGGAAGAGAACAATTGGCATCATTACTAGGGAATTCTCTCTTTTTTTTTCTTTTTTGGGATTTGAAAAGCCATTTTAGACTATATTTTTCTGTTTCTGCATGCCAGTTAAATGTCCTGCTGGGGAGGGATAGGCTCACAGATCCTCTGACAGGTGGAGAAAGTTAATTGATCCTCATCTGACAGCCTTTACAGTGGGGCCGCACCTTGGGAAAACAGAAAAAAAGTTCATTTTCTGTCTAAAAGGAGGACATTAATAGTTCTGTGCCATTTAGCGTGATTTGTTCCTTTGATCTGTATATGGCTCTTTCTATCCTGTGCTAATTTACTTAAGTGTTTGCAAGGAGGGGCCAAGGGGAAAAAGCTTTCATTAGATCTACAGAACTGCTGAGTTGTTTGACAGTAATTCTACTTGGAATTCATTTATTTAAGTAGAGACAAGGTGGGGTTAGGAGTGATTTTTAATTTTTTTTTCCCCTTCTTTAAAGGGATAGGATAAATAGTTGAATGGAAATGTGTGTGTCCGTGATTGGAATTTCTAAAAGCTTATCTCTGAACAAAGTTTACCTAGCACCGTGTTACAGGGGTTATTGATTTGGCTTCCTTGACATGCCTGCCACCCTCATTCCTATTCTAGACCTAAACCAGGCAAATAGACATATGTACATGTAAGTAAATATACAGGGAAAGTCACAGTGAAAGCTTTACCTGCATTTTTCTCTCAGTGTATCCGAGGACTCCCAAGGGAATGACTTATTAGAGACAGTATTTCATTCCCCAGGACTATTTTCTAGCTTCTTTGCAGAGACTGCAGAGATGACAGTTGTGATGCTGGTTACTAAGATGCACTTACGCAGTGCACTGAGATTGTACTGAAATGACCATCAGGCTTTTCCCTTTAGCAGCAGTCTCTTGGGAACAGATTTCAGTCACTATTAACCTAAGTTGTGTTTAAATCATTGACATGGAGATATTAGGCTTCATATCTCATTACTAATTCTTCAAGCCATCTGCTCCTCCACTGTCTTGAATAAAGCAGAGCTGACTCGATAAAAGTTGTGGTGGTGGTCTCTTTCTTTAGTTTATTTTGGGTTTATGTTTTTTTCCTTCTTTCTCTTCAAAGGGGAAAAGTGAAGAGGATGAGATGTTAAAAGTTTGATGTCAACAGCCTCTCTCTGTAGATTGGTTGTGATGTGCATTTGCACTTTTCCACACTATTCCTTGTACTGAGAAATTCTTTGTGGTCATGTTTGGCTGGGGTAAAATAAACAGGGATGAGAGACCCAAAATAAGAAATCTGAAGGAAAAGACACCTTTGTGTAAAATATAGGGTTATATAATAACTAATGACTAAATGACAGGATTTTTCATCAAATAATACCTTAAAAATGCAAAAGAATTCATAATAAGAAGTTTGATTAACCTTGAATTTTATATCAGGAAGTAATATGAAAAAAGTTATAATATATACATATATTTTTTTTTTCAAAATATATTGTTTTTAAAACATAGCCTGGATTGATCAAAAACAATTCTTAATGTGTATTAGCAATTAAAACTTGAAGTATTGATTAATTACAGTTAGATAAATTAGCATTATGAGTTATTTTTCTGTGACTGGAAACAAAATTAATTTTATGTCTAATTAGTACACTGGTAAATTGAAATTAATATTCCCATGTTTTAATTTAAAATAATGGAAATTCTAGAAATTTTTCAACTTTTAAAAATACTTATTTATGATTAGTCTATTTTTTGATAAAAGTTAAATACATAATGATCTCAGTAAAAGAGCTGTTGTTAAAGAGCAGCTAAATTAAATAAAGGAAAACACTAACCGAACAGGTTATAACCTCCTAGAGCATTTGCCCAGCTGTAGTTAAGAAATAGAATTTCTTCCTGAATATCAGTTTGTATTTTACACATCTGCCATGTTTTCATAGACTCCAAGATTTGAAGGCCCCTGATTTCCTTCAGGAACAGTACTCATTAATCTTGTATACCATTAGCTCTGTCTTAAAGACTTTGAAGTACGTTTTCCACATCTGGCTGTATGGAAGGTCTGGATGTTCCCAGTTTTATTTAACTACAACCACATTCTGATCACTGTTTGCCAAACCATTTAATTTTCATGTTGCCTGTCATTGTGCATCATTCCCAAGGAAATATAAAACCAAAAATTGTTATCCTGTTGGTGATTTGATTTACATACTAAACTAAAATACAGAAGTAACAGCATTCACTTCCACATAGTTCCTCGCAGTAGCCTCAGACTACTTTATATTTCAATCAATATTGATGTGTGTTTAAAGTTGAAATCTCTTCAAATTTCAACACACAAAGATGCACAACCTTATCAAATTTACATGATTAATGGCAAACTTTGCCTCAAATAGCTATTAATTAGATTGAAAATAAAAATATATCAAATATACACAAATCTGAATTAATTTAAGTTAGGTATAAATTTTACAGCAGAAGTTGAAGACAGAAGTGCTGGATCTGTATTAGCCCTTGCCAAGGAATATGCAGTTCAACCTCAACCCTCACCCATGACCCACCTTCAAATGGAGGATGTCTCTGTAATTAAAATGATGATGCCATTGGAGTCACTGGAAAAATTTCCAACATTGCATCTGCAATGGCTTTTCACCTCTATTCTTATGTAATACTCTATAACAAGCTGGTTTATGCTCGGCTGTATTAAAATTCATATATGAAGCACTAACAAAAGCTAAATGCCAGACTGAAACATGGCTCATGTTGTTCCTTTGGTTCACACTTGCTTTTTCTCTTAATGTCTGTCCAGCACGTGTTTTTCTCCCTCTCTCTGCCTTAATAAAATACATAGATATTATTCATAATTTTGGGAAACTCAGAATATTAATTACTTCCCACAGAAAGCTATCACAAGGTCTTCAAGTCTCACAGGGAGGTTATGTGGACATTTACGATGAGCCATTTCTTTGATCAAGATCTTTTACATTGTTCCTTCAAAATGGGGTCTTTCATTTCACAGCTCACTGCTCTGGCTGTTTAGATGGACGGTATTGCTACAAGAAGTTTGTCTCCCCAGTATCTCCAGTATCTGCAGCAGTTATCCCTACTGACTTTACATGACTTACAGTTTATCTCAAATTTCTTTTTCCATGAGCTAATAAGTCTTCCCTCACAACTCACAGCCTCTGCAATTTTCTCCAAATGTAATATTTTATGCTGAAGATTTTGTTTGTTCTAATTTTCTCCTTTGTGTCTTTATATTTCAACTTATTCACAAATAAATTTTATATGAATTGTTACTGTAAATATCCAAAGCCTTTGCATCCTACCTTTATATCTCAGTGTCTCACAAAATATTTTATGTCTTACCCATCCCTTGTACAAAGCATTTGCAGGAGTTATTTCACTCATTCACTGCAGAAAATTAGAGTGAAATGAAGTCGTCTTTAACAGCACATTCCAGCATTATGCAACAATTTAAGACAAAAAATGTGGAATGTCATATCATTTGATCCCATGGAGGAATGTAGAAAGGCAAGATGCTGTTAACCTAGTTACAGTTTGGGGTAGGGACTTACATGCATTATACTATTTTCTCATAGGGATATAAAATAGCTACGACTCATAACTTTCCCAAAGCTGCATAAGATCTTGTCCTTCCAGACTTACTGCACCAATCGTATGCTAATAATGTTTATTGAGGAAAAAATCTTGATAAAGATAATGAAATGTAGTGGATTTTAAAGTATCATGTAGTCTGTTTATTACACTGCTCTGTCATGCAAAACCCAACACTTTTAATAAATTTCCTCGCCAGTGCCTAGGATTAAGTGAGTTAACTGCAGCAGGGACATACTTAGTCCCATAGCAGAATGGGAAGAGCTTGAACATCTGAAAAAATCTATGCTTTGGAAATTGACTTGTATCTTCTGGAAAATTTGTGCAGTGTAGAGAGTAGAGAAAATCAATCCATAGACAGTCCTCAAAGAAAATTAGAAACATCTCTGGGAAAAGCTGTGGCTTGGACCCAGTGACTGAGCTGCAGGTCTTGTAGGAATGCAGGAGAATCAGTGAAAGACACAGCAGGAAGGTGGCAGCAAGATGTGCCCTGAAGTGGACACTGGCTGGAATAGCACCTAGGTTCTTCTTCTGCCTGTCCCATGTCCATGCTCCTTCATTTAGCCACATACATACCTGAAACCGATGCTGTCAAATCCACTTTGTGCTCTGTATCTCAAGGACCTTAGCACCAGGCTCACCACACTACCTACTGGAGAACTTCCAGCAGCTTTTACACATGCAGTCTGTCTGTTCACACAGTCTGAACTGAAGCTTGTTGGGATGACAAACTAAAGCAGGCCATGCCCATCGGGACATGCCTCATACTGGTGCATGGAAATGAAAGTCCTGGATGCCCCATTTGTAACTGGACCATCAGTTGGCAGATTATTTGCAGAGGGACTGCTAGCAGCACCATAGTAGAAGAGAGGATGTCTTGCAGATTTGTGCATTAATTTTTCTGTGAATCATGCTACCAAGCTATGCGAAATATTGTACCCCAGCCTATTTGAACTCAGGTTTGGATTTTTTTATGTTCATTAAACTCCAATCATGTTACTGAAACTCCTGCAAGCTTGGCTGAACTAGAAAGCCAGTTAATCTCTTCCACCTGGAGACACACCAGAAAGAGGTGGTGGACAACTGCTGTGTTCTAGTGCAGCTTCCCCGGAGGCTAGAAGGATTCAGCTTGTTGCTTATTTAAGGCATATTATGTTACAGAGGAAAAAGATTATCCCTCAAAATATACAGGCTCCCAAAGCTTCAAAAGTGTATGTAAGTACATTTTTCACATACTTTTCTATTTGTTGCATACCCATGTTTTTATCTTCATTGTGTGCCCAGAACCCCATCTACCCAAGACCTAGTGTATGATAACATCTCCCTCAGCAGTTTTCAGTCAGCTGTCATTCCTTTAAATCAACCTGCCAGAGGAAGCACTGTCTCATTCACTCTCCAAATAAAAGCTCTCTTCCTCCCCACTAAATCATTGCGACTAAATGCCCAGAATGGGCAACATTCGGTTCAGGAGCAATAACAATTTTTCCTTGCTGTGTCTGTGTTTAGAGTTTTCTTTCCCAAACACACAAAGTTAGGAACAAGAATTTTACACACTTGTAGAAGTTGTTCCTGCTTCTCATTATTCCCAAGTCCTACAGGGTCTCTTGGCATCAGGTTTAAAAATGTTGTCAGTTTTCTGAACAGAACAGTTAGTTATTTTATAAGGTGGTTTGTATTTATTCAACTCAATTTACCTCTCTTCCTGAGACACGTGCTGTCAGTGAGAGGAAATGAGAGTAAGAGCAGAGTAGGAGTAAGACAGGAACTCGCTGAGGCAAAATTTCAGTAAGATGAGACAAGAGCAAAAGTGTAGAGATCTAGAAACTAGTATGTGTTGTGTCAAGGAGAAGATGGAGATGGAAGTTGCTGTGTCTGCTTGAAATGGAATGAAAGACAAAAAGGCCCAAAGTTGGTAGAGCAGTAAAAAAACCCCAAAGCAAGTTTCTTAGCTATGTTCATGAACTTTGCAACTCTGAGTCTTTCTTGAGGTTCAAAATAAAAACCAACTTGTCTCTGATTCTCTTAGGCACTTCATTGATAACCACATCTTAAAATTATACCCTTGATATGAAGGAGTTGTCCTTATCTTGGGAATTAACACCTGGTACTTTTAAGAAACCCCCAGATTGTCCTCCCATGCTCATGCTTCTAATCACAGACTGCTTTGAAAATGTCTCCGCATCCTGTCTTCACTTCCCTGGAAAACTGTAAAGTGACTTTTTGTATGTGGTCTCTCTGGTCTGCTCTTTGGTGTTGGTTCCCTCTCAGCACCACAAGTTTCAGTCAAACATGGAATCTGCTATATTTAAGTCTTCTGGCCAGAATATGTCAGTGAAAACCCCTATATCTAATAATCTGAATGTACATAAAAATACACAGTGACAAATTCAATGTCATCTCTGTATTATCATTCTTCCTGAGGTTTCAGAAGGACTGGTCTTCACCCAGAAAAGTGTTTGGGTAACTGCCTGGAAGAGTCGCTATGTGCCTGGGGAAATTCTTGATGAAAGGTCATCTGAAAGGACTCCTAGGCATCACTGCTTCCATTCACCCGTTCATAGAGAGCAAAAGCTCACAGCCTGCCAAGCACTTGCAGAGTCCAGGCTCGCTCACATGACTAGTAAATTCTCTCTCTGGGAAAAGTCATTGTGCTGTTTAGGAGTTTCTTTCACTGGCTGCAGCACACACTTACAATAATCAAATGACTCAGTGGGACACGACAAATAACAACATTTGCAAACAGATATATTTACTTTCACTTTCACCTGGGCATTCTTCGTGAGAAGTAGCACATAAATAGGATGCACAACCCTCACTTTCCTCCAGGTCTTTGATTGAATTAAAGGCTGTATAAGAAGCATTATGCAAAGCAGTATAAAAGCTTAATGATAAGATGGAGAGGTGCCTGTTGGTGACAGCGCTGTTGCTTTGGTCAGAAATGCACATGGGTGCTTACTGAATGAAGTTAAATCAACTGAAGATTGTCAAAAGAAACAAAGAGTAACATCTCACTTTGGCAAACTAGTCCTATTAATCAGTTTTTTGTCCATGGAACAAACTCTTTAGAAGATATACACTGTAACTGTGTCAGCAGCAAAAGCCTTGGACTTTTTTTTTTAATCTAGAGTCAGAAAAGTCACTTAGAAAATGTAATGTTAGTTTACAAAGTACAAAAGTGTAAACAATGTAAACAAATCTGATTTTAAGTCTGGTAATGCTGCTTCCAAATTTATATCTGTTATACAATAAACCATGGCAACAGTATTTATGTGACCATCCTTATATAAGTAGTAGGAATCACTCTGGTAAATACAATGAGTGATCCAGAAGTGGTGGGTTTTCCACTTCTTTTGTATTAAAATTAAAATCTTCATTTGGTGACTCCCATGCAGATCATATTTTCTCAGCAAAAAGCAAGGTGCTTCATTTGCTCATTTTGTACTGGTGAATTTCACTTGCTGCTTCTACCTATTAAGCATATCTATTCCCAGACCATGTAACATTCAAAAAAGAAAACAGTTTTAATGAAAGTTATCAAGGGCTTAGAATGAAAGTGTGCAGTATGAGGCTTTAAATAATGATGAGATGTGAGTTCCCAGCCTCTCTGTCTCTATGCTTTTTGCAGCACCAGGGTTGCAAAATTAACTCTTAATAGTTCCGTCAAAAACATAAATTAATGGATATGAGAAAGCTGGACTGGTGAAGAACAGGTGAAATATTTTCTATAGCCTGTATTTCACATTTCTCAGTCACTGAGGTTTTACTGCAGGCTATATTGTTAGTTTTGATCTAAACTTTATCCCAACACACTAATCTAAAATATGAGTTTTTATAATCAAGTTAACTTCAATTTCAGCTCAAGCAAAAGCATACTGCTAGTCAATAGCTCAAACCTAGTTTTATTGAAGTCAAGAACAAAAAGTGAATTGATTTTCATGACACTGTTTCTTTTCTGTGACTTTGCCAAAAAAAACTCCAAAGCAACCAAAAAAAAAAAAAAGTAGAGAGAGTGGGAAGTATGGCTTTATTTGGGGAAAAAATAAAAACTAAATGAAATTTCTTTCACCTTATTCCACTTAGGAGGAAGAAGGGGCAGGGAAGTAATAAAAAGGAAACATCTTCATCTTCTATTACGCAGCAAAATTTTCCTTTAAACTGACACTATTTAAAAGAAATAGGAGATTAGAGAAAGAAATTGAATTTAGATCAAAGGCAATTGTGTGGATGTCATGTTCCTTGAAATGGTTGCTGAGGAGCAAGTGGGCACAGTCCCATGTCCTTTGAGAACTGGACATCAATATATGAAGCCATTGTCAAAGCGATAGAGGGTAAGCAACCTCATCCAAAGAGTCTGTTTTGACGAGTCAGGCCTAACTACTTTTCCCACATTTATTAGAGCATGGCTGTCAGGAAATTGTCTGTGAAAGTCTTTGCCAAGAGGGAAAAAAAATAATATCTGTATAGAGCATTCTGCCTTGAATAGGATGAAGTTACGGGGTCTACCTTTCATCTGTGAATGAGTTAAATGAGTTAATGCATAAAGAACATAATTTCCCAGGAAAGTATAAAGGCCACCACTGAGCCATATGTACAAGATTTTATTCTCAGAAAACCTTCAAGACATTATGTAATACCATACTGCAAGAGAAGCTGCGGTATGCTTTTGTGTAAAACACTGTCATGACTGTTTCTTAATGTTTAGGCTGCATTCATCACTTGTTTGGATTTCTAGTTCCAAGGGCCAACACTTCTAACATTTGTGCTTGTTTTTCTGATGCTGTTTTCTGTACCATGATACAAATTTATTTTGCATTCATCTACTCCAAAATAGTTTACTAGAAAACAGTTAAGGGATAATGTTTCATACAAGCCTTATGAACAGAGTAGAAAGGATGATGCAGAACTACTCCAGTGAAGCAGTGAGGGGGAAGAAGAAGCTTAAGCACCCTGCCATGTTTTTCTTGAAGCAACATTAAACTAATGTACTATTATTGTTATAGATGATGAAGTGCCAGACTTCATCAAGATGAATTTCAGCCTTTCATACTTGTACATTGACTTGAGTCTTAAGTATATACAGCCAAGAAATCCCAGGGTAGGCATTCTTTCTTTCATAAAGAAGATCCATTGGAACCAATTCTAAATGTCAAGTAAACATGAATATGTCAATACAGGTATTATTTGATTACTATTCAGAACAATTAGGAGGAAAGTACAACATCATATACACTGTTTGTGGTTTTGACTGAGTCATCAGATGATGTCTGAGATTTAGGAACTCTAAGAGCACCCTAAATGGTAAGGGTCTTAAAAGTAGCAACACGAGATTTTTCAATCCATAATTTCACATTAGGGAATTTCCCTACATTAAAATTGCTGTATAAAACGTTCCAAAGGCATAAACAAAGACTGAAAATAACACAGCTGTCCAAACTTTGTTTTTCTGCACAAATTAAACACCTCTCACATTCAAGGTTCATGTGAAAATTAAGAAGGTAAAAGCTGTAAATCATAGTTTCAGGCTGACATTCTGTTGCAAGAGTGAGACATCAGCCTTCATAGTGAATCTACTGCCACTTTAAACCTATCAGAAGTTGTGCCTTTATACCATAGGGTTTTTTGATCCAACCAGCCCACCATATTTCAGGGCTCTCTGCTCCCAAATGAAAAGAGAAGTTGGTTATGTCTCAGGCAGTTTAGGAGCAATCACAGCTATTCCCAAAGAGTAAACAAACAGTATTGATTTCCTGAATGTAACAAGAATCAAACCATAGCAGAGAGCTCCTCTGCTTCAACTGAAGTCTCTTTCATTCAAAACCCTTTTATGTATCCCTTGGTAAGTGACAGCTTCAGTGGTTGTTCAAGTCATGGGCTGAGTTTCTGCTTCTTCTCTGTGCGTTATCCTCTTCTTACACATGCAGGCTTCTAACTAAAATTATACGCAGCCAAGCCCTGCTCCCAGATAGTTTAAACTCTAGTGCTCTCTCATATCTGTTCCTGCTTGGAACAGTGGTGTATAATTGCATTTTAATCTGGAGACTGTTCTCACCACAGCAACCTATTTGCCTTTTTAAAAAGGCAGTTAAATGGAGGACATGCCGTTCTTATCAGTCTCAGTGTACCCATTAGTCCATCTCGGAATTGCATACTTTCGTAGCACCTTGCACAGTGCTGTAGCTCTAGCTGAGGCCTTTGGAGACTAACAAGACATAGCATTAAAATATGAAGAGTTATGATTGGTGTGATATGTCTGGGTTTGAAGCAGTACAGATTGAGAGCCTAAAACGTTTGGTGTTCCCAAGGATGGGTGCAGATAGTCTGTGTGATCCACCTATGCTTCGGCTCCACTGATGATGAAACGCCCATCCCTTCCAAAAGGTCAACTTGACTGCTTGCTTGCTTTTTAGGGTGGACAGGTTTGCTTTGTGCAATCTTTGGCAGGAAGGAGAGGGTATGAGTTAAAAAAAAAAGGCACTAATTTTCTTCAGCTGCAATTTGTGATTCACAGAAAAGTGACTGTTTTTTGTTTGCTGGCCTCTGTTGGCTGCTGGCAGTTGTGGGCTTACACAGGTTTCGTTTCTGTGCTTCACTTTTTTCCCAAAGGAAATACAAATAAATTAGAGAGCTTGACATAAGTGAACTCAACCTGTGCGTTTTCTCCTGTTGGAATACTGAATTTTCTTTGACTTTGGGAGAAGAAGGAACTGGGCACAATAATTGAAGAACAGTGAGGAGGTGCAAGGCTGTTTGCTTGAAGAAATAGAGAAGGATAAAAACCTAGAAAGACTGCATTCTGCCTGCCACACATGAGGGTTACTGCTGACAAATTGGAGTAGAAGGAAGCACACTAATTATAACATTATATATATATCATTTAATTTACCTTTCTTGGTCAATGCAACAAACCTGAAAAGATGGAAGAATAATGAAACATAATAATGAGGACTATGGCATATTATTATTACTTTTAGAAAATATTGGGTTGACTCCTCCAATTCTGCAAGTTCAGTTTGCTCTATTTTAGCACATTCTTGTCTATTAGTATTGCATTTTGAATATAAAGCAGCTGGATGTTGTCCCACAGGATTTCTCCCTGTGTACTGGGAAGCTCTGATCATTGTAAAGCCTCCTACATTTAATGCTTCCTATCCAGGACCTGCTTAGCTTGGCCTAAGATCAGCCATGGGGTAAAAAGACGAGGTGAGGAAGTGCATACTAGACCCAGGCTTTTCTGCAGGCAATTTCCCACAGGGAACGTGTTGCTAAGGGAGATTGGAACCAATGCCCATCTTTTGCATCTGCAGCCAGAAAGTAGGTGTCACAGGAGCAAACTGAAACACATGCTTGGACAATCATTTGGAAATTAGCTGTATTCAGAGAATAAAGGGTGATTTCATAGCTGGGATTTCATATGTGGAATAGAAAAAAATAATCTACTAGTCAACTCTCAGATCAGGTTTGTCTTCCCAGAAGAGGTTTATTGCACTAAAAGAGTACAGATCTCCCACAGGAAAGCACCGCTGCGCTATACTGGAGTGTGTTATGTTTTTATTTTAGGTGCTGATCAAGCTTTATTATCCATATCATTAAAGGTGATAATAAAAAAGATAATTCTAAACAAGTGTGGCTTGCAGTGCTGTTGTGCATCATGAATATTTTTCCTCCCTTACTAAAGCAGTATTGAAACTGCATCTTTCAATCCACTGCACTTGGAGTTGCTTTCCCACACTTAAAGGATCATCTATGCATGTTCACCCCGGCTTCTTTTTGGTCTTAATCTTTCTCTGCCTCTTTTGACTAATTTTCCTTTCAGCCTAAGTTGGAAATGTCAAGCTTTTAGACAGTCTATATGTGTATATATATTTTTTTTAATTCCCACATTTGATTTCCTGAAAAAACCCCACAGTTATTTATTTCTGAAAAAAAACCCACAACCTGTGGGAACACATAAAAATTGTGAGGTTTTGTGTTACTAGAATGCAACTTACACATTAGACATAAGGAATATTTAACTCCCCAAAGAATGCACAGGTTGTTTGTATGAAGTATTTTTAAGTACTGCCAACTCTGAACATGGAAAGTCAATAAATTTTATGCTGTTAGACAAAGATTGTCTTTAAAATTTATGTCCTTACAGATGAATATGGCAGAAGACTCTCATTTCTTCCTGAAAGTATACCTAAATGCTTGGGTTCTGCTGGCTTTGTTTGAATGCAGTCCAAATTGCAGTGGCTGTTCATTAGTTGCATTTAAGTGTAAAGATCACGATCACCACAATTTACTAGGAGGCAAAATGCTTTCTGGGAAGATAAAACAAACAACCTACCTAGTGTCTCAACACTTCCTCAATCTCTTCCCGCTATGAAAAGATAATCTCTGCTTATTTTTTTCAGCAAATGTCAACCATATCACCTCTGTTTATAGATGAATGGGTTTCGGTCTTCAAAAGTTTATTCTCAGCCAGATTTTTCTTTGGGTAGTCTGGGGCAAAGAAATAATGTTTCCCTTATTACTCTGAACAAAGGGAAGAAGTAAAATTTGTAAAGGGCTGTGACTGGATTGCAACTTTGGGCACTCTCCAAGTTGTTTATTGGGGATTTCTAAGACTGGAATATAACACATTGTGGGAAAGGTAATGCCCATGAGGTAAAATGGAAAGATGACTTCTTTCAACTCTAAGCAGTTGAAAGAAGAGCAATTGAAGAGTGGAACAGTGTGACACAGGTATGGTTGGTGAATTATTAAAAAAAAAAAAAAAAAAGTTAGCAGTAAATTTTTAAACCCCCAAAAAAAGCAAATTAATGGCATTTATAGAAATTGCTTCATACAGGCAAGTATAAATACATGTCTCTAGAGAAAATGTAATCAGTGAAGAACTAATGAAAATGGACAGAATATGAAGGTAAAACTAATGTATTCAAGTCAGATTAATGAGGATCACTTCAATATATCCACATACAAAGAAATACAACACAAATTAGAATAAGTAATATAAAAATACAGAGCAAATGTGACCAAACACTAATGGAGAGGTCTCACTCAAAGATTCTTTAATTTTAATATTTATTCTCTTTGTTAAATGTTGCGGATCAAAGTCCTTTAACTCCTCCCTGCATCAGTTTCTCAAAGTTACACAAAACAGAAAAAGTGAAGGTTTGTTTACCTACTCCCTTGCTCATTGCTCTACCCAAACACAGACTGAAGCATGTTGTTGCATGTGTGTAACCCCACAGGTGAATGTTTTTCTCCATTTGAGATCAATGCCAAAACTTTTACTGTTTTTACAATCAATTTTGTCTTCTATAGTCCATAAGCCAACTGCCTTTCACTTCATTCAACACTTTACACCATTCTAAGCTTCATATTTAGGTGAAACTGAAAGTTAAAGCCCTTCAGGAACTGCCTACTGCTTGCTTTGCCTGTGCCAGATCTCTGGAGAACTATTTTATTTTTTGTCATTACCACCACTGATGGTCAGGTCCCTCTGCAAGAATATGGCTATTGCTAGGCAAGGCAGGGGACTGAACAGAAACAGCAGACTCTGCTGTGAAAACAAACCATCCATCCCCTTGTGAAAACAAACACAGCAAGCTTGTCTCCCCAGGGCTGACTAATTTTATCCATATCCTTGGGACAGTAGCATTCAGTTCTGCCTTCCCTCCCCCAAGGAAACCCTGGGTAAGCTTTGCCTTTGCCTGTCGTTCTGTGCCTAGAGTCACTGGGGAGAGATTTAGACAGCAGTTACTGTTCAGCTTAAAGCCTACTGAAGTCAATAGAAATTAAAATTTTTGCTAAATCAAGGTTTGGTTTTAGCTTGTTATGCTGAGTGTGTGACATCATTCAATCTTCTATTATTAAAGACTAAGCTGCAAAAAAATAGATTTTAAAATAATTATGTGTATTAGCAATTTCTCATTAGGAATTAGTGTCACACTATTGCCAGCACTTGCAAATTATTCCAAATTTGAAGACAGTTTATGTTCTTCCCCAAGAAGATGTGGAGTTGCATAATTAATCACAAGAAAGATTTAAATGCTCTTAGAGATATAGATATTTTCATAAGATTTCTTTAATAAGTAAATTCAATTCAGCATATTATTTCAACAAACACATTCTTTTTCTTTTTTTTAAGACATAATTAGTAGCAATTGAATAATTTTACTTTGATGAATTCTATTGCAAAACAGCTATTGATTTGGTGAAAGTGAAACCTTTAATAACACAGGCTTTGTTCTGAGCTTATCTTTCTTTCTGTTTTTCTGTTTAAAAAAATGCCACCTTAAAATGTAAGGGAGTTTTCAGTTAAAAACAGAAATAAATCTTATTTTTTAGAAATTTTATGTTATACAAAGAAAAAAATAATTCTGTCTGAGATGACAGAATTAGAAATTTTAGACTTGGAAATTTTTGGAAAATAAGAATCTGTTCTTCATTCTTATTCAATTAGAATTTTTGTAAATCTGTGGAAGAAATCAAAGGGAAATATGGGATACTATGGCTGGTACAGTCAAATGTGAGAGATGATGCTGGATAAGCCAGGATTGTTTCCATAAAACATGATGGAAGTTCTTTGTGCTGGTAAAATGGAGGGTAGTATTGCTGACAGGTAATACAGCAGAAGACAATGCATTATTTTATTAGGAAGATTTATACTTAAAACTACCTCTTTTCTTCCTTCTGTATGCACTCCTCATCAGCCAAAGGCAGCAAACAAATGAGTCTATTTTGAGAAGTTATCAAGAAATCAGTATAACATATTAGTATATTTTTAAAGCTTTCATTGCATTGTGAAGTAGTGTACCAGATTTGTGAGATTTATGAAAAGAAATTACCTGGGTCAGATTACATGTGTAGAACGAGAAGGTAAATGGCATTGTTTCAGCCATTCTGACCAGTGCAGTTCATGGCTTCTTGAACATTAATGTACTTGGATAAGCAGAGACAGTTGAACTTCAAGTTGTGGAAGTACATTTCTTATAACACCGATAACAGATTTCATTTGAACTAGATGATCTCTTGAGTTTCCCTAATCCTGATTTAAACCTTGGTACTTAGAAGAAATGAAGTCTACTCAGCCATTCTGAGAAACTGGTCTATTTCATGTGGGATGATGTTGCTCTCACATGTGTGAAATTCCTGGAAATGTTGTGAAAATTCACAGCTGGGTGAAGGAGAGAAATGCAAATTAGTGCCAGAATACAGGTAGAATTCAGACAACAGCTACAGTCAAACACTTCTGCAGTGGTTGGGGACTCAACCTTGGGTGGATGGGTGCTGGAAAGGTGACCTAAACCAGCAAGAGGTAGCCAGGGATCAGAAAGGGGACACCTGAAGAGTGCTGGTGGAATCAGGGTGTTTGTAACAGGCTGCAGGGTACGCAGTCAGTAGTTCCCATGAGCAGCACATAGAGACCAGGACCAGAGTGACAGTGAGGCCAGAGGGATGCTGAGAAGATCCTTTAAAGCAAGAATCTCGGGGTCCCAAGAGAATGAGTTGTGTCTCTAAGGCAGAGGCTGAAATTGTCCCTGGAAGGAAAAGCATCTGGAAGGAGATGGACTGTGTGGGGTATTCCCTGGGCACCCTTGCATTTTGAAGCATCTCCCTCAGCCAAAGCTTGTAATTAGATGGAAGAGCTTTGGTGTTTATTTCATATGTTGATACTGTTAATATAAAAATAGTGAACACATGCAAAACCAGTCTTATGACAGTTCTGACTCCTTTTATTTGTACAAAAAGTTGCTTTTGAAAGCCAGTCCCAAGGATCTGTATCATTATTTAATGATTTAGCATAGACAAATTACTCATGTGTCATGACAGGTACTGCCTATATTTCCTGTGGCTGGAGTGCTTCTAATGAAGCAGGTTTTTTTTTCCTATTGAAACTGGTTTTGTGGCATTTTTCATTAAAAGAATATTCCCCAAATTCTTCAGAAAAAACCCAAAGTAACAAGCTGACTTTACAGTCAAAAATTTTTTCGTGTTTCAATGTTAAATTGACATGATATTTTAAAAAATAGTTTGTTTTTTTTTTTAATATCCTCAAAACCAAGTGTGCTTTAATTGACCAAAAATTAATCTTTTGGTTTACATAGTATACTTCTAAAAAACTGGGGGAAAATTCACTTTGGTTCATACCAAAACATTTTTTCCAAGTTCATTTGATCATAGGCACACTATTTAAATCATTGGTTTGTTCAGCACTAGACCAAAACTCATCATAGGAAACTCCCAAACACATTAACATCTTAAATGAAGAAGGGCTTACAGATCACTGTGATCTTTTTATCTGACCTGTATGATACAGACTTAAGTGTCGTTATTTGGGTCTGAGTTCAGGGATTCCAGTGCTGCTGCCTGGGAAGGAGTCTGGCTCACAGCAGATCTGCCATCATGGTAGAGGAGAATAGTTTCTCTATTTTAAGCCAAAGAAGAATAATTTCTATACGTTCAAAAGCTTAACTGTTTAGAGTAAACATTGGGAAGAAGTTCTTTGTTGTGAGGGTGGTGATACACTGGCACAGGTTGCCCAGAGAAGTGGTGGAGGCCTCATCCCTGGAGGGGATCAAGGTCAGGCTTGATGAAGCTCTGAACAATCTGATCTAGTTAAAGGTGTCCCTGCTTACTGAAGTGGTGGTGTGGTCTAGATGACCTTTAAAGGTCCCTTCCAACGTAACACATTCTATGATTCTATGATTGATTTTTGGTTTTATAAAAGAGATCTCCCTCAAACCTGTTTTTGAATATTTTCCCATCAGAGTTAAAACAGCACTGAGAATCAGGCCTATCTTAGATGCATGTGCTTTCCTAGCCTGACATCTCCATCAAGACATGAGCCTACAGACTGCCTCTGCTTTAGGCATTGATTCTTTTGGAATAAGTACAGCATGTTGCCTGTGACTTAAGTTTATACTAGACTAGCCCTAAAGGAATGAAAACATTTTGCTTTGTCCCTGTTATGAAGCATAGCAGTGTGGTCCTGCTCTCAGCAATAAGAGGTTATTGAAAATTAGAGAAGCCATCAGACACTTCAGATAATCTGGACACAATGGCACGTAAATGCAAGCAGCAGAGATCTGTTTGTCAGCCTGTGACAAGAACTAGAGTGAACAAGCGAGTTGCGTGACTCATTTTGAACAGCCACACTAAGGGAAACATAAGAAGCAATCAACCAAATTTCAGGCATTTCTACTCAAGAGCTCTACAGGTTTTTGTTTTCCAGTCAATGAAAATAAATACATTAAATGAATATTGTGTATTCTGCCTTGAAACATTTCAGTAAAAATGCACCCTGTATACAAGAACACCTGAATCACTACTGAAAAAAACCCAAGGGATCTGAATTAACCAAAACTCTGAGATAAAAGGGAGCGCGTAAGGTATAAATTTGAAAATCATACTATTTGAGACTGAGAGAACCTGCACCTGCCTCAACTCATGTCTGCCTACCTCTGCTTGCGTACTCAGAACACTTGTTTCAATCTCCCTCTCTTCTGTGTATCTCTTGATGCATGGTACAATAATAGCTTTTGACCTTGCTTTTCACCTCATGGCTAGAGCACAGTCTGGGAAAGGGGCATCCATAATCGATGCCCCCCAGCATGGTTTTTGAATGCCAGCACACAGGACATTGGGATTTCTCCCCTGTGACCCCCTCGCTCTTCCCAGGACCAACACAAAGCCCTGCTCACGCGTTCAACCTTCACACTAGAAAGCCTGAAAACCCGACAGATTGGATTGCTCTAACCTGTTGGTGTCTATGTCCATAATTCACTCTGGGCATAGCTGCCTGAAAAGGCACAGTAGTTAACCTTGATAAATGCTCGAAGCATGAAGTTTGTTGCAATAAAATAAAAAATTGTAAAAGGCTTATTCACCTTTGCAAACAGACACAGAATGTTGGTGAACAATTGTTACTAAGGAGCAAATATTCTTCTTGTCACCCTTCACATTTTCCATTTACAAGGCATGATTGCCTAGGAGATCCTTTAATTAACCAAAATATTTCATTTAATGGGCAAAAAAATATCCCCTTGTTTATTATAGTTTTCTCTAGGCATCACATATATGAAGAGTAATGGCAGCTGCTATAAATCAGGTAAAAGATGAGTTATAGAAACTAAAACCAGCCATACAAAATTAATGTTATTTTATAATATTTAAAAAAATAATATTAATGTGCACCCTCCTGGATATATTATAGAGATTTTTTAATTTATGTAATTTATTATTTGTTTATGAATTTCTAAATCTCATGATGCCTTTTGCTTTTCATTTTTGAATGATATATTTATACAGGTAAAGTCAATGAAATGGCTTTTCGCTTTCTGCAGGTGTGTGCAGTTCTGAGGTAGCTCTCCATTACACCTCTACTAAATGTCCTATTGACCCCCACCATTGTAAATACCTGCACTACACTCATTTAGCAGGAAGGCAGTTTAGCTAGAAAAATTAATATTATATAAATGATCCATCTGGAAATGACTGTCTTCTTGCCAGAACACCATTTGGGATCCATTCTATCCAGCCTGGCCCAAGTCACTGACACTATAAAAACGTCTAGGGAGAGTATTAATTTTAATATGTTATATATTATGCCACCAAATTAGTCACAGTATCGTTCATCTCCAAACACATAATTGGGAGCCATGAAATGTAACTATACTGTGGACCAGCTGGGCAGCTGAGGAATCTTTCCATGGTGTGAGAATAGCTATAATCCAGGACTGAAGGCAGCCTGCCTGACTCCAATTGAGGACTCACACCTGGGTTTCCCAAACCACAAGAGTGACAGTGACCCCTGATAATCTCTGTCCGTTCCTGTGCCAAAGTGCTTGTATATGTTTAATGCTTAGAAGATGTCTGCAGGACTCTACAATATGGGATACTGAGAGACATAATGTAGCACTGCTAGAAAATATATTGCTTTTACCTGTATCTGTAAAATCTAATTCTGCTTTCTTCTTTGGTCAGATTTGATTTTTGTCACAATGTATCATGAGGTACATTAAAATTTAGGCCCAGCCCCAAGTGTACCTCTTTGAAGTTAACTTCGAAAGATTTAATTCATGAAAGCAGAAAGGTTTGCTGCATGAGAGTCAGAGCTGAAAAGCTAAACTGGTTTGATAGGACACTTTACAAGGGCTGGTGGCTAACCAGAAATTTGGGAGCTCCCAGTCAATCATTCAGGAACTGTTTTGAAACAGTCTCTCATATCTTCTCAGAACCTGCATAAAAGACTAAGGTTTTTTTAAAAAAAAAGTCTTGATGGAAGAACAGGTAGTTTTGGAATATTGCTGGCCCTGCTTTCCAAATCTCACCCTGGGAACACAGCTGGCTGGAGGCGCTCTTTCTTCTGCATGGTATGAGAAAGGTCCTGTGAGAAAGGGCAGCAATTTTGAGGGGTGTTAGAGGTATTCCTTCCAAGTGACATTAAAGGTTCTTTAGGAACAACGTAGGTGAAAATTGTGGGTTCTGGGGAAAAGATTCATGGACAGGTTCAAGGAGGTGGTGATCACATGCAGAAACCCCTAAGCTGGACCCGTAACCTTCTTGCAGCAATCATGGAGTCTTCATGCCGGATGCAACAGTCGGCAGGTGGGTGATTCCTGTCTGCCAGAGACCATCTGGCAACCCTTATTGAGGCCCAAGCGTTACACATGCAAACGGCTTTCCCTGAGAACTGGGAAATGGCATAACTGTCCTCCAGTAAGCCCATGTTTCAGTCCATCTGCCAGGAATAAGCGAGGGGGTGTGAATTCAGCAATAGATGTTTCTTTTATGTGAAGGTGGAACTAAAGTTGCAGCCCAAAATTTTACAAAGCACTAGAGTCAGAAAGAGAGCCAGGGAGACTTTTTTAATGTTGCTAAGACACTACAGTTCTCACTTCACTTTGTGATTAGGCACAGGTTTGGGCTATCTCACGAGCTGTAATAATGTTTTGCACTGCAATCAAGCAGAGAAAAAAAGCTGTATGCTCCAAACTACTCTTTATGCTCATTCTATTTTAACCCAGCGGGTTACTGCTTTACTCATTCATTTGTGTGCTAAGCTGTTGACAAAATGGAAATATGAGATGTATTTGAGAAGGAACGTTTACGTGATGAAAATACTGTTTGTTTTATTTCAAAGGTAAAAACGAAGCCAAATTTAGAAACAAGTTTTAGGTAGTCCTACAAAAGGTCCTGCAGAATTACCCTAACGTCTCTTCCCAGGTAGTCTCCTTCCTCCATTTTCATGTGGGACATACAGCTGTAAGGCATCTGTGACTGTAAAAGGCAAATCTATTTGGTATATTCTTTAGAGTTCAAAGTTCTAGAGAAAGCTTCAGTATGCTGCAAAGATTTTATGCCCATGAGACCAAATCATCTTGAAGCAATTTCTCTGCAAAACCACAGTCATGTTTCATCTCTGTTGAGAATAATTCGCAGTCCATAGAAATAGCAACACAGACACCTTCGTCTGACAAAATACATACCTTTGTCCAAGCTTGGGAACATGTCTTATAGTGAAATCTGTGCGTGGAGCTTTAATGCAGAAAGGACATTTAAGCTAGTTAGTAGGCAGAAAAGTGTTGGGAAGGACTATAGTGAAAGACAAAAAGATTTCTTTCTTGCTTGAAAATAGAGAAAAAAACATTCAAGAGACTGGCACGAAGTATGCAAATGTTTGGGCTATTATTATAAACACATACCTTCACTGTTTGTGACAGGACAAAACCTTCTTTCCCATGCAATGACAAGCTGCAATACTTTGGGTTAGGTTTTAAATATGAACTTGTCCAACAAGACACTGTCTTGTGTCACTGAAATGAATGGCAAAACTCCAGAAATTTCTTGAAAGGAACATGAGCAAAGGAAGAAAAATAAAAACTTAAAGTGAAATTTAGTTCCAATTCAAGGCTTCTATAGTATTTAAGCATGATTCACCTTCTCTGAATAAATAATTCTGTTTATTTTGATTAGTTATACATGATTTCAATATTCCTATATCATCACATTATACATTATCGAGACTGCTTGGAGATAGCTGTTCTTGAAATAGGACTATCATATGAATTACAAGTACGAACATTTCTCAACTACTTGGGGTTTATCCCAGTTCTCCTGAAAACAGGGGTGTACACAGCACTTTCTTTTTTAATAGCTATGGAGAAAATGTGCATGAGTGAGAGCACAAAATTGATGTTTGCTATGCATTAAAGGAACATGATCTAGCCATTCATCATGCTTCTATTTGCTTTTCAGATCACTTCCTCTTCCTGACTATTTGCAGAAATTAACACCATAATTTTTGCCAGGCATCCAAATTGTTCAGGTGAGAATAATCCAATGAAAAGAAGCAAAGTACACATTTACCTTTGAGCAAGGAAAGGATACCAAATGTCAAATCTGATTAGAACCATTATGGCCAGTAGTAAGCAGGATATGAAAAATGCTGGTGGGATGAAATATTTTCTAAACAATTCTTAATAAAGCCTGTAAATTTCATAAACATTGAGAATCACAAATAAAAGAATATCTGTAAAAAATACACTTTTTTATTGAGAAAATTTATATAATATACTTTAAATCTAATTTAAAGCAATGGAGTTAATGTTGTTTCTTGCTACATGAATGCCATGCTGAATTGAGACTTCCAAATGTTCTTTGCTTGAAGGGTCTGGATGAAGCCCTTTCTGAGGTGAAACACCTTACTCAAACACCTTCTTCAAGAAAGTGACATTAAGCAAAAAAGTAATATGATTGTCAAACTACTTCTACCAAGTTGCTGCATAAAACAGAAATGAGAGAGGAGTTAGATTCACATTTAAGACATTGATTCAGCAGTGCAAATATTTAATTTTCATGCTCTTTGCCGCTGAACAGACTTTGCAATGTGGAATTGTGAAATCATAGAATCATAGAATCATAGGGGTTGGAATGGACCTCAAGAGATCATCGGGTCCAACCCTCCTGCCAAAGCAGGCTCCCTAGCTCATATTGCACAAGTAGGCATCCAGATGGGTCTTGAATATCTCCAGAGAAGGAGACTCCACCGCCTCCCTGGGCAGCCTGTCCCAGGGCTCTGTCACCCTCACTGTGAAAAAGTTTTTCCACATGTTGGTGTGGAACTTCCTGTGCCCCAACTTGCAGCCATTGTCCCTTGTCCTATCTCCACAGACCACTGAAAAGGAGCTGGCCAATTCCCCCTGCATCCCATGCTTAAGATATTTATAAACATTAATAAGGTCGCCCCTCAGTCTTCTTTTCTCCAGGCTGAACAGCCCCAGCTCACTCAGCCTTTCCTCGTAGGGAAGATGTTCCAGGCCCTTAATCATCTTCGTAGCCCTTGTCTGGACTCTCTTCAGGAAGTCCCTGCCATTTTTATACCAAGGCGCCCAGAACTGGACACAATACTCCAGGTGGGGCCTGACCAGGGCAGAGTAGAGGGGGAGGATCACCTCCCTTGATGTGCTGACCACACTCCTCCTGATACACCTCAGGATCCCATTGGCTCTCTTAGCCACCGAGGCACACTGCTGGCCCATGGCCAACCTGTCATCCACCAGGACCCCCAGGTCCTTCTCCACTGAGCTCTTCTCCAGCAGGTCATCCCCCAGCCTGTACTGATACAAATGGTTATTCCTTCCCAGGTGCAAGACTTTACACTTGCTTTTGTTGAACCTCATCTGGTTTCTCCCTGCCCAGCTCTCCAGCCTGTCCAGGTCTCGCTGGATGGCAGCGCAGTGTTCCTGCATGTCAGCCACTCCTCCCAGCTTTGTATCATCGGCGTACTTGCTGAGGGTGGATGCTGTTCCCTCACCAAGGTCGTCAATGAAGATATTAAACAGGACTGGACCCAACACCAAGCCCTGGGGAACACCGCTAGTCACAGGCCTCCAGTCAGATTCCACTCCACGAATCACGACCCTCTGGGCTCGGTCCGACAGCCAATTCTCAACCCATCTCACTGTCCACTCATCTATCCCATACTCTCTCAGCTTTGTTATCAGGATGTCATGGGAGACAGTATGAAAAGCCTTGCTGAAGTCAAGGTAGATGACATCCACTGTTCTCCCTCCATCTACTCAGCCGGTGATGAGATTATAGAAGGCTACAAGATTGGCTGATTATGATCTCCCCTTGGTGAATCCATGCTGACTACTCCTCATGACCTTTTTCTCTTCCAATTGCTTGGAGATGGCATCCAGAACAAGCTGTTCCATCACATTTCCAGGGACGGAAGTGAGGCTGACTGGCCTATAGTTGCTCGGATCCTCCTTCTTGCCCTTTTTAAAGACCAGAGTGACATTGGCTATCCTCCAGTCTTCAGGCACCTCTCCTGTTCTCCAAGATGATAGAGAGCAGCTCAGCAATCACTTCCGCCAGCTCCCTCAGCACACGTGGATGCATCCCATCTGGGCCCATGGATTTATGTGCATTAATCCCTTTGAGACGCTCCTGGACCACCCCTACCTCAACCAGAGGGAAGCTGTTCATTTCCCAAACTCTCCTACTTTCATCCAGTGTCTGTGGGTCCCAAGGGGCCTTTGAAGTGAAGACCGAAGCAAAGAAGGCGTTCAGTATCTCCACCTTCTCAGCATCTCCCGTTACCAGGACACCTGCCTTGTTCAGCAAGGGACCTACATTATCCCTGGTAATCCTCTTACTATTCACATATCTAAAAAAACCCTTTTTATTATCTTTTATGTCCCTTGCCAGTTTCATTTCCAAGTGGGCTTTAGCCTTCCTAGTCACGTCCCTACAGGCCCTGACAACATTCTTATATTCTTCCCAAGTGCTCAGACGTTTTTTCCACAATTCATAGACCTGCTTCCCTTTGAGTTTACTCATTAGCTCCGTGTTCATCGACGCAGGTCTTCTGCCTCTCTTTCTCAATTTCTTGCTCAAAGGGATGCACCAGTCCTGTGCTTGGAAGAAGCACTGTTTAAATGCTAGCCAGGTCTCACAGGCTCCCATTCCTTCAAACAGCGTAGCCCACAGGATAGCTCCTATTAGGCTGTGGAAATTACAGTCTGAGGTCTGTAATGCAAAGCATAGATATAATTTATTTCTCAACAGGAAACTGCTAGTGGGGAAAAAAGAGGCCTAAAAAAAAAGGCCCAAAGGAGCAGCTCAGGTGTGAGTAGACCAAATATGGTGAGAGGGAATTCTTTCTCTCTCCTTGGCTGTGGGTGTGGATGCTCACTGTCTGCATGGGATGCTCACATTCAAGATATGCCCTGTTCCTCAGGGTTGTTGTGGGCACCACAGGGCTCTGAGACCTGTACAGAAAAGTTCCAGACTACACAATTAAAGATGTCTCACTCAGCACAAGACAAAAGAATTCTACGGACAGCAGCAAGAGGTAAAGCCAATCTATTTTTGGAAAGAGATTTTGGTGTTTAACCAATCAGACTTCTACCTAGCAAAATGAATTTTTAAGGTCTCCTGCAAAGAGGAGCAGCACCAAAAGGACTCCAACACAAAAAGTTACATTCTGGGATATACTGTTCCTCAGTGGATAAGTGCACTCCTGACATGTGAGAACATGAGATGAGTTCCCAGTAGGAAAGACACGTGTTTGTAGCCAGGAGAAATCCTTATTTTCTCCTTTTGTAAGAGGTGCTTTAGATATCCTGTTTTATGTCTTTGGATGTGAGTGGAGAATGCCACATGCATGTATCCTGCTGCAGAGATGTGCAGTAAGGGCTGAGTTTCTCTGCACTGCCGAGGCTGAGGATGTCCTTCCTATTGCTGCAGTGAGGGGCTGCCCTGAGAAAGGCTCCTGTCTCCCGGACAGGTGTTCTTGGGGGTGTGTACCTGGGGAGGAGAAGGATGCCTACGCTGCTAGGCAAATGGTGCCTGGCATAGGTGATGAGTGGCTGTGAGTAGATTTTCTCTTTCTTTTAATCTGGTTTTAAAGATTTAATATTTATTAGGAAGAAACTGGTTTTAAGGATGTTCTTCAGCAAAACAGTTATGTTTTGATTCAAGATGAGGAGTGATTTCTCTGTAACTCTGATGACTGATTTCACATATTTCAGCATTTTCTCTGTGGCAAGGAAGAAGCATTTTAAATGGATGCATGGTCACAGGGATGTGTCACATGTCAAATCGATTTATTTTGAGAGTCAATAGATTAAAGAGAAACATGATGCTGTTTCACAGTTTCTTCCTTCTTTATGAAACTTTGCTGTAAAAGTATTAGGCAAGACCAGATGTCTTGGCTTTACCAAGGCAACCGTTTTTTTAAGACCCTATTTTAGTGTTTCAACAATTTTTACTGCAATGCTAAAATGGCTTTTTTTTTTTTTTTTTTTTAACCCTGCTATTAAGCAACTCCCACCCTGAAGTGCCATCTGCTGAGAAATGGTGAATGTGTTTTCCATTTCTCAGGACTTAAATGTATTTATATAAAGGAAAAGAAATCATGTTGTATATAAGTCTGTGTGTGAGAATGTATGTGGAAAACTGCATGAGAGAAAGGAGATATTATGCTGTGGTATACCTGTAGGAAGTAATTAATGGTAAATACTCCATGACGAACTCTAGCCTTGACTGGAGCAGCCTGAACAGTAAAATATATCAACATAGAATAATAATTTATTTGACATCTGATTGATTTTTATATCACTTGATAAATATCATGTAACTATTTATATAACTGGTTTAAGAGACATTGAACTACTTGGAAAACCAGGAAATATACTAGAAAGTATAAGTTATTCAGTAAATGTAAGTGTTATTTAGTCTGTCTACAAATTAGATTTGTGAATACATTGCTGGTACTAATGAATACAATAAATAAATCAAATTTCAGATGGACATGGCTCTCAGTTAAGGCACAATTTCATATATTCTTCTTAGAGGAATTTTTCCATGCTTTCTCATTTTTTCAAAACTCCAAAGTTCTTAAATTTTATTATTTGCATTATGACTTGTCACCATTTATGACACCACAAATGTTCAAAATAAAGGTTTTTGGGTTTTTATTTTTTTAAATTTTGGCAGCCCCAAACAAGTAATAACAGCACATCTATCCATCTGGTCCAGTAAGGAATTTAAAGTTGTACTGAATTGTATGTAGAGAAAATATGATTGCTCATAGAGCTTGAGGATCTGTTCATGCAAAAGAATCAGTCAAGAGAGTACAAGATTATCACTACTATCAATTTATTTCATGGCACCTGGCAAATCCTTTAGTTCAAAATTTGTGATTTTGATGAGTAAACATGTAAATAAAGACCATTAAAAAAATAAGAGGCAACTTATTGAGCTCACATAACCTTTGAAGAATTTTCAGAGATTGCTATTTGCTTATCTGCTTTGTTTCTGCTGTTCAAATTCACCTGTTTTGTGCAAAAGTGAAAAAATATTGCCTCAATACTTTTACCACTGCTTTCCATATAAGTGTATCTCTGCACCAGCACACTATATCTTTCTAATTTTAATGAAATTGTATTCTAGATACTTGTAAAAGTTATCAGAAGTAAACTTTTAAAAAATATATCTACACAAAAATGTGTTTAAAAAATAATGTTTTTTAAGAAATTATAAAAATTCATATACAACTTTGCTGAAGCTTTCCCAAATGAAAAAAACCCAAACAATCAAAATATGATTTTTATATAGAAATCAGAAAAGAAATGTCCATCTAGTGCAATCATTGATACTTAGAGTCACAGCTTGATATATTAACCAGGAAAGTTTCCTACCACAGGTGAGTGAGAACACAATAGACATCTGTCAGTTTATTCTGAATAATATCCTTACAATGATGACCATAAAATAAATTAATATTAAAACATGATATAAAGTGAACACTTTTGTATATGAAGTGGAAAGTTAAGTCTGTGTTTTCTCTCTTTTCCTGTAGTATGATATTGTTCTTGCTGATTTCTTTGAGTTTATAATACGACTCTAACTAGTGGTTACAAAATGGATCTAAAAGGATAAAGGTTATTGTTACAAGTGCCAATTGAGCTGGTTTAATGGTTTTTTTTCTGCAATGCATTTATGAAACACACAGAGGCAATTTCCTCATTCCCTGATAAGCAGGACTGCTGGGAAGTAGTTGGTTTTGATTAAGTGCATGTGTAGGTTTGTATGCATTACCCTTTGAATCCTTTCTATACTAACTAGTAGAGTGGAAGAGTTGTATTACTAGAATGATTTGAAATATCCTTGATAACATTTAGTATTCTGAAAATTGCATTTGAACTTACTGTCTTCACTGCTAAGTGAAAACTACAACATTTTAATCAAGGTTTAAGGTCAACTTCTTTCTCTGCCATTTGCTCTCCAGTACTGCTGGCCTAGATGGACGTTTTAGTCTCTTTTGGATGTAATCAATTCCCAGTTTCCTTGCTCAAGAAAAGCCAGGACTGCTGGTCTCTCACTCTGCGCCAGCCGCAGGGAAGCGTACACCTGGATGAGACTGAAAGCAATCACCAAGGTCTAAAAGACTGCTAGGCGAAAGGCCGGGCTGTGGGATGCCACAAGTGACAGAGACACATTTCAGAGACAACCATCGTCACAACCAGGTTATCTGGTTCCCAGTCTACTGCAATATCCTCTAAACAAACGTTACATTCAAAGTCAAATACACAGTGGTTCCCCCGCTACACCTCCTACTACTCGCCCAAATCCGAAATCAAACACAAGCTGACTCACACTGTGATTTGCTACCCCCGAATGACATATTTATTTACCAGCTGCTAACCGTGAGAAAGGTGAAGGTCAAAGAGTGGTACAGCTCCCTTTCCAGAACAGTTTCTCCACCTTTCACCTTTAGCAGTCTTTGGCAGGACCTTTTGTTTTTGGTGAGTGGCTGTTCACTTCGGTGGCTGAAAAGCTCGTTTTTCAAAATAGAATCCTTAATGCCATGCATCAGGATCAGTTCATCTTGAAATGCATGAATGTAATCTGTATAATGTTTATTCTAACCTTACTCACAAATCAGCTTCTTTTTTTTCCCCCCTTTCAAAAGAATCAGGAGGGTCTAGGGGCTGGGGATTTTTGCTGGTTTTGTGTCTTTGAGACTGAACTGTTTCATTATCCCTAATTATATGATGAGCTACTCAGAAAATAAAAGGCACATTGAAAAATAGCTTAAAAAGAACAAAAATAGCCTACAGTTAATTATGTTAAAAATACCAAACACTTGTCAGCATCTCATTAATATCTTAATGAGGGGAAATAACCCTCATCTGTCTTTAAAAAAAAAAAAAGTTTCTTTTAAAAAAAAATATCTTGACCTAGTTTGTAAATTATGCACCCTGAAAGACGTGGATAGTAAGGAGGTGATCAGTGACAGCCAATATGGTTTCACTAAAGGAAAAGCAGGCCTTGTAAATTTGGAGGCATCCAATGATGGGTTTACTGCCCTGATGGATAAGGGAAGAGTGACAGACGTCATCTACCTGCTTTTGTGCAAAGTCTTTGACACTGCCTCATAAAACATCCTTGCCTCCAAATTGGAGTGATGGATTTGATGGATAGGTCACTTTACGGATGAAGAATTGACTGCATGGTTGCACTCAAAGAGTTGTGGTCAATGTCTCAATGTCCAAATGGAGACCACTGACAAGTGGAGTTCCTTGGGAGTCAGTACCGGGAGCAGCACTCTTTAACATCTTTGTTGGAGACAGACAGGGGGATTGAGTGCAGACTGAGCTTGCCAATGACATCAATCTGTGTGGTGGAGTTAACATGCCAAAGGGAAGGGATGCCATCTAGAGGGACCTTGACAGGCCTGAGATGTGAGCCAGCACAAACTGCATGAAGTTCAACAAGGCCAAGTGCAAGATCCTGCACACGGCTTGGGGCAATCTCAAGCACAGCTATAGGCTGGATGAACAATGGATTGACCACAGCCCTGAGGAGAAGGACTTTGTGATGTTGATGAAAATCTCAAAATGATCTGGCAATGTGCACTTGCAGCATATCTATTGCTGTATCAAAACCAGCATGACCAGCAGGTCGAGGAAGGTGATTCTACTCATCTGCTCTTGTGAGACCTCATCTGGAGTACTGTGTCCAGCTCTGGGGCCTCCAACATAAGAAGGACATGGAGCTGTTGGATTGAGCCTGCAGGAAGGCCACAAATATGATCAGAGGGCTGCAGCCACAATCCTGTGAAAAAAAGGCTGAGACATTGGTGTTGTTCAACCTGAAGAAGAGAACACTTTGAAGAGACCTTATTTCAGCCTTCCAGTACCTGAAGGGGCCTACAGAAAAGCTGGAGAGGGATGGTTTATCAGGGAGTGTAGTGACAGGGTAATGGTTTCAAACTGAAAGGGTAGATGTAGATTAGATGTTAGGAAGAAATTCTTTGCTGTGAGGGTGGTGAGGCCCTGGCCCAGGCTGCCCAGAGAAGCTGTGGCTGCTCCCTCCCTGGCAGTGTTCAACACCAGGTTTGATGGGTCTTTGGGCAACCTGGTTGAGTGAAAGATGTCCCTGCATGTGGCAGGGATTGTGATTAGATGATCTTTGAGGTCCCTTCCAACCCAAAACATGCTGTGATTCTATGATTCTATTTTCCTCATTAGAATCCTACTAACACAGTGTCTAAGAGTTGCAAAATGTGAAGAGAAGTAGTATAGTGACTGTGAGGCTTCTACTCTGGCTGTTGTGTTGTGAAAGAAGATTAATTAGACTGCAGGACCTTATATTAATAGGACTCATTAGAGCAATAGATCTGTAAAGGAAAGGAATGGAGGCTGGAGAGCTATGATTTGTAGTGTGATTTGTCCCAAATGACATACAAACTGCTCTCAGCCTGTATTTATCTTCTCAGTGCAGTCTCCTCTTCGCTGCGATGAGGTTATGCCCTGGGCCAGGCAGGTAAGAAGGGTAACTCCCAGACCAGATCCCACCTTTGACTGTGGAGTGTCAGTAAGCCATGCTCTTGGCAGCAGTGATAAGGAAATGCTTCCCCTAGCTCTTACAGGGTTCAACATCAGGATGAAGAAAGCAATGTGGTTGCACTGGAAATGCCAGTACCCACTCTGAGGATGTAACCAAGACACAAGGTATCTTTATTCAGACACTGCAGTGCTGGTATATTAGTCTTTTATATCACATGCCCTCATAAGGTGAACATTCATTTTAATTCTTAAAATAATGTTTGAAAACTACAATTTTTCCACTACACTGTCAGTGCAATTTAGCTAAGAAAAAGATTTTGGAAGTTCAGATGGGTAAAGTAGAAAAAGTTCCATTAAAAAAACTAAAAAATTGATGAGTTCTGATTTCCATCAATTCTGTATGTTAGCCAAGACTTATTTTCTTCTGTGTCCTTATGTCTGGGTTTGTTCATCCTTAGCATCCACCTAACCGGAACAATTGGTGACTATAAAAGAACATATGGGAATGTATAATAAAATGATAATTGTAGTGATATTTCAATATATTCAAAGATTCTATCATCAAAAAACTCTTAGAAGGAAAGTGAACAAGATATTTATGTCCCTAAAAGCATTAGACATGATATTGCTCCTTCTTCATCAATAATTAGGCTATTGGTCAATACAATATTCCAGGATTTTTGGAGGTTTTTTTTTTTTTAAGTTCACTGGGGAATTGATGGATTTTGCAGGATTTTGTCTACAAATTTATTAAAAACACTGTTTAATTTGGAGAACTTATGAAAAGTTTTTAAAATGCATTTCTGGGGTTTTTTTTTGTTTTTTTACTTCCTTTGTATACTGATAGTACGCAGCGAACTTTGAGACATCTGGAAGACTTTGGTCATCACAAACTTTGGATCCTCCCTACATGGAAAGACAAAATTTATACACAAAAAAATAGCTTCCATATTGGCCATTATATGCTAACTATAGCAAATTTAAAGTCCCAAATATTCTTATCCCTCAAAAAGTTACTAGAATAACTTGCTGATGACATCAAGCCTAGGGGTAAAGTTAATGTTCCAGAGGGTCAGCATGCTATCCAGAGGGACCTGGACAGGCTGGAGAAGTGGGCCCAGGTGAACCTCATAAGGTTCAACAAAGTCAAGTGTGGGGTCTTGCACCTGGGTTGGGACAATCCCCATTATCCGTACAGGTTAGGAGATGATGTGCTGGAAAGCAGCCCTGAGGAAAAGGACTTGAGGGTACTTGTGGATGAGAGGCTGGACACAAGCCACAAATAAGCATCTGCAGGCCAGAAGGCCAACTGCATCCTGGGCTGCACCAAAAGCAGTGCGGACAGCAGATCAAGAGAGGTGATTCTGCCCCTCTACTCTGCTCTGGTGAGACCTCACCTGGAGTGCTGTGTCCAGCTTTGGAGCCCTCAGCACAAGAAGGACATGGACCTGTTGGAACACGTCCAGAGGAGGGCCACAAAAATGATCAAAGGGCTGGAGCACCACTCCTATGAAGACAGGCTGAGAGAGTTGGGCTTGCTCAGCCTGGAGAAGAGAAGGCTCTGGAGGGATCTTATAATAACCTTCCAATACCTGAAAGGTACCTATAAGAAAGCTGGGGAAGAACTGTTCACAAGGGCATGTAGCAATAGGACAAGGGGTAATGGTTTTCAACTCCAAAAGGGGAGATTTAGGTTGGATATTAGGAAAAACTTCTTCAATATGAGGGTGGTAGATCACTGGAACAGGCTTCCAGAGAGGCAGTGGAGGCCTCATCCCTGGAGATATTCAAGGTCAGGCTTGATGGGTCTCTGAGCAACCAGATACAGTGAAGCTGTCCCTGCTTACTACAGGTGGTTGACCAAGGACTTCCAGCCTTACACATTCTATGATTCTAACTTCATTCCTCTACCAAAAATAATGTGCCTGAAAAACCTGTTTCCATGAGTTTCAATCTGTAGCTGCCTTTCCCATATTCTGTATAAAAAGGAAACCCAAAACTTAATTCCAGAGCCTATTGATTTATGAACACATATCAGTAAAAAATGTTTCTTCTGAACTGTAATCTTTGTTCCTTTAGGAAGTTACATGATTACTAGGCAGTCTAAGCACGTCAATGTGTGAGATTGTTAGAGGGAAACTGCACTTGATTCTAGACCTTAGCTGTGCCTTCAGATACCAGTAGCCTTTCTTAGTGATGCAATGTTTAACTACAAAAATTCATCTCAAAACCCCTTCATTAACACTTTCCTGTTTCACTTCTTGAGAAGTATGCTGTTCTGCTGCAAACACATGACCTGTTAGGTCTTATTTAACTGCAGTGTTACAAGTCAAAGTCTACAGACTTTTTCAATAAAGCCTCTAATTTATAAATTAACAATAACTAATCCTTTTCAGTGTACAGGGAAGAAAATCAGGTGATAACAAGCCTTTCAATTTTACTACAATATAATTGGAATAAACTGGTGGAGGAAAATGAATATAAACTCAAAACCTGTTAAGTGTTCAAGCTTATATGCTTAAGTCCTCTGCTTAGAATGCATTCTTTTTACATAGGTATTTTTAAAATTTATTATGATCTTACACTAGGTTTTGGGTTTTTTAATCAACCTCGCCCCATGAGATGCTGTGACTTGGGCACTTGGGTCAGCGATCCTTGTCAGGGTCCAGGAGCTGCTCAGCAACAGTCTGAAGGAGTAAGTAGAGAGGTGTGTTCTACTGGACAGGTACCATGAGTACTAATTACCACATGAAAACAAGCTTCAGACATATTTATGGAAGATGTCTATAGCCCAGAGAAGCATCTGATGACGATCCATTTTTTTTTTCACTTTGAACTTCCCAAAAATGCAGTGAATTTTTTTAGAAGTTTGGCTTAGTGATATACTGTCTGTGTGCAGCAGCTTTGCCTTTTTTTAGGGAGATTTTGGAGGCTCACATTCAAAATGGTACATCTTACAGCTAATGGAGACAGCTGTGACCGTATGCTGCCAGCCACTAAAAATCAGCAGTTAACACATCACTGTGCACAAGATGCCACAATTACTCTTTATATTATGCAACTGAAAGTGGCATCTACTAGCTTTTTAGTTTTGACCATTGTAGTCATAAAGAGACCATTCTTTTCTTGTGAAGAAGTATAAAAGTACATTATGCATAATACTCATCCATTAGTGTCCAATAATTAACACTTTGCTCTTTCTTTATATCTGTATAAGGACTTTTTTTCCCCTGAGTTTTTGCAGCGCCCTACTGAGACAATCATAGCTACCATTTAGAAAAGCATCAAACTAAGGTTTTATTACTTTAATTTTCCAGACAAATTACATGATGGTAAATTGCAGCACATGGAAATACTTTCTGAAAGATGCAAAGGGAGGCAGACTTTATATTTTGATGAAATGAGCTACTTACATCTCCAAATGAAAGGCTTGTTTTGTGCTACAGCCTATTGCTTGCTTTAACTGCTTATATATGTTTCCAGTATTTTAAATTATACGATGTACAGCTATAGTCGAACCATAAGATGCACAAATTAAACTGGTAAATATCATAATGAATTCAAAATGCCAGTCACAGCAGCAAGTTTCCCAGCCTGCCAAACCCTTTTGCTTTAAACTGAATGTCAAAGCTTTATCTATATTTGTTCTTGAATGCACTGCAGGAGTGCAATGCATTCTTTATTTGCAAACTGTAGGAAATTTTCTGAGTAAATACATAAATTGGCAAAATCTACCCTAATGGAAAACCTATTATTTTAATTACTAGAGGATGGTGTACACTTTCACTCCAGACTTTTTTGAATTAGTAATTAATGGCTTCATCATGAAAAGCATTTATTGTTTTTGTGTCAGGGAATTCAAATGAAGATAACTCATTTTAGAAAATGTTCAACATTACCCCAGCCTTATCAAAAGGACAAACAGTACCATATGGGAACGAGGGGGCAGGATGCAGGTTTAGAAACAATTGAAGCCAGAGAAAACTTAACTGTGAAATAAGATACAGAAATGTTTCTGACTATTGGTATTAATGACTGTTTATTGTGAAAACTTTGTGTTGCCAAGAAATAGGGGTCATCTTCATCAGTAAACTAGATCCAAAACTTGTTTGCTGGAGGAAAACAAAAACAAAAAGCAGCACAGCAGAAAAGCATAAGGAAATAAGGAACTTGATTAGGAGGCATGTCAAGCCCTGGATATTGTCACAAAGCAACTACCCAGGTTTCCTTTACAGATACCAACCAATTTTCAGTGGTGCTAGTTTAGAGCCTGTCCTTTTAACTGCATACCCTCACTCCAAGCAGCATCAGAGCCCACTCCAGCAGGAGTCTTGAAATTATTGTGGGTAGCTGTCACTTATTTGGTTTTGCTTCCTCCAGAGAGAAGAAAAAAATTATTCCATTTTATCAAATTCATTGAACTCACTTTAAATACTAGCCAAGCATTAAATGTGAACTGCAAGTTTATCCTTATAAAGCAAAAAGCTATATTCTGGCTTGCAAAATGGAAAGCATCTGTAAAGAAGAGCAGCATTTAAGGAAAAAAAAATAAAAAGTGTGAGAAAGCAGAATCTCAAAATCTACCTGAAATCAGTTTATTCTTCCAACTGCTGTTCAGGGCTTTGCTGAGATTGTTCTCAGACAAGTACTTCAGGAACCAACCCAAAAATACCCTGCCTTTGCAGCAGTTGTTAAGATTTTATGATGTATGGACCCCTATGAATTTTTCAGCAGATAAGCAGCTTTTTTGAAACAAATCTAATAGGGCTATATTTTAGTTACTTCTGTAGACCCTTTAGGAATAGTTAATGCAAATTTTTCACTAAAATGTTGGTTTTTAAAGTAGACTCCTGCCCGGGGGTTTCAGTTCCTTATTCAAACCTGAGGTTTTTCTTGTAGCTACTAAGCTGGAGTCAGTTCTTAGTGCCCAGAAACTTTCTGTTGTGGGCTGTTTATGATTTTTTTGTTTTGTTTGCATATTTATTTTTATATGTATAAATTTGGAGTCCCTTCTTGTGATTTATACCCTGAAAATAAATATTCTCTGAGGATCTTTAAATTACTGACCCTGTTACACATTTTTACCTTTTTCTCTTCTAAAGCCAGCTAAATTTCAGATCTTTGTTTAACATTATGCATATTTTTCCAAACAACAGTCCTTTTTTTTTTTTAATAAAAGTTTGATAGGTGGGGTTTTTTGTCTCTCTGTTTATGAGTTCACTTTTAGAAGTCAACACAGAACTCATTCCTACAGGTCTCTAGTTTTAGGATGTCCCAAGTGACAGGCTTACCTGTAATGCCTGTCCAAAGAAAAGCTTTGTTGTTAGCCCTTGTAGTACAGGTGGTCATTTTCCACCATCAGAGTGAAATGGTAGAAATACATTCTACAATAACCTTTTTTCTCTGTATTTGATTCATACTATGATTTAAAACTTTGTTCTGTTACTTGTCCAGCAGTGATGTTGAAACAGAAGGTAAACCCAAAATGCAGACTGCGGTTACATGGTTGCTTTTTTAATGTGTACGATGACAGAGAAGACTTAATATATTGTACTCTTTAAACACAAAGAGAAGGAATAACACCCTGTTGTTTTAAGCAGAAATCACCATGTGTAAAGATATGCCTGGAGGAATAGATAGAGACTATAAAATTAGACAAACGTTGTGCACAGAGAACCTAAGGAACAGCTTCTCTTCCCGAAAGCCTCATTTTCCAAGGTAGTGTATGAGAAGCTATTTCTGTATTTATGTGTCTTGTCTTGTCTATGTCCTTAATTTATCATGACTCCAGCACTAAATGATGAAAGACAAGTATCTTCCATAAAGGCAAGAAATGTAGATGTGATACAGAAAATGATGGATTTAACAAGTAGCTGAGATGTGATAAAGTAACAAGCCAGAGAGCTCACTTCTTTTTTTGTTCTGCACCAGAAAATGAGCAATCTTTGTACTACCCTAATTAGATGCAAGTGCAGTAGATCCTATTTTACAGGATGCCTACACTATCCTACTCTCTGGAATATTTTGCTTTCTCTGCTGATTTGTTTCAGATACAGTGCCCAAAGATTTTTTTTTGCCACATGGATCCCCAAATCCATGTGCTTTGTGAATTGTGTGGTAAACTCATGCTTCAGTAAAATCAGCCAGTTCACACACTATCACAGGACCACAATAATTTTTGCCTGATTCAGAGACAGATGTTTTCTCTAGTGGACTTTCAGAAAATATGTCCTACACATTGCATTAATCCACATCTCCCTTACCATGATGCATTAATTCCTGGAATGATTGACAAGGATGAACAATGCTGAATGTATTATTTGGTCATCCTTCTGTCTAAATGATTTTGCCTGATGCCCAAACTTCAAAATTCTGGGCAGTTAGATTGCACAGATGGCCTGGCTTGAACCATCAAGGAGCATGGGGTGAGGGAAACTGTAATTCTAAATACACCAGTAATGTGACAAACCTTATCAGTCATATTTCCTTTAATTTGAAAAAAAAACCAACAAACCAAATCAAAACAACCAACACCCCCCACACACCCAAAAAACCCTCCACAACCCCAAACAAACAAACCCCCCCAAACAACACTGTTAGACCAACTGGAATTATCCTCTAATTACTGATAGTGCTAATTTGACCAAGATCTGCTATGATTTAAACATATGCCTGGTGGTTAGGAAATATGATAATTTGATATTTTCACATAAAACTTTTCTGATACCATATTTCAGTGCCATATTTTTTTTATGTTTTACAAAGAATATGTAAGAAAAAATATATGAAAAATACACAATAATTACATTACGTAGTTTATGTGGTTGAAAATATATGGATACAAAAAAAAAAGTGTGTAGATTTTTTCCATGTGCATATCTGTGTGATTTTTTAATTGAGTACATACTTAACCAAAGAGAAATTAGACTCTGTACGATCCTAATTACAGGGCTACTACATCTAACTAAGTGCCTAAATTCAAACATCTTGAATTAATCAACCTTCATACACTGCGTATTTGAACAGATTTTCTTACCATGACTGTGTTTTTAAATGTAATGAATCAGCTGCCACATCACATTGCTCAGGTTCAGTGTAGAAAACAAAACCTGTTTAAGGGTGGAACAACACCTCCTGGACACTGAGCCATGCTGATTCTTGAGTGGTTTGCTATGTGGTGGTTTCTAAATGATTCCTAGACCAACCTGAGAACGTTATGACTACCTCAATTTCTCCTCTGTGTGAACTAGAAAAGGCATCTGGAATACATATATTTACTAGCACATTCAGAATAGCAGCTCCTGGCCTTGGGATATATGGGTGGCTTGTGACCCATCGTATAATGTGCTGATGCTTTTTATAATGTCCTCATGGACTATTTTGCATTTATGAACCAAAAGAAGGCGGCTGTGATTTTTAATACGTTTTTTTGTTTCCCCCAAAGTATAAAAGAATTTAGGCTTTTTTTTTTCCTGCTAAAAGGACACAGTTATTTAGAGTCTAATCTACATGCAGAATCTGATTTTTCTTCCCAGTAAATGAAGAACTGAGTTCAGACAATACAAACAACATTCAGTTAATATTAAGTAAAATATAAACTTTTTTAGTGATCAGAAGTGTCATTAAATATGTATTTACATGGCTTTTCTAAAATATTCTTAGTACAAGTATAGTGATGTATTATACATGCAAGATTTATGACTGTTGTGGTTTAACCTGGCAAGCAACTATAAACAAGCACACAGCCGTTTCCTCACTTTCCCCCTCAGTTGGATGGGGAAGAGATAAAAGCAGTTTAATAGGACAGAAAAGAAAGAAGAAAACAACAATAACAACAACAAACCAACAACAATAATAATAGAATACAAGTGATGCACAGCACAATTGATCACAATGTGCTGACAGATGCACAGCCAGTTCCTCAGTGATGGCCCTCCTTGGCCAACCTCCGCCAGCTTACATACTGAGCATGACATCATATGGTATGGAATATTGCTTTGTTCAGATGTGGTCAGCTGTCCCGGCTGTGTCTTCCTGTGCAGCTCCTGCAGAAGGCTCATGCCTCCTTGCTGGCAGGGCCTGGGAACCCAAAAAGTCTTTCACTTAATTGCAAACACTGCTTAGCAACAACTAAAACATCAGCCTGTTATCAACACTATTTTCATACTAAGTCCAAAAAATAGCACCATACCAGCTGTTAGGAATGAAATTAACTCTATCCCATCCGAAACCAGGACAGCGATGAAAACAAAATTACATTTTCTGTATATTTGAAATTGAAATGTGTTTCTTTTACACTGAATCAGGAAGACAAATCTTCATGGGTTTATAGTCTTTAAAAATAGTGAAAAGAAGGATCTGCCCCTACCCCAGTAACTCATTGACAACAATGTCACATCTGAAGTGTTAACTGGGGGGTGAAACCTGGGGTTCATGTCATCAATGGGCACCATCAACAATGGAAATGCTTGTCTGGTCTCAGGATGCCATTGAGCTGTGTGTGCTGTGCTGGAGCATTGTCTTCTGCTCAGGCACAGTGCCAATGCATCTATGTGGCCTCTGGTTTCCTAGACCAGTACACATACTGCTTTTTGTTAGAGATTACCTAAAAAGAAATAAGTAGGATCTACTCACAACATTCCTACAGTGTAAAGAAATAGTATAATCATATTTTCTTTTCCTTTCTTTTTCTGCAAGCATATTGGAATAATTCAAAGGAGATACTCTCTACTTATTGTCAGTTGTGACTACAGGACTGAGATTTGGAAAAGACCAGCTGACTCAGTCTAGCTGTCTATATACTTAAGCTTATGGAGGTGATATAACTGTCATGTATAGAGAGAGGAAGGTTTCTCCTCCTTCAACCCACTGATATGAGGAAAAAGCATAACACTGCTAGTAATTTAATTTTGGAACATATCTAATTCATTAAAAATTAAAATCTGCATTTAGGTAACCAAGTTGCAATGACCCTTTTGAAATTAAAGCTTTTTTTTTTTTTCTGTTTCTTGCACCAAAACATGATTTTTCAATCACCTTTTCTCAAATACTGTACATCAGATCCTGGAATGGAAGCTGTTACCCCTTTTGATGCATGTGAGCTCCTTGAGGATACCAGGTATTGATTCTGTTAAAGACATTAGTACAAGAAAGAAAAAAACCTCACCCTGTTATTTGTCTTTCTTCTCTTTGTTCCATCTGCTGAGATGAGACACACACAAGCTCTGTTTCTACCTGCTTGTAGTTGCCAGCCCAGTAACAGGTATCTGGGTTGATGACAGAGTACAGGGCTACTGTAAGTGGAAATTTTTTTCTTATTTTCTCATGTTTAAAGACTCTGTGACAATGCATCCTGGTTTTCCCAGATGCCAGTAATCTATTCCTTCTTCACTTTTGGGAGCAGAATCCACAGTTCTGAGGGGCTGTTAGAGGGGATGGAGCAGAACTGATGAGAAAATCAGACAATCAAGATATGGACTGGAAAATCTCCATAACAGTGCAGCCTGCAGTGCTTCCATGAATGCATTACCTGACAGATACATTTAATTTTCTTTTTGAAAGGGTTTCTTGGATCATTTCTTCATACCACAGAGTACCTTCATTGTAGTTCCATTAATAGAACTGCAAAGACCAAAAATGAGCAAATTAGTTTTATTCTATTTCCGTGGTGGAAATGCTCAGTCACACTGTCTTACACGACTTTTTGGGAAGCTGGGTTAAAGGTGGGATCTGTCATTATTCACAAAATTACTGTGTCCGTAAAGGAGCCTGATCAAAAGAGTAAGGAGAGAGAATACAACGTAATGAAGAACCCATTGTAGAGCGTCAGCTGAGGAAGGTTTGCTTCTATGCAGAAATTGTATTTGTTTTCTTCTAATCCTGCTCATTCACAACTTGCATCTGTTGATAATTCAGACTGCCAGACATTTCCCTTGGTACTGCAATTCTTTGGAGCTTTGAAAGGTATAAAAACCTCAAAATTTTCTAGCTTCCTTTCCTAAGCCTCAATTAATCCTTTTGCAGTTCCTTGAATATATGACATGGAAAAGTAAGTGTATCGCTCTAGTTTGTCTGAATGAATTAGAAATAACGTCACTAATGAAAACTAATGACTTTTAGTAGTTCTGATCTGCTAAGAACTGAATCCTTTGCTAGCGAGTAACCATTGAGTTATGTGTGCTAAGAAAGCCTTATGTTTAGAATTTCACAAAAGTTAATTCTCAGGCTATATATAGAATCACTATTTCACAGTGAGATTTATATTTGTGGCTGTTTTCCTGTGAGAATTTAGCTGACATTAGTACCGTGTGTCAGTAAAGAGGTACTTGGGAGAAAACCAGGGAACTCTAAGGGATGTGAGGTGTGGATAGAGGTGCTGGGCAAGCTGGTGCCCTGGGACAGCTGGTGCTGCCCCAGTGCAAGGAGTAACATCAGTGCTTAATTGCTCAGGGAAATACCTTAGCCCGGATTACCAAAATGTTGCTATTGAAAACTGAAGTCAGCATTCACAGTCTTTGTGTAGATGAAGAGCAAAGAAAAATGTGGTGTTCCAGAGGTTTGAAATGCATTTCATTAAAAGTTTGGAAGATAACAGGCCTATTAAAAGACAGTCAAAGTGCAAGACTGTCATAAACTGTCCTAAATGACACCTCCCTTCCCCAGCTAAACCATATGAGTAGTGACGACTTTTCTGCCTGATCTGCTTTCAACCCAAAGGCATGTTTAGCCCCTATCAGAGCTCTACTGGACATCTGCCAGAAAGAACACCTACAAGTGACTCTTGACATGTGTTTCCCCATCCCTGTCTGCTTTTGCTCCTCCATCGTTTGCTGACTCAGCTTGTGTTCCTAAGCTTGCACTGATCACTGGTGCTCACAGCTGTCAGCACACATGGGTTTAAGGCTGTTATGCTCATCTGCAAATGCATTTCCCTGGTAGATCATTAGCAACCAGGGCCCCCTGTCAGTGCTGTGCTAGCATTACACCTGGATCAACCCTTTCTTGATTGTGTAGAAATGAAAATGCCAACACAGAAATTGGTGAAGGTACCTGCAGTTTGCTGTAGACAAATGCAGAAGCTGAAGGCAGCACACAACCCTGAGTGGCAGACCTTGGTATGCACAACAAATGTTGAATTGCTTATGACAAGTGAATAGTCAAAGGGCCTGATTGTGTGTGGCATCAGCAAGGGAAAGGACAAATAAGTTTGCTCATCTGTGTCCAAACTCATGTTAAGGCATATATGGACTGCTGAAAACTCAGATAGCTGAGACTGTTGGATTAGCGTAGCGGTGTTATTTCTGGTGTGCTCAGATCAGAAACTGATGCAAACTGACAAGCACTGTGTTTGCCTGTAAGGGCTGATATCTTCAGTTATTTTAGTTAGCTTAAGTGAGCTCTTCTCCACATATTTGCATCACTGTCCTACGCCTTACTTAGGGAGCACTGGGACACAAATTGAAGAAGTGGGTTTATTAATGATAGTTATCTCTAATGCTTCTGTAGGAAACTTACACTAGCAGAACATGAAAAATGAGATGTTTCTCTCAGAATATCAGATGTTGCAGCCATTACTTGACCTCTTGATGAAGGTGACTAATCTGTATATAATTATGGGAACCAGAATAGATGTCTCTGGCAGTAACACTGTGTTGCAGGTATGCAGTACAGTGGTCTCCATGGCCCTGACCCAGCACATACCCTAGCCAAATACTAACTTCCTCTAAAGGTAAAGCCTGCATGTGCACTATACACTGGCACAGACTAATTTCCTCTGAAAAAAAATAAAGGCAGAGGATGGAGGAAAGAAAGCAGTAGTGCTATCTGGGCTGGATGAACAGAGATACCTGGACTATGAGGGAAAGTACTGTAAAGCACACCTACCCCTAAATATTATCAGAGCTTTAAGTCACATGTAAATAATCTGTCATGTACATGACTTGGTCACTTCAGCAGAAAAGCAAAGAAGACAACACACTGCAGTGACTGCAGTATGAAAACTGAACTACAGAGTTGCTGAGAAACCTCATTCATCAATCAATAGAGGTGGTGAAGATAAATGTAACTGAATACACCCATTTTTCTGGGAGCAGCTTCATCTGCTGTGTCATCAGACATTCTACTGTTTGTGAAATATTTTATAACAGTGACAAGCACACTAAATAACAAATCCTATCCTTAACCAGGTGAAACTAGTTTAAGGAGCCATTCAATGTTCTGTGGACCACCACATCATCTGATACCTCTGAAGATAAAAATGGTGCAAAGTTGATACATGGTGCCTGCGTGTGGAACTTTTGGGTCAATCTGGAGCAGGTGGAGAGGATCGGATGAATCCGCTGTCAGAGTAAGACAATGTATTTGTTGCAGTGCTGATACACCGCTGCAAAGCTCTTTGCACAGGGCTTTGGTGGAGTCCAATGTCCCGTCTGTGGTCCATATTGTTTTTTCCTCATGTTTCAAGGACATCAACATAGTCTTTCACAGTTGCCATCCTCAATTCAGTCAGTGGCGCTTGTCTAGGGAAAACATTTGTATGGCTTAAAGGAGTGGCTACACGGAGCCTGAAGATCAGGAGGATCAAAAAGGAACCAAGATTGACCCACTAAAACACAAGACCCAAATCTTCACTTATCTCAGAAAAGATGAGAAGACAGTTGCCCAAAACTCCAGTACAGAACTTGGTAGAGTACAAAATCCTTGAGTATTCAAATAGGTGCAAAACTCAGCTTCACATGATTAACGGGAAAAGTTTAATTTGTCATTTTCTTTTCAGCATTTTTATAGCAAATTATATATAAAGTGTGAATTCAGCTCCTTACCTAGGAAGTGGTACTGGGAACAGTGATGCTGTAAAAGGTAATGAGGGAGATGAGAAAACCAAGTTCAGAGGCAACTCTCAGATTAATTCAATAATGTTGACTGAATGATAATTCAAATATGTTGACTGTGATCAAAAGCAGTCCTAACGATCTCAGACCTTATTGGTTGACTGAATTTCACAAAACATCACATTGGAAACTTTCATATGAAACATCAGACAGTCAGTTTAAGATGGAATAGCATCCTTGCACATGGTTATCTGAGTTTTGGCATGTACAAATAAATGCACTCACAGATTTCACAGTACAGAAGTTGTTATGGAAAAGGAAAGAAAACAACAGCAAAGACATAACTGCAGTGGGAGGAGAAAATGTACAGATTTGTGTACAAAATGTACCACGACACGCCCTGATTTAACACTTGTTCAACCATCATGACATCAATGAGGCTTCAGCAGTCAATGAAAGGGGCTGCAAATAAGTCTTGGCCATGTGCAAGTGGATAGTAAAATTCAATTTCATCCCCTGCCTTCTGTGGAGAAAAATGGTTCCAGTCACCCAGTAAAATATTCATGATTTGCTTTGACTGCAAATTTTTCTCTAATTATTAGACATTTCTATGCCATTATTTGATATCTAACCCTTTTGAAGATTCACATCCAGATATAATCTTGACCAACATCAGCTAGAGTTGGCCCAGGCTCCAGATTGTCTGGCATTCAAAGCAAATTGGTTACTATGCATTTCCTGCTTCTGCACAAATTGAAATACTTTTTATAACTATTGCCTTTTGTGATTTTCTTATTTGTCTCAGTTAAAATTGTTATGATTTGAAATTAAATTGTCATTTATCACTCTCCTTCATATATCATAAAGTAACTCAATCTGAGTGCTCAGACTTTATTTAAAGGTAATGCTAGCCCAGTAACATTTCAATAATTGTGATGTTTAAAACTCGCTTTTTACCTGTCATGGAGCAGAAGATGCCATTAGAGTGCACATAGAAATGTAGGCATATTTTTCATATTGGAATTACTATTATTTTTAAAAAATGCAGATCATTGTAAAACAAGGATAGAATGTCACACATGAGATAAAATTATTTTATATATGTAAATAGAGATACAAAACATTCTCAGAAAAGCTAAGTTATTAATCAAAAAGTCACAGGAAAAAGTAATACAATTCTTTTTTTCCCTTATGGCAGAAATACATCAAGTTCGCCACAGGAATGCAGTAAGATGCCCTTTGTTGGGGAATTCACACTAATTTCCAGCTACATGTTCAACTGAAACAAGATTTTATGCACTTCCTTAAATAGTTTCAGATTGTTTTAATTCCTTCTAGCAATATTACCTAAAAGCAAAACATCAAAGCAAAACATTAAGTCTATTGCTAAGATTTCATCCTCCTTGTTTTATCTATTGCAAGCAAGGGAAACAGACTTTTAACTAGAAAGAGCAAAATAGTCAAACTAATGATGTGTAACATGCCAAACAAATCAAACATTGTAAGAACTACATTTTTAGCAATCTCAGCTTCCAGTAATTGTAGGTATCATTGGTAACAGTAAGGACTTCTTTCTAATCGAACGTAAAAGCTGACGTAGCTATTTTAAGCAGTCCTTAAAATTGCTCATTTATTCCATTATATGTTTAGCATAGGCAAATGAACAACATTAGGAGGTAATAATTTACTAGCCACTCCTGCATCCATGGGCTATCATGGGTGCCTTCAGGTCATGCAGGATCTCCTGCCCTGCTTTTGATTACTTCTGGTCCAGACTTGCCATGTGTCTGGACTGCTTATCACATCTGATGTGTGACTGCTCTCTGGTTCAGGGGAATCCTTTATGGAATTATCCTAAAATCTTATCCTTAAATTCTGCAGTGTTACTCTTTCTGCCTACCCACCCTTTTCTTCTGTACAACAGAAGAAATGACCTGCTATTCCTAATTCTGCATGCTTCCTTATGTCTACCTCATTTACCATCTGTTTTCCTTTACACAAACAGGATAAACTGAGTGTTCTGCAGTGCTGGGGTATCTGGTGAGATTCAGATTGAAAACATGGGCATCACCTTGCCACAGCTGCTTGATTCAAGTCTGAAATTTTAGGTGTGCAGAATTGGAATAATTCTGACTGATTTTAAAGGACCATGGGAATAAAGCACCAATCACCTATGTTCTGGTTAAAATAACTCTCTTCAAGCTGTTGTAGCACTATGAAAAGGAAGAAAAGGTACAGAGAATAAAAAAGATTAGGTGATAGCAAAACTGTAAAGGATTGCTCTAAGAGGTATTTCTAACATTTACAGAAACACATCTACTCTTAAAGGTTAAAAAAATACAGAATCACAGTCACAGAACGGTAGGGGTTGGAAGGGACCTCTGGAGATCTTATGGTCCAAACCCCCTGCCAGAGCAGGATCACCTAGAGCAGGCTGCACAGGACAGCATCCAGGCGGGTTTTGAATATCTTGAGAGATGGAGACTCCACAACCTCTCTGGGCAGCCTGTTTCAGTGTCATAATCCTATTAAAGGGGACTCTATTAAAAAAGCACAGACATACACTGACAATTGAATAGATGTTGGTCTTATTAAATCTTTACTATTATAATGTAACACCAGAACATCTATCAAACCTTTACTTGCTGGAGTTGTTCACTTCCCTGATTCTTTGCAGCAGATACCATAGGAAAACTCACCTGAAAATGTATGTCCTAACAAAATCTGTAATTGCTGAAGCTAGAAGTAAAACTCTCCTTTCCCAAAGTTTCTCCTCCTCTATTGTCCCCATGTGATGTTTTACCAGGGTGAAATCTTCTTAGGAATGCAATATGGTCCCCATGCTGAGTCCTTTGGAGAAGTCACTTCTTGCTGTGAGACCACGACAGGGCCTAAAACATCCAGCCCTGTTTAGATTAGTGTGATGAAGGACAATAAAATTCACAGTGAATTGCTGTGCTACAAGGTGAAGGCAAACAGCATAATTTGACCAGACAACATGGTAACTGCTTATCACTGAAAACCTGAAATAAGAGTACATAAACCACAAATAAAAAGGAAACTTGATTATCCTTCTTTGCCCTTTTCTATGTGGCATGGTCAATTGGAAGCAACATAGTCATGGTGCTAAACAAAAGCCGTGTGTTATCCAGCATGTGTGTGGCAAAGATTGTGTTGGCGTAGTTCACAGTGCTGTCCTTCCTTCTAATATGTGTTCTGGACATTCAGGGTGGCAAATTTCTGATTAAGATTAAGATCTTTTTAAAGTTGGTAAGTAAAACGTTTTGCAGACCTTTTACTGGCCTTGCACAGAGGCATGAACCTCACCCTGAGGCTGTGGTTTGGCAGTATGTTAAATCTAAATTTAGAGCTCCTGGCACCAGGTCAAAAAAGCTGCATTGAAAAAATGCTAACATTTTGGCAGGCTTCCTGGGAGATCTGAGACATCTGTCCATCCCATCCTAACTTTGGGTTTAGTCAGTGCTAAGCAGATCGATCGATCGGTACTGAGCATACCTATCTATGCTCAGTACCACGTGAGCATGATGTCATGATTCCTCACTGAGGCTTGTGGATAGCAACATCCTTCTCTCAAAGTTGGAGAGGTATGGATTTGATGAGTTGACTGTACAGTGAATAAGGAATTGGCTGGATGGTTGCATCCAGGGGATGGTCATCAATGGCTCCAAGTCCAGATGGAAGACGATGATAAGTGGAGTTCCTCAAGGGTCTGTGCTGGAACCAGTACTGTTTAATATCTTTATTAATGATATTGACAGTGGGATTGAATGCACCCTCAGCAGATTTGCTGATGACACCAAGCTGAGTGGTGAAGTTAATGTGCCAGAGAGATGGGATGCCATCCAGAGGGACCTGGACAGACTGGAGAAGTGGGCCCAGGTGAACCTCATGAGGTTCAACAAAGCCAAGTGCAGGGTCCTGCACCAGGGTTGGGACAATCCCTGTTATCCATACAGGTTAGGAGATGATGTGCTGGAAAGCAGCCCTGAAGAAAAGGACTTAGGGGTACTTGTGGATGAGAAGCTGGACATGTGCATCTGCAGCCCAGAAGGCTGACTACATCCTGGGCTGAATCAAAAGAAGTGTGACCAGGTGTGATGGTTTCACCTTGTCTGGAGGCCAGATGCCCACCAAAGTCACTCTATCACTCCCCTTTTCAAATGGACAGGGGAGAAGATTGAGAGACTTAGGGTCGAGATAAGGACAGGGAGAGATCAGTCTGCAATCAGTGTCATGGGTAAAACAGACTCAACACAGAATAAAGGAAAGAAACCTCTCTAATTTATCACACTGCACTGCACACACAGTGACACCAGAGTCGGGTAATGAGAAGTGTGACCAGATCTTAAAGCATCTCCCCTTACCCCTCCTTTCTTGGCAGACTTCACTTCAGTCATGATTTTGCTCCCTTCTTCCCACCCCCTCAATGTGGCACGGGGAGGGCAGCGACTGGGGGAATGGGGGTTTTGGTCCTTTATTGGTACTGAAAGAGAACATGATCAATTTTAAAAGCTAAGAAGAGATCAAATTGTTCTACATCTTCCTCTGACATCTATGGAAAGGTATGGTCAAGCTGAAAAAGAGGTTTTTGGTTAGGAACACTTTCTCTGTTTTGAATTGAAAAGAGAGAATATGCCCGGTTATAATTTTTCACAGAAGAAAACCAAATACAGAGCCCTTCCTTTTGGTTTTCTCCCAGACATAAATGAAGTATGTTACTAAACTCTGTTGTGGCTGATGTTGGAGCCAGAGTGGGAAAATCCTTTTTCATTCATTCTCCAGCCATTTTCAAGCACTTCTGCTCAGAAACAGAGAAGAAAATTGACTATAATGAATGGTAAACCATTTGTGCAGCATTTCTAGTGATCACTGTATTACTATTTATATAGCAAAACATGTTCAATGATGCTTAAGGCATATTGCTTATCTGGAAATACACAATAACAATTGAATGATAGATCAATATAGAGTGTTTTAGCTATTTATAGCAGGTGCCCTAATGATGCCCATTCCAGCTCCACTGAATGATTTTCAGTGTGTAGAAGAATTCCCCAGTTTATGTATAATTTCTCTAAAACTTGACTTTAGTGAATTAAGTGCCACTATTCTGCAGGATAGTAATCTCTACTTTTTTTTTTTTCTTTCTGAGCTTCAGATGTTTCCTGCAGATGATATTCTAAAATTCAGATTTGAACCCAAACTTTCATCACTGATAAAAGGAACATGATTGAAAATGTGGGCCTCCTCCAGAATAGCATGAGAGACCTGGTTACCCAGGATATGGAGAAGGCTGAGATACTCAATGACTTAGTCTTCATCAGCAAGTGCTCCAGCTACACTGCCCAAGCCTCTGAAGGCAAAGGCAGGGACTAGGAGAATGAAGAACAACCACCCACTGTAGGGGAAGATCAGGTTTGAGACCATCTAAGGAACCCGAATGTGCAGAAGTCCATGGGACCAAATGGTTGGCTCATGAGGAAAATGGCAAATGCAGTGGACAAGCCATTTAGCATCATATCTGAGAAGCTGTGGCAGTTCGGTGAAGTTCTAACTGGCTGGAACAGGGGAAACATAATCTCTGTTTTCCAAGAGGAAAAAAAGAAAGACACGGGGAACCACAGTCCAGTTAGTCTCACCTCTGTGAAAGCCCATCAAGATCATGGAGCAGATCTTCACAGGAACTGCTAAGACACATGGAAAATAAGGAGGTGATTAGTGTCAGCCAATATGGCTTCACCAAGGGCAAATCATGCCTCAAAGATTTTGTGACCTTCTACAATGAGGTTACAGCATTGGTGGATGAGAGAAGAGTGACATATCATCTAGCTGTAATAGTGAAAACATTTGACACTGTCCCTCACAATATCCTGGTCTCAAAACTAGAGAGATGTGGATTTGATGGATTGACCACACATTGCATAAGGAATTGGTTGGACAGTTGCACTCAATAGCTTACTGTCCAAGTGGTGACCAGTGACAAGTGGTATTACTCAGGGGTCGATACTGGGACAGATGCTTTTTTACATCTTTGTTGAAGACAGACAGTGGGATTGAGTGCAGTCTGAGCTTGCCAATGACATCAATCTGTGTGGTGGAGCTAACATGCCAAAGGGAAGGGATGCCATCTAGAGGGACCTTGACAGGCCTGAGATGTGAGCCAGCACAAACTGCATGAAGTTCAACAAGGCCAAGTGCAAGATCCTGCACATGGGTTGGGGCAATCTCAAGCACAGCTATAGGCTGGGCAGACAATGGATTGAGAGAAGTCCTGAGGATGACTTTGGGTTGTTGATTGATGTAAAGCTCAACACAAGCCAGCAATGTGTGTCTGCAGCCCAGAAAGCCAACCACATCTGAGGTTGCATTAAAAACCAGCATGAACAATAAGTTAAGGGAGATGATTCTGCCCTTTTACTCTGCTCTGGTGAGACCTCATCTGGAGTACTGTGTCCAGCTCTGGGGCCTCCAACATAAGAAGGATGTGGAGCTGTTGGAGTGAGCCTGCAGGAGGGCCATGAAGATGATCAGAGGGCTGGACCACCTCTCCTGTGAAGATAGACTGAGAGAGCTGGGTTTGTTCAGCCTGGAGAAGAGAGGCTTTGTAGCCACCTTATCACAACCTTTGATTACCTAAAGGGGATCTACAGGAAATATGAGGATGGACTGTTTATCCAGGAGTGTAGTGATATGACAAGGGTATATGGTTTTAATCTGGAAGAATGTAGATTTATATTAGATATTAGGAAGAAATTCTTCACAATGAGGGTGGTGAGGCACTGGAACAGGTTGCCCAAAGAAATTGTGGATGCAGGGCTTTGCAGAACATTGCTGCCTGCCTGGCAGAAGGGAAGAGTGGCCTGTGGTCAAACTGAGTGGTGCCACCTTGCTCACATCTGACTGGTGTGGCTGCTCATATACACGCATTTTACTTTAATTTTCAGGTATCATGGAGTAGTTATATTAACTCTATGCCTGAAGTAATCATATTTAAATTTTGTTTTAAAGGTGACACCCCACTGTTGGGATGCTTAATCCCAAATACTCCATTAACTGTGTTGTGTTTATAATAGTACCAAACCTGTTTTTTTAGCCTTTCTGTGTCCAGACTGCTGAGTAAGATGCCTTTGATCAGGTTTCAACATCCCCCTTAGTATTTGCTGAAGCAACACAAACTAATAAAGCTTTTCCCTTCTCCTCTAACATAATATTTGGGCCTGATATTAAGTGAATTTTAAAAGGAACTGAAAGTCAACTGGAAAGTTTTAGCTACTGACTTCAGGGCCTTTGGTGACATAGAAATTTGATGCCACTTTTCTCATCTCAATCCAGATGTGAGCTGGGAAGAAGCTTATTTATTTGGATCACCACCAACTCTTTTACCTTATTATAGTTACACAAGATAAATCCGATGCCATGTGCATATATTCTTAATTGAAAATCTGTATTAGATCCAACACTTTTTTGTTCCTTGTGCAAAGGACTTGGGATGTGTGGAAGCTTCTTGGTAGAAATTAAATTTTAAAGTAGCTAAAATTTTTGTTTCTGATTCAGCCTTTAGCTTTTGCTGTCAATTCTCACATTTCCACTAGGATCAGTGTGTCAATTTTTGAAACTTCAAATGCTCACAGAAAATCTTCACAATACCATTCTTGTTTCATGAAGCTGGTTTGTTTGGTTTTTAAGTAAGTACAATTTCTAGCAAAGTTTGAGGCTAATGTGATAGCCCTCCCCTCCCCCCAAACAACATACAATCTGAAACTGCAAAATTTTCTATTTTCAGGATCTTCTCTTAAAGTAGATGAACCTGGTCCAGACTTAATTTCTTGTCTGTGAAAAAAACAAATGACTCAGATAAAACTTTAAATGTTCTTGTTTATTGTTCACTGGTTGGGATTATTCGGGTAGAAAGACAATTTCCATGGTACTCACCTTCTCAATTGTTCATTACTTTGGCAGTCACATTTCTCTTCATTTGATGTTTTCCTTTTTTAGTTTAGTCCAGAGACAACCTTTTTTTCCAGCTAAGTCTTTTTGCTTATTTTTTTCTATCTTAAAAAAGAAAAAAATTCTATTTCTTCAATATATATGTAGATGTGTCAATTGCAAGCTGCCTACCTCATATCTGAAATAAAGGTTATTTCTGTTATTTTGTTAATTTCCCATGTCATAACAGATTAATGAAAAGATGATTGGGGAAATATGATTTAGTAATTCTGACTCTAAAAGCAATGACATTTTTCATGCTTTTTCAGCATCATCAGGAATTTCCATTAGATGTCCCTGCTTGGTACTGCGACAACTTATTCCCACTTAAGTCAACAGTGACATTGAATAGTAGCTGCTTGCAAAGTACCATTATCCTTATTTGCAGGAACTTTAGAAAGACAACATATTTTAAAGCATCTTCAGGAAATGGAGGCATGGCTATAATGGGAAAAAACAAAGCCTTTCCTTGCAGTGACAGGTATATATGTGAAATGCTTATATTTAAAATGCCCTCTCAGCTAGGCAGTGCTAAGACTAAAGTTCAGAACTGCAGGTCACTTTCATCTGCTATCTGTTAATGACATCTTTTATGGAGCCAGCTGCAAAACCAGCCATATTGTCTTTTGCTGGATCAGAGGGTTTTTCTGTCAGTAGTACACTCTTTCCAAGAGCAGACAAACTACAGGGCTGCATAGAGATGCATAGGGATGCACAGAGAAGGCCTGAGGAGGGGTCACCTGAATGCCCACAAATGAATCATTATATATCTAGAAAAAAGGGTGGGGATTCATCCATCTCCTTTGCACTGTGTAACTGGCAAATGTTCATCTACACTGTTTTTATATGCTGTGGTCAGTGGAAAGAGAGTCATTTGTCTTTCCATGTATACCTATCTCAAAATTTGGTATATCTCCCTCTGTGTCTCTCCCTGGCTACAGGACTTGAGAAGATTAGTTTTGACTGTGTGACCAACTCTGTAACAGCTAAAGTTGAATATTGTGGAAAAAGTATAATCCAGGGAATGCCTGATTCACCACATCAAATCTCACCAGCTCTGTGAAGTCAGGAAGCACTGTTCCTAAAAACTCTTAAAGAGGTTCCTAAAAACTCTTAAAGGTGAGAAACCTAAGAAAATTATCAGGGTATATAAGTTCTGAAGACAACTACTGTTGATTAATGTAGGCAACAATTATTTTTAAATTTTATTACTTAGAAAGAAGTAAGATCTAATATATAAATAAAAAATACATGGGCAGAAAAGAAGAAAACAGTCATTTGAGAGACTGCAAATTAAACAGAAGAAATTGCTTTGATTTAATTTTCGGTTGCTTACAGACAAAATTTTCTTCCCAGTGTTCACCTGTGTCCTCTGCTAAACCTGAAAAGTATGGATCTCCCACATCTGTCAATCTTATTAGGAAGTCATGTTAATTTTCCTACTTCAATAAAAAGGGACATACTATGTCCATATTCCACACACCTATTTGAGTTCTAATGCTATTGCCACTTGAGTCATGTTGAAGTTTAGCCAACATGACTAAATCCAATCTAAAATACTTTGTGCATCTCCAAGCTCTAGTTTTCATCCATACATAACACAAAGATCAAGAAAAAAATCTTGGTAAGTTACTTTATTGCTGTGGAAGTAAGCAGTTTGCCGTGGGATTTCACGTCAGAAACAGGAAATGTTAATTGATGCTGTCTCACAGATACACAATTACCCTTTTGAACACCAAAAATGGTGCTGACTCACATACTCAAGTAGATATTCTTTAGTCCAGTTGTGCAATTCAGTGACCATACAAGGAATTATTGGGTTCTAGTCCCCATGGTGTATAAAGTCTTACTCCACAGAATCACAGAATGGTTGTTGTTGGAAGGGACCTCTGGAGATCATCTAGTCCAACGCTTCTGCTAAAGAAGGATCACCTAAAGCAGGTTGCACAAGATCATATACAGGCAGATTTTGAATATCTCCAGAGAAGGAGTCTCCATCACCTCTCTGCGCAGCCAGTTCCAGTGTTCTGTCATTTTCAGATTAAAGAATTTTTCCTCATGGTCAGATGGAACTTCCTGTGTCCCAGTTTGTGCCTGTTGTCACTGGGCACAACTGAAAAGAGTCTGGCCCTATCCTCTTGACATCAACTGTTTAGATATCTATAAGTACTTATGAGATCCCCTCTCAGACTTCTCCTGGCTAAACAGACCCAGCTCTCTCAGCCTTTCCTCACAGTCCCCTCACCATCTTTGCAGCCCTCCCCTGGACTCTCTCCAGTCCATTACTCGCTGTTTGAAACCAAAGCAAAAGGACATAATCCTAAGAGTTAGTAGCAAAAGCCCTTAAAAGGGATGAAGAGGAATTTGTGAAAATATCAAACCCTGAGAGTGCCCTGCTTTTTAAATTTAGTATCATCAGCATAGTGGGCAGGAGTTATATAGGTGAGCTTTTCTGTGGTAACAATTAATATCATCCACTTAAAGGTTGCTTACTTAAAAGTGATCACCACATATTTTTCTCCTCCTCAAAATGTACAAGCCTTTTCTCATTAACTACTTAGTTGCTTATTTTTCTTGATTTCAGAAGCCTCAATACATGTATATTTTTGTGTAGAATTGTGACCTCCTGTAAGAGAGAAGAAACATTTGTGTACAAGTATCTGCTTCAGGAATGTGTTTGGCTTTCAAAGTTCAGCATACAGTTAGGTGCAGAATGATAGATGTTAAAAAGCATATGAGATCCTTGATAAATATCCCATCAAAAAGCTTCCTATGGGCTCTGATTTGCTTTCAGATCAATTCCCAGTAATATTAAAAATGAAAGGCAACAGAAATTCTGACAATAATTTAGGAGAAAATCATGCCCCCTTCTGTTAGAGATGAAGGAGAGGAGAACCCAGACAACTACTTTATAGCTCAACTGGCATTTTGAAAATGCTGGTGTTTGATTGTCTAGGTTTACAAAGTACTCATTCTATTTTCAGGGCAGGTTATAGAGTGTTTTAATTCATTAGGATGTCACAGAAAAAAATGAATTTGACCATCTTATTCAGAGCAACTCTGCATTTATTTTCATCTTATGACTGCCCATTATACTGTTTACCATGACTGACTGACATTTCATCAGGAAAGGTTAAAGACTTCTCTGGGCTTATTAGACACAGACTTGAATTCCTTTGCCAAAAATGTGGAGGGTTGAACAAACACTAATATGATTCATGGTTGCTGAAATTTAATTTATATAGATTTTTCATTTACTCTTACTCAACAGCACCACACATGTTCAAGAAACTGTCATCATATGAATGTTCAAGAGTAAAGATTTTCCAAAACCGCTGCTTTAACTTACAACTCATGATCAAAGAGTAAAATTATGTGGAAACTATCATGATAAAAGAAGAAAAAATAGTCTGGAAACCGAACTTCAAGTGAAAATCTTTTCTCAAATCAGAAGTGTAAGCCATGCATTTCAGGTCAAAGTAAAAGAACTACATTAGTAATTTCAAGGTATTGTATTTTTATTTAGTCTTTTAACTCTCGGTATATAATACTTAATATTTATTAAAATGTTATTTCTTATAAAAAACCAAAGTCTTCTTTTTAAAAGATCAAGATATGCTACTCTGAGCTTTTCTCAAATCTTTGCTTTAAAATGTAGAATTAACATAGTTTGACCCTTTTCTACAAAAATCTTTTGGTTGTTTTATGAAGAATGCATATTTTCTGTGTACAAAATATCTGACTCTCTACATGTAGAAACATCAAATCCAACACTTGTCAAAATCAACCCATGTATTGTGAATCTGAATAACAATTAAGTAATTTTTAATCACCTTCTGTTTAAAACATCAGGTCTTTAAGGCCAGAGCAACAGGAGAGCACAAGTAGAGTGGGGACCTACCTGGAAAACAGTTGGTGAGTTTCCAGGTCTTTAACACAACTCTACCTGGATCAAAGCTTTTTTCTTTCCTTCCCATAGAGTTTCTTCATCACTGTAATATGAGTGATGATACTTTAAATGTCTTGTCATTCTTGACTGGAAGACCTTTTGGCTACACCTGTGTTATCTTCCTAGAGTAGTCCTGAGGCTGGGATGATGAACAGCCATTAATGATAGATGACTTGAACAGACATTAATGATTGTCCCTCTTAAGATTAAAGAGGAACACTGAAGGTAGATTCACCATTGATGAGCTTTTACACATAGGATTGGAGCTGAGGCAATATGTGATTTGCAATGAGGGGGAGTTGCTAATTGCATTTCACTCAGATTCCTAGTGTGGAGATATTCCAGCTTTTATTACTTTTTTTAATATACGGCTCCATTTCATGCAGATGCATGTAAATACAGGTGATCTGAAAACTCTTGGCTCATCATAGGTCAAAATGGCAAGATGCATAATGTTTGCACAGACTTTGGTTGAGAAAATCCAATAGAAATTTGTCTTCGCCAGTAATGACAAATCATGTTAAAGTTTGTGGCCTTTGTTATGAAAGACTTTTACTATTGCGCTAATTGAATGTACTCTTTTTGGCATCAAATTTCCAAATGCAGACACATGATGTTGACACTGATAAATTCTTATTTTACTAACCATGAAAAGGATTGTTGATAGAAACTAAAAATATCACATATGCCAGTGAAAGCAAAACTAACAGGACATTCCTAATTTTCTGGTGTTGAACTTTAAGCCAAGAAATTAGCTATCTCTCTGAAACAGCTTATTGCAGACATGAAAGAAATAATGCATCTCCCATTCTAACTGGAGCCTCAAAAATTTGAGACCATTTGTCTATTTATATAACTAATTGACAGGAGATGACTTGCTACCATTAACATGACTGAAAAGCATAGTAGACTGCTTGACAAAAATCATTCTCCTTCTTCCTTTTCAATCTAAAACTCATTATTTTCTCTTGAGTAGAGCTGGATTCATCATATATGACTGAATATTAAATAAGTGACAGAAATTAAGCAGCATATACGCTTTAGGCCTTATATTTATTCAAAGTAAATAATGAAAAATATATATCCTTTACAGTGGAGACAGTCCTTGGTCAATTCTAGGCTTCTTATAGAAAAAAAAGAGTAAAAATATCCAGAAAGTGACATCTAAAAATATTGGAATAAAATATATTCTGAATATATGACATTCACCAATATTACAGGGAATTCTGTGATACATGGTTCTCTAAAATATAGAAAATACTTTTCAACCATACCTGAAGTGAAGCTACCTGATATACTCAACTTGTAGGTGATAATTACTTGACCTTTTCAAAGTAGCTTTTCCTTTCAGAAGGCAAAAGTAACTTGTTTAGTAATACTTCTATTATGTGATGAAGAGAATGTTTAACACTATGATTATATAAACTGATGGACCTTGATTTACAGATGAACTCAAAATGTTCTGCCGTCAATCACTATCTGAACACTCCAAAAACCCGCATCACATGTCTCCAGTAAGTCTCTCCTCAGGACATACTGGGTATCACAAAACCAGTAGAAATGCTCACTGTTTAGAACTGCATTTCTTTCTGACCACTATTAGTTATTAATGATCTCACTGAACTTTCTGAAGAGTTGCAATAGTGACACTTGAGTTTGAGTCAGACTTTACAGCATCAACTCCATTCCACTCACCTAATTTTCAAGTGTGGGTTAAGTATCTGTGTTATTCTTTGTGGCTTTTATTTTTTCTCTGAACTGTGTTGGACATAATCTAAGCAGTAAAAAAGATACCGCTTTTCATTCCAGTAGAGAATTTTTGGTAAGGGATGAGGCTGTCTCCTCAGTACTTGTTTATTGCATAGCACAGCCCTGCAGGTATCACCTTTGGAACTGAAAAACACTGGTTTTGTGTTGCCTTCAATTTGTTGCTCTAGCCCCTTCCAGAATACACAAGATAAATAAATCGAGGAAGCTGTATCAGACTTTGAATTGAGTGCAAGGACCTCCAATTTATAATAAGAACTGGAGTATCCCTTGGTGGTCTTTCAGCTCCTTAAGGTACATTTCTGTTGTGCCTCAAAACAACTGCAGGGCTAGACACAGTAATGCAAAGTTAGCCAGCTTTAATCATGGCTATAAAATGTTTACAGACTTTCCAGAACCCATTATTATCCACAATGTCCGTAATATAGGTGATAGCTCTACCTTCCACATCCTCAGCATAGCTGTAGCCTAGGAGAGACAGCAGGCTTTGATACTGTATTCTTGGTGATCATTCTACTCTGCAAAAATCTTCTCCATTGGCCAGAGACAGCTTAGAGCACTTTTAAGTTTTGTCAGAATAAATATTCGCATTTTACTCTATGCTTGTTACAGCTCAGTCCTGACATTTCTAACCAAGTGACACATCTCACATGGCAAAATAATGTTACCTAACCCTGAAACTGAATGGTGGATCATAGCTCAAGTCTATCTGGTTAGACTTCTTTCTTCCAACAAATAGGCCGGCTTCATCCATACCCTTTATTGACTCCCACATTGTCCCTCTGATCATGCGCCTAAACTGTTTGGGATTAAGCTATTTGGCCCAGGCAAAGTCTGTTTGAGTGAACATGCAAATAATTAAATGATACAGATGATCTTGGAGCAGTGCTTTAGCCTAGTCCAACTTAATTTCTTTCTGAACACGTAGGCCGTAATTACACAAGCAGCAAACTGACTTTACTAGTAAAGAAAGAAATCAGAACAATCGAATCCCCTTGCACACAGCCACGACACCTTACTGATGAAAAGAATTTAGCTACTGCAGTCATGGCTTTTTTCCGAGTATCACTGGTTTTGAATTTATGATGAACTGCACTGTTACTATTACTGATAACTTTAAACAAAGCAAAAACACAAAGGAGCAAAGAATTACTCATGCTTTTGGTACACAGATACTTAACCACACAGAAACTGTGCATGAAATTATTCCAGTTAACACATTAATATGAGACAGATAGAGAAGACCCTCAATTATTTACTCATTTCATAATCCAAATAGCTATTAACACAGTTTGAAATGGTTGATTTAAGAGACAGCTATTACTGAAGATTACTTTCTAAAACTAGTTGCCATATCTGTTTTAAATATAATAACCATGATCCAATTTAGAAAGAAAATGCTCTAAGAATATTGACAAACAAGCTTTTCCACAGTTATTTTACTTGTAAATTTAATAGTAAATTTATACATCAAATCTGAGAATCCCCAATTTTCCATCAGGATTGTCCTTCCAGAAAGAATGGCATATAGGATCTGTACTAGTTGGGCTTCTAGTGTAACATTAGCTTAGTGGTGTCAAATTTATCAACCACTCATGGCATTCCATTAGTGCAGAATAAACTCACCATCAGTAATGAACTTTGCAAATGTATGCCTTTTGGAATTTCTCATTACTTGCTAACTAATGGATAAGAATGTCAAGCTGCTTGTTTCAACTAAAACTATTGCTAGTCATAATTCATTATTCCAGGAGAAGATTTAGTAAAAATGTTACCTCCTGTTGTCTGTCCAACCTGTGCTCTGTCCTGAAGCATGGTGAACAGTTTTGGTTCTGATCCAATAGCTATAAACACATAGGTACTCACATTTAGCTTAGTTATGGTAATTCAAGCTGCTATTACTAGGAGAAGGACAATGAATTTTCAAGACACCCATTCAGACAGCCTTAGTGCAATGAGAGCATGCACAAGACCTTTCAGAACTCCCTTCACTAAAACAATTTTAATGGAAAATTCATAAAAATATATTAAGCTTTCCAGTGCAGAGAATTAGTGATCTTTATGACTACATAATTACTACTTTAGGTCAGACTAAAATTGCCTTGTAATTTACTTTCAGCTCATGAGAAGAATAAAAGTACTTGCATTTACCACTGCCCATCTGAATACCATGGCTGCCAATACCTTTATAAGTCCACTCAATTTTCTCTTTTAGATAAATATACTTGCTATATGACATTATGGACACACAACTAAAACCATTGTTGAAAGTTTGCTTGAAGTCTCTAGATGTGTGTTTCTGCATGTGTGCATATGTATGATACAAGTATCTCCATAAAAGAGGTAGGTTTTCTTCTATCTTACTCATTGTTGCAAAGTAAAGGATGTGGTTAAAGGTAAGCATTTCCAAAGAAGTAAATCCGACACAGTGTTTCCAAAAGTTGATGATGTAGCCTGACCCTTCCCTTCATATCTCATTATAAAATCAAGGAGACAGCGTAAGTCCAGGAAAATCAACTGGAGACTATGGTCTTATTCCTTGTTATGATATTGTCTAGCTAGATAAACTTAGCCAGTTCACTTTGTCAATCTGTAATTTTGTTTCATCTCCTGTCTTGTCTGTGTAGATTGTCCTGTCAGTCAAACGGAATTCCCCAGCTACCAGTCTTTTTCTAAGTAGGATAATGCAAGACATATTGCACTCCATTCTAGCGCATTAAGAATGTTTATAGCTCCTGAGCTAACTCAGTGTCTGCATTTTACATTGCTCTTCATAATGCACACTAACTTGATTTTGTCTCCCGCAGTTCTGAGCGCAGGTTGGCACAGAAGCCAAGCTCCTTGGGTGAATCACTCCTGCAAAATGAATGATCTGGGAGAAAAAAAGGTCCTCCGAATTCAATACATTCAATTATTTCAGTATTATCTGGTATTATCTAGCAGATGCAGTATGATCTTCAGCCATCCTGGAAACAGATTTTACCTCATTTTCCCTTACATTATTTATTTAAAAGATATTTTATTGGTGTTCACTGTTAAAGTACTAAACGCGTCTAACATCTTTCTATTAGAGATATATGGTTTTCTCTAGATCGTGTTTTCAGTTCAACTAGAGGATATGTCACTTGTATTTTAGTGAATTACAGGTTATACAACTTTTCTGAATTACGGATCTCTTTCAATGCTCTTGGCAAGTACAATATTGTCTATAGTACACAATGAAGTACTGAAAGAGGAAGACATCTTGATAGTAATTTGTTGAGTTTAAATGTTAGATCAAGTTTCTCGTACTTCCGGAAGCACATTGTTGATTGTCATATGGCATTAATCAAATCAAGTATATATTCTTAACTTCACAGAAATTAAATTAATAGGTCAATAAGTCTGTTTGAACAAATATTTCAATATAATACTAAGAATAGTTCACAGGCTTTCTGATTTATGGTATTAATTAAACCATATAATTAAATATGGCAATTCATATAGCAAATTTTGCCTCATCAATATGGAAGAAGTTTATGACAAGCACAAACATCTGTATTTGAGGGCTTGAGGACTTCAACTGGTTTCATCACTTTTGAATGATGTCTGAATTATCATGCCAAAGAAGCAAAAGTGGGAAAGTAAAAGCAAAGTAATTACTTTAAATATTGCATGGCATTTTTCTGAGAGTAGATTAACTTTAGTATGGAGCTTGAAAGTAGATATTTGCTTTAAAAATATGCTGATACAGCTGCAGAAATCATATATTCATATTCAGAGCAATATTATGTGTGTGTTTAACTTTCTTCTAAAATAGAGAGTTTTTAATATGACTTAATTTTAAACAAATGTCAAAGCTATTCGGTAAATGAAGATGAATTTAAGTAAAACAGAAAGATTGGGCCTGTGTTAACTGCTGTACAGAATTGAATCTCCTGAATTCCCAGCAAAAAAATATTCTAATTACTGACTGCCACAAGAAAATGAACACGTTCACTGTTACACTGAAGAATATCCATACTTACTCATTTCACAATTCAGTTGGACAATTTAGTGGTTAGGCCAGTATAAATGTGGTTTTAATGAAGGTAATAACATAAAGTAAAATGGATACATTAATAATCCATGGATTAACAACCTAATTAAAATTTTTAACTCACCAGTGAAATTTTCTGACAACTGCAAGAAAAGACATGCCTTGTGATGAAAGTACAGTGGAGTCCTAGACCACAAGTGAAGTGTGCTAATCACTGGACTACGATTAGGCATGAGCTTGCTCATTTTTGGTTTTTTTCCCAGATAATGGGACTGTACCACCATTTTTATCCTATGCTTGAGTGGACCTAGTGCACTGTTCCCAAATGTGTGCATTCCAGATGTAAATTTCTAAATTTCGTGTAGCGGATGAAATACAGGTTTAAAGTTTACAAAGTGCTTTATCAACCTATATATGATACTAGAAGTATATAAAGCTACCCAACTTCTACTTGAAAACAGGCCTTTGAATGAAAGGGGCTGGGACAGTGACAGAAACATGCCTTATAACACCTACTAAAATGTAGACTGCTGCCATTTTATTTGATGCTTTGTTGTAATTTACATATAGTTGGTCAGCAGTAGAATTTTTGTGGGAAATGGATCATCAAACATCCAAAATCTATCAGGATATGACTTTTATATTTGCATACGTAAAGAATATCATGATCCAAAATATTGGTGCCAGCAGAGCATTTAGTAGCCATGATGAAAGGCTTTTCAAGACTGCGGTGGTTTCATTCATCACTTAAACTGGTTTTAGTGCTTCATGATGATTCTTTAGAACTACACTTTCTTTGTGTTACAAGGAATTGAAGGTAAAGTTTCCCAGCTTCAAAGAACTGCTGTGAGGAGATAGAGTTCATTAGCAAGACCTTTGAGGTCTATGTGAGAAGGAATTAAATGAAGTACTATGGTTATGGATCTTGACAGAAAATATCTGCTTCCACCTATTAAGTAAAAATAACAACACAATAGGATTTTCTTTAGACACAGCCAAAAGTTTTAAGACAAGTAATTTTTTGGTATTGGCCAAAACTTTATAATATTTTCATTTGCAAAGAAAAATTAAAATGCTGCACAATTAGGAATTTCCTTTTCTTCTTTCCTTCCCACTGTTGGAGTGGGCTAAGTTCCCTTCCAAGCAACAGCAAATCCGGCATGGACTACCCTGCTGGAAAGCTCAGGGCTAATACAGCTGGAGGCATGGCATTGTGAAGGTCTGAGAAAGAAGAAAAATATTTAGATATTCTGGAAGAGTTAAGGGGCATGAGTAGAACCTCAAGATTATCTATTGAGGAAGCTAAAGGAGCAGTTATCTTTGCACTCCAGTAGAATTATTCAGGAATAAATGAGAAACACAACTTGTGACTATTAGAGGAGAGTACCAGCAGAAGACATTTATTTTGCTTTTGATTTTATGGTTTTGATAGCCTCTGTTCCCAGATGGCAAGGGACTATTATTTTTAATGTTCTATGAAGGAAAAAAACTTTAAAATTTTAGCCCACTAATACTATATTAAGATTTATTAAGGGAAAGTCATTGAACTAATTTTGAAAATGTCTCAGAGGCTTAGATTAATATCTATTTCATTACTTCCTACCCTTTTAAATTAGGCTTTAACATATTAGTCTTGATTTCATCAACAAAGTGAGGTTGAGACTTTGTCATTATTAATTTTTCCATATGTGTTCCTGCTGAGGCTTACTTAAACATGATTGAGTTTTCTTACTTTTACCATCACTTCCCCTTATTTTTGATACTGTATCCCAGATATTTAGCTTTGTAACAAGCACATTTCCTTCATATATTGCTGTTCTTGTCATCTTTATCTGAGCAATCTGAAGGCTTGACATTTGGCCATATGAAAATGAATAAAACAATGGCGATGATTTCCATGTGTAGGGATGCTGTACATCCAAGAAGGCTCCTTGTCAGTCTTCAAAGTATAAGCCTCAGTATAATGCAAGATATTATGACTCAGTTCTTTCTGATTTCTTACTTGAAAAATCAATTTAAAATAAAATTACTGAATCATTTATATTGGAAAGGACTGCAAGTGTCTTGCTCAAAACAGGTTCAGCTTCAAAATTTAGCAAAATTTCTCAGGACCTAGTTCAGTCAAGTTTGGAATTTCTCCACATGCAGCCTTTCTGGGAAACTTCTTCTTGGACTTAATTATCTTATCTCTGATTTTACTTTTTTTACGTATGTCTAGATGGAAATTCCTGTGCAGTAGTTTATGATCAGCTGGACCTATTAGGCTGTTGAAGAAAGAAATTAGAATTTCCCCTTTCTATGGAGAAATATCTCCTCAAGGTTTCTCCAGGCCAACAAATCCAACTCTTTCAGTCATTTCTATGAACATCGTGTGCTTCCATCTCCTAACTGCATCTGTGGCCTTTCAGCAAACTCATCTCAGTTGTTCATTACTGTACCAGGGGACCCACAACAGTACATGGCACTTCACATGCATCCATGTGAGTGCTGAAGAGTGGAGTGCGATCACTTGCCTTGGGCAGCTGCCCATGCTCTTGACAATGTAACCCAATATGTGTTTTGCATAAATTGTAACAGAAAAAATTATGAAAGTTGGAATTGTCCAGAAAAGAAGTATAATGATGATGAATTTTTCTTTCAGTGAGCATCAATACTTCATCCAACTTGAGATGGAGAAGTGACAGGTTTACGACCTGGAAATATTTATAGAGAGAAGATGCCATTGAAAGCAGTATAAAAAAATAATAGAATTGTTCTAAATCTGAAGTGAAGGCAAAGCTGAAGAAACTCAAACTAAAAATACAGTGCATCGTTTCAGCACTAAATGTGAAAGGTAACTTGGAATATGATAGGGTGTTCAGTAATAGAAATTTAAAAATCAAAAACTGTTCTCCTTCTGCAAATTCTGAAAATCTTAATCAAGATGTCTGAATAGAAGAAATTTAGCTCTCTGTGCAGATTTGGGCCTCATCTATCCTATCTTTAGTGCCCTCTGAATACGTTGTTTATTTAGCATAACCTTCTGCATTGCCTTATCTAAAATAAAATGTTTAGATAATATGTATTTAAACCACAGAACTCTGAATTATTCAATGTGTGTTCAAATAGGTGTGTCAGTTTTAGAAATTTTCTTGTCTTAGTGAATTTTTATGCATAATAATTCACCCATTTGTAATCTTACTTACACTTTCATTTCATTAAAATTCAGATCTGACTGTGTACTAGCTGGATACAAACAGTGCAATGATGAAGCTGCACAAGGCCAAGTTCTACTTTTCCATTTAGAAAAAACTTTTATGCTAAACAATACCTATGTCATCTCAGACAAAAGGATCTTTCAGGGATGTTTCAGACAGTTTTTAAAAACAGAAAATTCTTTGGCTGATTAAAGGAAAACAAACAGCTATCACTGGAAAAGAAGAAAAAGTGCAATCACATGCATGTTTTATCTTCCTTTTTTTTTTTCCTTTCTGAAACCAGCAACTATATGAGTAGATGTACTTAAATAATTGTTGGGCTTTTATAGGAGTTTTTAATTTAGATGGTGTGTTTATATGTAGATATGACTAAGTTTAAGTACGTGAAAGATTGTACACTTCAGTGTTACTTTTTCAAGATTGTTTAAGGCTAGATCAAAGAAAATTACCAAACATTTGTTCTACGGGATTGGTAGGAGGTCAAAGCATTACAGTTTCATTTATTTATTTTTACTTTATTGCTTTGCTTTGAGAATTATTCACTAGCAATGCATGGAGTTGTATTATGCTGTGTGATGAGATCCTTGCTGGAACAACTCATTTTGTGACTGTACACTGAAATAAATGAACATTTTCCTCTCCCTCTGTGATTCATTGGTCATCTACCAGGTTGATTTTGAATCGTTTTTTGACCAAATGGTTTAATAGATGCTATTGATAACTTGAGCTGCCTTTGAAGATGTCAGAGGACAACTTCAGATAAAATAAGTGAATATAATGCTGACTTTCTTAATATATCTTTTAAAGCCTTCAGTATCTTTGTCCCACCTCCTTTTTCTACTGTATTGAAATCAGTCCCTATCAACCTTTATCATTGTTTGAATGAGAGGCAACTAGGCTGGAGGGTCCTGCCTTACAGATGTTGGTTATGAGACAGTCAGAAACAGAGCTGTTGCAGATATGAACGAATATCAGTTATGGAGCATTCATAGAATTGGCTTTAATGCATATATTTTGTGATTTGAGAAAATGCAACACATCTGCTCTTTGAATTTGGCCTTTTGGTATACTCCATTAACAAATATCAAAAATCAAAAGGCAAAGCGGCACTGTAAGTGCATTACAAGGAGTTTTCATGGTTATTTTTTTTTTGTCTGAATTGTTTCAAAAGGAAAAAAAAAGTTATCTGCAGCTAAAGGTAATGTTTGCATATTGCTTTTTTATTGCAGAATATTATTGAATGTCTCAGAGTTCTCTCTTGTAGATAGCATTACAACTGCTATTGTAAATATCACTGGCTTTTCACACTAGACCCTAAGAAGTGTCATCTCCTATGATTTTTCATGGATTTCTTCTTTTGTTGTGAGCTAGAAATCTTTAAACACAAAAATGGCTGCTACTGGGGTTTGCCTAGAAACAGTTGTATGCAAACATATTTGCTAAGAAATCTGATGCAGAAGCAGTTTAGTTTTCAGTAAGAGTGCAGAATCACAACATGATTTTTGTTACTGATGAGGAACCTTCTTGGAGTATTACGTCAAGTTTATTTTCAAGTCATTGTAGTTCATTCTTGCTGGTGCCAGTCTACATCTCCTGTCAATGCCAACCATTGCTGGCCTTTACAAGGTAACTTTGGCAGGGGTGTTGGACCTGGTGACCTCTTGAGGTCCCTTCCAACCCCTAGGATTCTGTGATTCTGTGATTCTGTGAAATTAAAGAAATTTGATTTCTGTGTAAATTAAATGAAAATATATCTATGTATCTTTTTTGAGAAATACATCTAATAAGATTAAGGATTTCTTTCAGGGATCCAACACAAACAGCTAGAATTACTTCTCATGATGTTCTGTAAAATCAATTCTTAATGTTAGAGGTGTTCCAATAGATATTATCTATTGTACTGACTATACAAGATTGATGGAAAGTATTATTTTTCGTCTCCAAATCTCTTTAACTTTCATGGTGCATCTTTCCTATTTCCTCTTGCTTTAGATCAGATGACTTTGATCTTTTGCTTCATAATTAAAAAAAACACTTTGCTTTAAAGTGTTCACGCTGTTATGTTTAAATGCTGACATGGGAGAACAATATTGTCTTGGTTCAGCCCCAGCTGCCAACAGACCACCATGAGGCTGCTATTGCACTCTTGTCTCCCTCAGTGGGATGTGGAGGAGTATCAGAAGGAAGGATAAAACTTGTGAGTTGGGGTAAAGACAGTTTACTAAGACAGCAAAGGAAGAGGAAAATAACAACAGTGCAATTTTTTTCACAGCTCAGAACCCAATGCCCAGCCCATGCCCAAACAGCGATCACTCTTCCCTGGTTAGTTTCCTCCTCATATACTAAGCCTACGGTCATAAGGTATTCAATATCCCTGTAGCTAGTTTGGGTAAGCTGTCCTGGCTGTGTCCCCTCCTAACTTCCTTTGAAAATTAACTCTATTCCTGCAGAAAACCAGGACAAATGTACATAAACTGCATAATTGAAGGCAATATACCAATTCAAAATAATTTAGATAATTACTCTTGCTGAAGATTATAAGAAATATGGTCTTTTCTGTATCCATAGGAATTTAATTTCCAGCAAGGTTTCATTTATGGGGTAAATTATTCCAGAAATCTCACTCTAAGTGATGGAAAAATATTGCATTGTGAGTCATATTGATTAATAACACCATCAGTAAAGATAGAATGAGTTTCTCCATCTTTATTTTACTTTTTAGAGATATAGGGGAATGTTGCTTCTCACATTTCTCTTTTTTAATTGCTAGTAAGTGTCCTGTGTTAGCAATTTAAAGTAAATAAAGTTCAGGAATTTTTCAGAGATAAAATGATACTTTGTCCAAATGACCATTTTGCATATTTTAATCTAATCCACTATCCTTAGCTCATATCCAGTTCATCTATTAGATCTTTTAAACAAGTATCAGCATGTAGGATTAACTGAAGTGAATCCTTGACTTCCTATAAGCATCTTCCAAAATGAAAGTCTAAGCCTGTATATTACCTTTAAACTTTTATGAAGCCATCTAGCTTATTTCAGGATTGAAATTATAAAGCTAAATAGACTCAAAGCTAATTATAAAGTCATTCTGAGGCAGAACAGGGACAACCAAACCAGATGGAATCCATTACCAATCATACTCCTGAGACTAGCTGGCATTATTAAAATGAATAATTTTTCCATGTAACAGTGTCTGTTTTAATCAGTTTCTGTCTGGGTACTAACACTAGAGCTATTTCTATGAGCTTTTTGTAGAGGTCACTTCCACTCAAGGCAGACCCTGTCATATTTGACTGTTTCAGCTTAATAAAATGGACAAGTGGAAAAGGAATTCAGAGACCACAGGATGCTTAAAGCAGGACAAAACCCCAGAAAAATAACACTGGATATATTAAAATGGCAAGAAATATGAAAACCGTGTGAACAGTTGTTGGGCAAGACAGTGTTAGTTTGGATGAATCAAGAAGGAAAATGCTTTCCATTTGGAAGGCCCAAGGAAAACTTTGGAATAAAAGGCTGTTTGCTGTTAAGACCTCTGATTCCCCACTCCTTCATTTTAAGGAAGAGAAAGAGTAGGGAAACAGAGGAGTAAATGTCATTTTCCACTTTTGAGCTTCTGTTAAATTTTCAAGTTCATTTGGGCTAACTGAAAGGTATGTCTCCATTTCTTATTCAGACAGATGTGTCCTTATGCCATCTGTGCCCCATATTAGCCCACAGACATTATCACACTGTGAATCTAACCTAATCTATCTCACCTCCCAGCATGACTGGTAAATTGAATGTTGCCCTAACCACTGCTGTATCACTTCCAAAGCCGAAGTGGCTTGGGTCCACAGGGCCTAGAGCTCATGGAGGGGGGCTGTTTATCTTCAGAACTCCACTTGTCCTAATAATACAGGAACAGGTTTAGATCTCTGTGCAAAAGGTAATTTCACCTATGTGAACTAACTTATAATATTATGAGAAATTACCAACATCAGATATCACACTAGGCATAAAATTACAAATCTAATCATCTTGGTAGGAAAGCCAACACATTTACAGGGCTATTGATTATTCACATTTATTGTTTTAAGTTTCACAGCTGAAGGGCAAGCTTATGGGGCTGGAGACTGGGAAAATGAGATTTATTATTTATAAATTAAGATATCAATGTCTTCAGTTTCCTGTGTTACTCCCCATTATGCATCACTCACATTGCTTTACACACACGGGTGATGTCAAGCTGGATTATAAACATGAGATTTTCGCACAATTGTTCTCATTCATTAAAACTCATTAATGAAAACATAAACTGGTGGCTTTGACTCCTCTGAATTACAGTCTGTAAAGCAGTGATTTAAAATAAAAAAAAAACCCAAACCCAGAAATTTCTATGTGCAGATGACTGTTTAAGTTTAGGGACATGCAGCAAGATAGTGCTTTTAATTCCTTACTTGATATACACATTTGCTTAAGTTTAAAGTAAATAACAATGTAAAGAAAAATAAATCAATGTTATCTTCTGCTTATGTTTTGTTTGAATAATGCATATTTTGAGCAAGTGTCCTGTTTCCTGCTGTCATCTTGGAGAAAGTCAGAAGAAACTTGAGATGCTCATTTTGATACATAGTCCATTTCATCCAAAATTCATACAGTGTATACCAGTTATACTTTCCAATATAGATCATTAGTTAAAGCAATTGATAAGCAATTTATCAAATACTGTATAATACCACAGTAAATTTCTAGTGATTATCTCTTAATACCTCACTAGTAAAAGTGCATAAATGGCACTAGAAGTCAATCCCACTGAAGCAGAGAGTTGGAGGTGAGACCCTTTTCCTGAGGAGTAGGCACAATGGCCTCAAGACTCTTGAGGCTCATTCATGTAGGATGTAAAGGTGAAGTCTCTTTTCCTAGGCAAGTCTTCTCACCATGTGTGTCTAGTATAGAAAAATCTTCCTCTTGTTCCTGGTGCAGCACCTGCACTCAGGGAAGGACTCAACGTTCTGAACAAGTGCATGGATACACTCACTGTGATATTTTATCTTGAATGTTTTAGACACTTTCTGGTATTTTCTGCATGCTAGCCTGAAAAAACACTTTCTCTGGTTATTGAGTTGCAGTGCAATGTCTTCTAGCCCTTGTGTGAAAAGAAAATGTGACTTATTTAGGAGTCCTAATCCAAGGCATATCTTCGCACTCCTCTGGGATCACTTCAGTGTGAAAAAAAGCCCCAAACACCTGAAATCAAGGGAGACCAGTACCACCCTAAAATTTGCCTCTAAGGAGGATATTTTCTAACAGGGTAGTTTCTTCCATATTACATCAAGTAAAATATGTTATAAAACTCAGATTGAGTTGAGTAGTGGAGGTTAATGTTACCACTTCTCTGATGTCTTGGTCCTTCATTCATCCAAGCTGGGGACTGGACAGAGTGTAATACTACCCAGGAATTCCATAATTCTGGGTTTCCATTTGCTTTAAAGTAAGTATGGCAGGTGAGATGAATCACCAGCTAAAGGCACTTCTTTCCCCAGTAACACTAGCAGGGATCTAGATGACAAGATCAGGCTAGAAGCCTAACACTTAACATAATAAAGATAGGTAAGATGAATCCTAGCTTGCCAGTACTGAGGTATATCTAGAAATTTCTCATGGATCTAACAGCCATTGGGCACACTAACACAGAGAGTAAGTTAAGAACACTTTAGGAATGAATACGAATCAAGCTATGTTCCATAAATCCAGATATTATTCTTAAAAACAAGAAAGATTTCTGTCTTTTAGCAATACAAAGATAATTATATAGCTGAAATGACGTGAAAACCAATTTGTTTCTTTAGTTGCATATTATTCGATTTCTCATTTATGAACTTAAACATGAATGTATGCAATAAAGCAGAAGAATTGAGTAGAGTTCAATATGAAATATATGACAAAAAGATCCCTTGCCCTTCTTATCAAGCAGATGAAAACAGGTAGGTAGCACTAAAAAAACACCAATAGAGAATCAAACTGATTGACGTGGCAAAAATTCCTGCACTTGCAGCACTAATGTGTTTATTGTCAGAGATGCAAATGTGCATGTAGCCTACTTTAATTTTCCCAGAGCACAACTGAATTAATGTGTCATGTTGCTCAGGGTAACAGACTCCCACCTAGGAGTCCTCCCACACCACAAGATCAATGGGACCCTGGAAGCTACAGCAAAAAGAAATTAGAACGTGAACCAAATTGTTGAGGCTGATAAAGAAAACACATTTGCCCTTCATGTATTTTTAAAGAGGTTCTTTTTCATTATGACTTGTAAATGGCTCCTCTGTGAACTGCACAGATAAAATTAAAATAGTCTTCTTTTCCCCGTTCTTTTGGAAGTCTGCATGGCTCCTGTCCTGAGGAAGATAATATTTAAGGATCATAGATTAAGCTAGTCTACTTCCTCCCATTGACTCAAGGTCAAGTATAACTAAATAACACCTGTGTTAATCAAAAAATCCACTTGGTATAGAAAATCAGCAGCTTTCCAAGCTAGCCTGTTGTGTCATTTGACAATCATTACAATTCGGAATGCTTTATAATACCTTTTTACTGGTTGAGGCAGATTTAAACTGTTTTTTGGGTTTCTTCTTTTCTTGTCCTGTGTTCTACAACTGTGGAATGTTATTCATTACTGCCCTCTTTGTCATAACATTTAGCATATTTGAAACTTTTTATGTTCCTTCTTCTGATTTCCTCCCCGATACTGTTATCCTTTCTGCTCTGGCCTCAACAACCCCAGTCCTCTCAAGCTATGCAGATTGTTTCCAAACTTCCTTTCCATTGATCTTCTCTGAGTTTCTCCTAATTCAAAAATGCTTGAAAATGAACTTTAAATACCAGAAGGACGTTGGAATAGAATAATTATTATTTTAGCAATAATCCATCTGACAATTGCATCTATTCTTAATGCAAAAGACACTAAGTTGAAAACCTGTTTCCAGACTTTGTATTTCACCGATTTAAACTTCACTTCTGAAGCATTACGTTCAGCTAGTTAATTCTCAATTTGTAGTTATGCATTTTATTTTCATTCCTAAGTCTGATATCCCCATCTGATACTACAAAAAAAAAATCTTCTGCTGTCACCATTTCTCCAGTTAACCCACCTTGTCCTGAATTCAAATCTGATACTTCAGAGTGTTTCAGATCTGGTCAATGTCATACAAAGATTTTTTACAAGCATCGACTCTATTTTATTCAAACATCCTGCCAGGTATATACTTCTGATTCAACAGAAAACCTTTGATACTTACATTGATAATGCAGGTTTTCAAATATCTGTGTACTGGGTTAGTAACTCTTTCATTATTTTTTTTCCTTTCCCTGAATTCCTCACTGCAACACTGTTGGGATGAAGATGCTGAAACCACACGTCTGGTACTCACAGACCAGTAACACCATGAAAGGATTAGAATGATTTGACATTACGTGCTCTTGAAAAATTCATGTAGGTTGTTATTATACCTCAGGTGTATTAGGTTGTTCTTGTATTGTTTCAAGTAGCACAGCTAAATTAACTGTTCTGTAACTTTTCATTTTCTCCATCACAAAAATATTTTGTTTAACCTGAGCAAATATGTTATCTCTCCAGGTGTACTGATATTAACACTAATAACTAATGGTCTGCAGCCCTGCAGAGAAGGTCCTGGGGGTGCTGGTGGATGAGAAGCCTGACAGGAGCCAACGTTAGATGCCCAAATGGCCAACCACATCCTGGACTTCATCAAAAGTAACATGACCAGCAGGTCGATGGAGGTTGTTCTTCCCCTCTACTCTGCTTTTGTGAGACCCTACCTGGAGTACCGTGTCCAGTTCTGCAGTCTCCAGACAGCGATCTGTTGGAACAGGTCCAGAAGAGGGCCATGAAGATGATCAGAGGGTTGGGGCATCTCTCCTATGAAGACAGGCTGAGACAGCTGGGGTTGCTCATCCTGAAGAAGAGAAGGGTCCAAAGAGATCTTATAGTGGCCTTCCAGTACCTAAAGAAGCCCACAAGAAATCTGGGGAGGGACTTTTTAGAAAGGCAGGTAGTAATAGGATGAGGGGGAATTGTTTTAAATTGAAGGGAGGTAGATTTAGATTGGATATTAGGAAGTACTTCTTTGCTCTGAGGGTGGTGAAGTACTGGAACAAGTTGCCCAGGGAAGTGGTGGCTCTCCCCTCCCTGGCAGTGTTCAAGGCTAGGTTGGATGGGGCCTTGAGCAGCCTGGTCTACTGAGAGGTGTCCCTGACCATGGCAGGGGGTTAGAACTTAATGATCTTTAAGGTCCCTTCCAATCATTCTACAATTCTATGATTTTTTTTTAATTTAAAAAACCCCAAACATTATCCAAATATATGTTGAAGTAACACTTCACTCCAAGTCTGAATAAAAAAGTAAAATCGAGGAGGCCCCCTTAATTTGTAAAAAGACAGAAAAAACTGCAGTAATTTGACCATGTGAATATTTTTTTCTGAATGAAATATATAAAAAATATTCTGTTTTAAAGTCTCAAATCAGTAGAACAAATCTTGAAATTATTTTAGTAATTTTATTTTTTAAAGAAGCACAACAAACAAACCCAAACAGAAGAATTATTTGTATTTTAAGAAATATTTAGAACTTCTTGAGGAATACCTTCTGCAAAAAGCATGCATGCCTGGAGAGGAAGTGAAAATTGCACTATTATACATTGCTTATGCAATATATTTTTTTTGTTTATATGCCCATTACCTCAATTGGAAGACAGAATAAAACCTTCTTGGTTTATGTTTCTCTCTCTCTCTTTTTTTTTTTTCCTGAAAAAGCGTGTGATTTCAGGTGGGCAGTTTTTACAACCTTTCCAATACAATGAAAGGGAAAGTAACGGAGATACTTGAACTTCCAATGGCAAGTATAGGTTTGAAAGGGAGAGAGATACTGCGAGTAGGAAGGAATGTCTTGAAGAACTTAATATCTTCAGGTTGATGTTGTTGGCCCTGAGTCAGAATAAAAAAAGAAATTACTCATATAAAATCCAAGTGGTAGAAAAACCTGTGTCATTACTATCTATTGCAAATGCATGTCCTTCTTTTCCCTGGTCTGAAGACATGATTTTTTCTATTGGTGTGACAAAGCAACAGTATTGCAACTTGTCGAGAGACCCTTAAACACGGCATGAGTTCTCAGGTTCCTCTGGAACCTGAGGTGTGAGCTGCACACCTTAGTCATGAATATGGGGAAAGAGAAGTCAGAACTGTTCAGTGGATTATGTGGAGATTTCTAGATTAGGGTGAGATAAGTGACTCTCTGGAATCCATTTACACTCTTGAGTAGATCTCCACTGACTAAAAGCAGATATTAGACACTTGGTTTATACATAGAAATACGTGTTTATGTGTCTTAATCCACCAGCTGAATGCCACTAAGTCTCTGAATGTAGATAAATTAAGTATAATTTCTTTCCTTGTAGGATGTGCATTACTGTGTATGCAATGATACTGCAGCCAGAAATAGACTCTTGCCAATACTTAAAATGTGATGCCTCACATCATAAAATCCTATTGTTAGTTTCTTAAAATTCTGCTCAAATTCAAGTTCTCAGGCTGAGCTTTTCCAAGACAACAATGGGAAACAGGCTCAATTTTATTAAAATTTTTTCCACTGGAGAATTTCAATGATGATAATATCAGACAGTATGTACCCCTCTTAAAGAAAATGTCATTACACACTCTGGTACCTGCACACTTTGGAATATAGAACTGAGGCCCTCTACTTTGCTAATAGTATGAAAATGTATCCAAATATATAATTTACTCATAAAGAGTTCTCTGGCCATGGTCAGCCATGGTCAGCCATGTGGTTACTAGCCAACTCTATGCACCAGCTGCTTATTCATTATGTTGAATTGTTAGTCTTTAAGGTCTTTAATGGATGAAAAGAGTAAATTAGACTTTTTCTTCAGTCACTCCTTTTAACTGGTAGAGGCAATTTTAGGTGGAGCTGGTTTTGTGTCCTACTATTTAAATGAAAGCAGAAAAGTTTCTCCCTATCCTTCCACTATGGCCCCAGGAGCAGAAGGAAGAACACAGTATAGAGTAAGCATAAAAAAAGCATTTATTTGAATGCCAAAGAAAAAGGTTAGAGAAGAACTGAGGCAAGCTGATATGGCACAGATGACAGCAATTTTAAGGCTCACAAAGCAAAGGACAAGCAGTTTCCCAACTACTTCTCTTGTTCCCATCCTTAAGTTCATAGTAAGTAGAGTGCAAGTGATCCATAAGGGCTTTACATCAATTGGCTTTCATTCCTGTGACAGTGTCTCATTAATACTCTGGAAAATGTTAAACATTTTTGCAGACAAACATTCTCATAAGTTATTGGAGGGGCGTGTCTCTTTGCTTTTTAATTATTGTCTTTATTTTTTTAATGTTGTTACTCTGGATGCTCTATTCTGGAACCTAGACAACTGGAATAGGGAAAGAAAAGAAGTTGTTAGGCTCCCTTATGTGTGAGAAACCATCAAATCCTAATTGGCTATTGGATGCCAGAGACTGGTACCTGGAGAAACTTTATGAAAGGTGAGACACTTGCGATCTCTGACCCATGCACATATGGACACGCACGTGTGCATACTCACACTTTCCCAGTTTGCTCCTGTCAGGCTGCCCTGGGATGTCCTGGTTTGTCAGATGTTTCCAGACTCTGTGAATGTTGTCTCCTAACAATGGAAGTTTATGTCATTTGGTTGGCAGATTTACACTAGTGAAAAGATACATTTTCTTTCAATAAACATCTGTAATATTTTCCCACATCACAAACTGTCCCCTTTGAAACAATGTGATAATCCCCATGTCTGTTAAGTAGCATAAACTTGGAATTTAATATTCTGTTTTGTGATTCTATATTCTGCTTTGTTTGGCTGGCTGGTTGGTTTTTTATAAACACCTCTTTAGAAGGACACTCTGTTATCATAAAATTAGCTCTAGTTTCCAGTTTGTGACATGTGGTTGTACATAAAAGTAAAGGATGCAGCATTAAGTTCCCCAAGATGGATGCCCGAATACAATTAATATGTTGGGATGTAGGACACATCAGACAAGCTGCCAAGCTTTCTCCTTTGTTGCCATCTTTAAAAATGAAAGATATGGGGACAGCACCTGAGTGCGGATGTCACCCTATGACTGACTCATTACCCCAGATAAATATCAGGCTTTTGCTGCCTGTGTACATACAACTGTCCCATGACAGGATGCAGGGATAAACTCTGCAGGAATTGGAAAGCCATAGAGGAAGTCCCATGGGAACTTACACATGTAAGTTATTATAAGAAAAGTGTACCATATCATAAGAGGAATACTTTAAAACTTTTAGTTTAGGTGTGATTTTACATTTGGTCATTATACTCATTTGGCTAATGACTTTTCAGACAACATGACAAGCAAGTAAATTATGTTTACCAAACATTTGCCTTCTGGCACAGATGGGGAGCATCAACAAGCTTTGCTCCATTTAGTAAAAAAAAAAGTAGCATCTAGTGAAAAATCAATGATCTTGTGACAATTGTGTATATATCTTGCTGAATATAAATGGAAAATCATTTTTTTTCTTGCCAGCATCAGTTTTAGTAGACTAAAGAGAGACAAACATGTGAAGAACAATTAAACTGATGCATTCATACGTTAGAGGTTGTCCCAATGAAGAGGGTAGGGAGGCTCTTCAAAGGGATCTGAACAGACTGGACTCATGGGCTGAGACCAATGGGATGAGGTTTAACAACACCAAGTGCAGAGTCCTGCACATGGGACACAACAACCCCATGCAGTGCTACAGGCTTGGAGCAGAGTGGCTGGAGAGCTGCCTGGTGGAGAAGGATCTGGGGCTGTTGGTTGACTGACAACTGAATATGAACCAGCAGTGTGCCCAGGTGGCCAAGAAGACCAATGGCATCTTGGCTTGTATCAGAAAGAATGGACTGCAGGTCCAGGGAAGTGACTGTGCCCCTGTATTCAGCTCTGGTGAGACTGCACCTTGAATACTAAGTTCAGTTCTGGGCCCCTCACTACAGGAAAGACATCAAGGTCCTGGAGTGTGTCCAGAGAAGGAGACCAGGCTGGTGAAGGGGCTGGAGGGGAAATCATATGAGGAGCAGCTGAGGGAGCTGGGGATGAGATGAGGGAGTCTGGAGAAGAGGAGGCTGAAGGGAGACCTTATCACCACCTACAACTACCTGAAGGGAGGTTGTAGAGAGGTTGGAGATGGTCTCTTCAGCCAGGTGACAGGAGCTAGGACAAGGGGAAATGGCACTGAGCTCTGCCAGGGCAGGGTCAGATTAGATGTTAGGAAAAAAAATTACTGAAAGTGTTGTGAGGGCCTGGAACAGGCTGCCCAGGGAGGGGGTTGAGTCACCATCTCTGGGTGTGTTTAAAAAAAAGGGTAGATAAGCTACTTAGGAATATGGTTTAGCATAGGACAAGAACAGTTGGACTAGATGATCTTAAAGGTCTTTTCCAACCTTGTAATTCTGTGATTCTGTGAAGAGCATTGTGTTGGTCTCTGTACTGTGGGCCATGTGGTTATCAAAATTCTGTATTTTACAAGAAATACAGTTAATTAAATTTTTAGTCTTTGTACAAGATGGATATTTGTCTCAAAAAGACTGGTGTGTATAAATTTCCTTTCTTATTATCTCAGTTGAACAATATATAACAAATTATTTCTTCTAGTCCTCCTTTCCACATATTTTTACCTAGTGTACAGTGGCACACTCCCTTGCATATGTGCACCTGTACTTTTTTGAGCTGAGAGCAAATCTGGAGCACTGCCTTCAAAACATTTATTATTATTATTATTTTTAAAGCTTTAAGAGTGAATGTGAAAATGTAACTTCAGTTGTCATCTAAACTGTTCTGCTTACTACCATGGATTGTTTCAAAGTACCTCAGTATGCAAGAGATTCTAAACATCTGCAAATTCAAGCATAATGGTAATGTTCCATGTGTTCCCGTGGCTCTTTCTGTGTTGTACTCCACTTGTCTGAATAATGAAAGTACTAAGATGGAATGGCACTCAGCAATAGCAAGGGAGGAAAGGTTAGGGGGTAAGTTTGGGAAAAAAAAAATCATACTAGAGATTTGGGCAGATTGGATATTAATATGGGCTTGTTAGGCAAAAGAGAAAATGGAAAATTACTTCTGCAGAAGAAACCTAGCCACAAGGGAAGACAATGATTAAGCTGTAGGCTTTTGCTGTAACCAAAGAGAATTATAAATTGTTCGAACTTTTAGATGTATTCAGGTAAAGAGCGTTGCTAATTCTACAATAATTTCCTTTTGGTTTTAATGTTCTACTGTGACATGCAGTGTTAATTATTTCTTAAAGTGTAAAGTTTTACAGAGAAAAAGGTTTATGTAGACCAAAAAAATAGACACCTGCTGCTCCCATCAAATCCTGCAGTTATTTGTCAACTGTTTCTGCAAATCCATTACATGTGCAACTGAAAGCACAATTAGCAGAACAAAATAACTGTCTAAAAGGAGAAACAAAGATACCATTTTGGCAGCACAACGGCACCCATTTATAGGCACAGAGCTTGATTCCAAATATTTGGCAAAAGAATCTAAACTCAATTTGAGTCATAATTTAAAATTCTAATCCTATACTTTTATATATAAATACATTTAGCATTCATTTTTGTCATCTCCATCATCATCTTCATCAGCAGCACCAATGGCAGCCTTTGCACCTTATGAATTCATTATGACATCATATAATAACTTGCAAAAACAAACTTTTATTAAGCAGTGCCATAAGTGTACTTTCTTTCCAAACTGCTTTGACAATGTGGTGAATGGGCACATTACACCTGACAAAAATCTGTGGTAATTTTATACCATGGGTAAAGTCCCCTAGTTCAGAAAGATGAGATCATCAATGTTATGAAGCAAATACAATTAAATGGATTTATATATTTTCCCTAGAGTGCTTATTTCAGCATGGCTAGCATACAGTGAAAGAGAGATCACTATTTACTTATATAGTTTTTAGATGTTTCCACTGTAGAGCAGTACCACAAACAACAGATGAAAATGTGGTGTCTACCACAGAGTTTACAACCTGATTCTGTGTGTGCCCTGAGTATACTGAAAACAAGTGGTACATCATACTGGACAATGCACTCAGTCCCATGCTCAGACTTGGCTGACCCTGTGTGGAGCCAGGAGTTGGACTCAGTGATCCTTATGGGTCCCTCCCAACTCAGGATATTCTATGATTCTATGATTATCATTTTGTGAATTGACAATTATGTTACATAGGAAGGGATTTTATTAACAGTATTCTAAGTTCTTAGTTAAAGTTTACCATGTGTGCTTGCCCTGTTTGAATCTTATGGTACCAACTCCCCCACTCCTTTTCTTTGCTCCCTTTTTTGAATGAATGTGCTTTCTGGATGTCTCTGCCATCCCACGTTATACCACTGTGTAGCATATTTCTCATGTACTTTCAACACATCATGCCTTCTGATACCTGGTCTTCCTTTTGTTTGGTTCTCTTTCAGTCCTTCTCCTTTCTGTTTTAGAGGATTTTTGCAAGATCCTCCTTACTCCCCCTGTATTTTCTGCAGCTGTTGCATGGGACACTGTCCTCAAACTTATCATCCTTGTTTCACATTATTTCAGGTTGGCATCTTCAAATCAGAACTAGTGATGAAATCAAGCAGTGGCTGCATTTTGTCCAAAATAATTTTGTCTTCCTTCTGGCACTGTCTTAAATAAATTTGCTGTCAGCTGAAGCTCAACATGACTAAAACCTCTCTTAATTTCTCCTGCACGAATCTTTCATTTTGAACTTTCTGAACTGTATTGCCGTCTTTCTGATGACATTTAAACACCCCTTTCCCTGGGCTTTCATGACTGGGACATGGTTTATTTTCTCTTCTGTAAAAACCCAGATTCTTTATAGTGTAAGTGTCTGCTAGTACAGTTGTCCTTTCTCTGCACCCAGAAATGCTTTATTGTCCTTTTTAGCTTCTTTAAGAAGCTGAGAGGTTCAGAACAGAGGTAGATATTCCAGGCTGGCTAAGAAGATTTTCTGATAAAGAATAGATTTTATTGGCAGAAATACAAGCAGCAAAAAAGGATCAGATATGTTAAGTCTTGAAGTGGGATCTGTCTCACCTAACTGTAAATTTGTACAATGAGGACAAATATATATAATGGCACTGATTTTGTCAACAGAGAAATTTAGACACTGCTAGGCATGATTAATATGAGCTACTTTATTGATCTACTTCATATATATTCAATACATTGTACCATGAACAGTGAAAGCAGTTTATGGTAGTGTCTCATACAAAGGGATCCTTTGCAGATATCTATAATAGGTGAAACCAATTTCAGCCTTGTTGCCCAATACTACAATCAGAGAACATTATATTAGTCATTGTTCTCCTGGATGCCCTTGAGCTATTTCTTGTGAGTCGTTGCTTTTGTATTATGAATTATTTGCTTTTTTTTGTATGGTAAAGTGCATTGTACCATGGGTCCTGCTTCCCACCTTGGGCTATTTGTAATATTGTAACACTGCTCACGGTGGTACAATAATCAGTAAGCAGACAACAGGTTGAAGATAATTTAAGATTTGTAGAGAGTTTTTTATCAGGCTTTCCAAGTCTTTGGGAAAAAACAAAGAGCACTGGTTCTTATAATTGTGTAGTCTGGGTCTCCTGCTCTTAACTTCCAGTATTTCTGGTTTCCTTATAGGGGGATTGTCCCAGGGTCATTGTAGTTCACTCATGAAGGCTGTGCATGGTGCTGTTTAATTTTTAGGGGTATTGGAAATTAGTAAGTCATGTTGCTGAAGTCTCTTACAACAATACTCTTCTGTGTTTGCTACAGAAAACTGTTCAGTGCTGGATGTGAGCATGAGGTAGTATGAGAACTACATCATGCTAAACCTCACTAGTCCTTTAAGAAATAGAGCTCCAGAAGGATTATAAATAGGCAATCTTTCTATGTTGAGATTCTCTCCTGCTGAATATCTTATACTGATACTGTAATTAATTCTCAGACAAACCAGCCAAATTTTTCAGGAGTTCTTTTTGTTTGGAACTATCCCTATGGATGAACATAATTTTTAAAGCTTTCCCTCTTTTAACATTTTTTTCTTTTTTTATATTTACTGTGTCCGTTAGTGTACTGAAATAATTAGCATAATTACTGTAAAGTTAGCAACACAACTGTCCTAGGACATGAGTAATTTGCCTTGAAACAGCAGTCAGATCATACAATGAGGACTCCTGGATGTCAAGTGGTATGATGCCTTGGGCCTACGTGTCGAAAGGCTCTGGCATATTTTTGAAGCAAGTCTAAAAGACTACAAGGAAATAGAAAGTTTAAAAAATTATTTGGTTTTAAGACTTCGATAGAAACCATCATACTGTGTTTTAATCTAGTTCTCTGGACTAATACTAGAGTGTTAGTCATTATTCTTGCCAAGAGTTGTCTTATGTGCCTGTTAATGCAGTAAACAAAAAACCAGTGTAGTAGCAAAAAGCATGGTGATATCCAATGTAATTGAATGTGAAATTTTATCTAAGGATTTTGATTTATTCAGCTAAAGAAGTTTTGCGTGTCTAGACTCATGTTTACCTACTTTGCAAAGCTTGGGCTAAATGTTTCTGTAGAGCTAGAAGATATGACTCTTGTTAATCATATAAATGTTTTCCTTGTTGAGAATCATGAGGCAGACTGAAATAAAATGATAGGAATGAATTTTCCAACATAATTTTGAGTGTGTTCAATCATATTACAAACTATCACATCTGTGACTAAGACTGCTCATATGATTCTCTCCATACTCCCCCCAATACACAAAAGTCTTCTTCACTCACAGTTTTGTTTTCTAATAGACTGATGATCTTCATCTGGAGCCAAAGAAATTGGGCAAGGGCTTCTTTTCCTGGGAGCCATTAAACTGACTTTAATTAGTATCTGCCAAAGCCATTAATGAGTTTTCACCAGATGGTGACTCATGGTAAAAAAAAATAAATAAAATAGGCCAAGGTAAAAGACACTAGCAAGCAAACACCATGCAGTGCACGAGAGATATTGAAAGCCTTGTGCCACAGAAAAAAATATCATAGAACTCTTAACCCAAGTCATTTAATACATTTATAGCAATCAAAACCAGAAAAAAAAGCAAAAAATCTAATTGACGTACGGCTTCAAACTATAGCTATATCTTCATTATTGTAGAGCATATGTTTTTCTGTTCCTGCTAAATTTATGGAGATAAAGGGTACAAAATATTACTTGCTTTTAAGTTGATGCTTAATTACTTTGCTCATTATTTCTTCAACTTGAACTCAAAATATCTATAATTACAACCATTACCTCTAACAGGCTACTTCTGCTGAATAGCCTGTACCTGTGGCAAGGCAGCAGCCTCATGAAGTCCATGGGAGATCCAGTTTTTGGTTCATGTTGTCAGTACAGCCCTAGAGAAGTGCTCTAATGTGTCAGTTTAGGAAGTGTTTCTGTGATCCATATTGTTCAGCTGCAATACTGAAAATGGACTGGGGAACTATTCCAGCATTAGAAGAATGCTTCAATTTTTTCCTCCCTTCTTTCCAGCCAGTGAAGCTCCACAGAGGTGTGCCCTCACACCCAGAACTGAGTTCTGTCACACACAGAGGTGGGAACCCACCACCAGTGGAGGATTTTTATTATGAAAGCCTGGCACTTCAAAATTCTACTTAACATTTTCTTAATGGCAATGATTGTAGCAGGATATTGAATTAGGTGCTGAAATTATGTTTCTTGTTCAGATAACATGGGAGCAATGCCTGTGTTTTATGTGCCTAGTGTGTAGTCATCTGTCTGCTGGAATTTGGGAGAAATGCCCTGAATATTTACTCTCCTTTCCATGAATATATTGACCAGTAATGTTCATATTTTTTTCCCTTTTCTACTTTTGGGAAATCTTGGGCAAATCTTGAAAACCATGAGACTGTTCAGGCTAATCACAAGACATATTTTTTAATGTGCTGACATGACATACTTTTTACCTTGGTCCTCCAGCAGGCTCAGCAGTGGAGAATCCTAACAATATGATGACCTCAGAAGTCTCTACACCAAGATGACCGTCACCTACCTCTTCTGTGAACTATAAACCAAATAACAGACATGTATCTGATTCCTTTTTTCATTTGTTGCACAATATTATTGTGTTAAAGCCTTTGCAAATCAGTAACCTCTATGATAAAGTGCTTTTTGTCACTGTAGATTCAAATGAGATTCCTCTTGTACTCTTATATTTCAAGAAAAGTCACAATGAATGTCTGTATTTTGGTTTATTTTCCCTTGTTGTCCTCTATATTTACTTAGTGAAAGCCTACCCAGAATTTAAATTTCTTCAAAGGCGATTGAAGGCAATGTTCCTGACCTAGCTGACAGATAACACCAGAAATACAAATTAAAATTACAGTGTTCTCTCTTTCACTTGGGAGCCACTTGGTCTGTTACAGTCAAAAGCAGGAACTGGCATAAGAGTCCATGTTTTCTGGTGCAATGCTAGTAGCAGGAAAAGAACAGTTAATTGATTACACATCTCTTAGTCCAATTATTTTTCACATGAATGAGGGGAAGACTGATTCAGTCATTCCATCAGTACCCTGTGGACAAATACTAAGCAGTGTAATTGTTGACTTAACATTGCTTTCAGCATAGAATTTACCTTAAAGAAACCTTATTTTTTCCACAAATCAAATTACAAGGTTCTCCTTTTGCCCTGTCTTAAGAGTCTACTAATCAGCATGGTGAAAACAAAAGCTGAGTATAGTTTTCTGTTTGAGATTTTGTTTGCTGAAATGTGATATTCCCTCAGGTCTCTAACTTTGAGGTTACAACCCTGGTGTGGAAGCTGTATCCTAAGGAAAAAAGGAAAAGAAGTTACAATGAACTTCATTTGTAGCTATCTAAACCATAACTGCTTATTAAGTATGAGTTGTCTTAGCTTTCCTACAGAAAGTTTGGTGATTCCCTGTTTTGCTTGGAAAGGCTTCAAAATATGTCCTCAAAGCATCTCACGTGGGAGGCCATAGACAGCCATGACCAATTTCTGCAGTTTTCCATCCAGGCTCTGCAGCCCATGAAGGAAATAGGCTTCATGCCCTTATGGGGCCTGACTGAGTGCATTTCTAGTTTCTCATCAGAAAAAAAATTCAGAGACTTGTGACAGACACTGATCTTTGAAGTTCAAACAAGGAATAGGTGAGAATCTCTGTGAGGCAGAGGTCATCAGTCCCTCAGGGTGACCACTGCTTGAAGACTGAAGAATTGGGCTAGTTAGGCAAAGTGAGAACGATGCAGAAAACACTTGGGAATACCCTCTTTCCCCCAGCTTCATGAGCAACTGACTCTCAGCTACATTTACTGGTCTGTCTCACTCCTGTATGCAGCTATGAAGCATCTTTAAAACTAGACTGTCAATTTTTTTCCTACAGACTTTATAAAGAAATTCCAGTTACCTTCAGAAACCACTTGTGGACTAGTGGTGCTTCAAATATGCTTCCAGAATTGCTCTAGTTTGCCTAAAGTAATTGCAAATACATTTTGTCTATATATTCAATACTTTATCATGCTGGGGATGATTTTATTCCATATATTAACTGTGGGATAAATACTGAGTACACGGAGGTCATAATGGGCCAGCAAGTTTGGGGTTTATAGTCCACAGAAACTACACTCTGAAGTATTGGTATTTCACAGCCTGTAAGAATTGTTCCTGTGACAGTGACAACAGCTGAGGCATTGTACCTTAAAATATGTCCCTAGACAGAAAAAAACTTTGTACTTTTTAGAATTTGTGAAGAGGTTATTGATCCTGGTTCAAGCAGGAGGATGACTTCTGGATGTCCCTTTCAACTCAGATTATTCTGTAATTCTGACTCCAGCTTTTGCGTGAAGGTGGACAGTAATGATTAATGTTCACCGCAGCTTGAGCAGAGAGGGATTTCTTAGTTATTTCCTATGAACGTTATAGAAGGCCATGCTATAAAAATATTTCTAACTGGAATCTTAGCTGTGAGGTTTTAAAAAATTCTGTTATAAAAAGAGTCTGGATATAGAAAAGAAAATAATAATAAACTTTCATTGACTTTTATGTCTATCATTTGTCTGTGACAGTAAATTAATTTTTGTTCCTGAAGACTCATTAGTAGTTCAAATTTACATACTTGGTAAAAGAAAAACTTGATATACTGTCTATATAAGCTCCTTTCAAAATTGAGCCAAACACTGAAAACTTTTAGAGAGCAGCTTTTCTTATTCCCCACTAGGTATAGTGTATTGGTCATTGAGAAACTCTTCACCATAGCAAGAAGTTCTGCTATGTCTTTACTTCTGATATGATACAGAACTTTGATTTTGACTTATTGTTAAGGCGTATTTAAATGCCCTACCTTTAAGTCTGAAGGAAAGGTAATGCTTGACCTCATTTCATTGACACTTAATGCAGCTCACAGGATAAATTTTTACTAGCCGTTGAAGTTATAAAACACCTGTGTAAAATAAATCCTTCTAATGAAAAACTAAGGCACAATCCTGGGTATCAACCGAGGCTTTAACTATTCTATGTGTGAAGACTGATAATGTTATGCCATGGGAGGCATTTTCCTGAAGTGTTCTTCACCATAACCTGACCCAAAAGTCCTGTGACTTTTTTTGCACCCTGCTGCCTGAGAGGAAACTGCTTGCTCATTGTTTTGGTGGGAAAGAGAAACTTCAAAGCTTACAATTGTGAAACTTCCTTTTTAAATCAAATATATCTTTATACATTTCATATTTATGTTTCATGCATTATACAAAAGCAAATATCTCATTTCAATATTTGCCTTAATCTGTATCTATTTAGAATTCTCCCCTCGCAGAGGAGAATGCAACATAACAAAAATAGAATAGCAATGGTTCTGTTAGCATTTCTGCACTCTAAGGAAATGGTGGAGAAATAAACTCTTCTATGGCACTTTAAATAATCTGCCTCTCTTTCTTGCTAAGCGATTGACAAATCTTAACAATTTTGACACAAATCTATATGTGTTGTTCCACCGTTTCTTCTTTAATGAATGGACATTTGACTTTCCAGGTCACATGCAGAGCAACCTTCATCATCTGAATGAAAGCCAAATAACTGGAGGATCTGCCTCAAATTCTTATTTTAGGATGACTGATGAAAAGAACCTTACAAATGCAGCTCAACAATCTGCAAGTAAAGTCAAAATGGAAACATTTTCCTCAAGGTTATTAAAAATAAATGAATGTCATATGTGGTCATTAGGATTTATTTAAAATTAGCACAGAGTTTAATGAGACACACAGGAAAAGTATTAAGTAAATAGTCTCATTTTTAGCATTTTAGCATTCAGCGGCATTTAAAATTATTCCCTCTGATTTTTCCCAGGTATCTAATATCAGAAAACTCAAACCCCTTAGGGAACACCTCACATTTTCATTTATTCTGTAAATAAATATACAGCTGTTTCACTTTTCCTTTGTGCCCGGAAAACTATAACATTCAGTAGTTTATTTTAGCCACTCAGGACACATACTCATCTGGAAGCTTAAAACTTTGAAACTGGGTTGTGAAGATAAACCTTTCCAAACAAAAAAATGACAGAGTTTCAACCCACATAACAATACAGAGATTAGAACATAGGGCCTGTCTCCTGATAGACATCTAATAGGAAAATTATCTGAATATTCCACGTTATATATCTGTCCTTCCTAGCTCATACTGTCACCAAGAGATTGCACAGGGAGGCAAAATATTGCTTCTTATGCAAGGAAATTAAGTAGCTGTCAGATATGGTATTCAAATGTATTTTAACCCAGATGTCTCTGTGAGAACAAATACCCTTTTGTCTTCCTATACCATTTCTTTCTCTAATGTTAAGTAAATCACCCTAAGGATGACATTTTTTTCCCCCAAATTGGAAAGCATTTCTTCCTGTTTCTTAATGTCTCTGTTTTCTGGGTTTGGGATTTTGGGGGGTTTTTTGAGTGGTTCTTGCACTGTTGTCCCTATGTAATGGGAACTGTCACATCCTTTCTGTAAAGGATCATGGATTCACCAAGGGGAAATCGTGCTCGACCAATCTCATAGCCTTCTACGATCTCATCACCGGCTGGGTAGATGGAGGGAGAACAGTGGATGTCATCTACCTTGACTTCAGCAAGGCTTTTGATACTGTTTCCCATGACATCCTGATAGCAAAGCTGAGAAAGCATGGGATTGATGAGTGGACAGTGAGGTGGGTTGAGAATTGGCTGTCGGACCGAGCCCAGAGGGTCGTGATTCGTGGAGCAGAATCTGACTGGAGGCCTGTGACTAGTGGTGTTCCCCAGGGCTCGGTGTTGGGTCCAGTCCTGTTTAACATCTTCATTGACGACCTTGATGAGGGAATAGCATCGACCCTCAGCAAGTACCCGATGATACAAAGCTGGGAGGAGTGGCTGACACGCAGGAACACTGCGCTGCCATCCAGCGAGACCTGGACAGGCTGGAGAGCTGGGCAGGGAGAAACCAGATGAGGTTTAACAAAAGCAAGTGTAAAGTCTTGCACCTGGGAAGGAACAACCGTTTCTATCAGTACAGGCTGGGGGATGACCTACTGGAGAAGAGCTCTGTGGAGAAGGACCTGGGGGTCCTGGTGGATGACAAGTTGGCCATGAGCCAGCAGTGTGCCTCGGTGGCTAAGAGAGCCAATGGGATCCTGGGGTGCATCCGGAGGAGTGTGGCCAGCAGGTCAAGGGAGGTGATCCTCCCCCTCTACTCTGCCCTGGTCAGGCCCCACCTGGAGTATTGTGTCCAGTTCTGGGCTCCCTGGTATAAAAAGGACAGGGATCTCCTGGAGTGAGTCCAAAGAAGGGCTACGAAGATGATAAAGGGCCTGGAGCATCTCCCCTATGAGGAAAGGCTGAGAAGATTGGGACTGTTCAGCCTTGAGAAGAGAAGACTAAGGGGAGGCCTAATTAATGTTTACAATTATCTTAAGCATGGGATGCAGGGGAATCAGCCAGCCCCTTTTCAGTGGTCTGTGGAAACAGGACAAGGGGCAATGGCTGCAAGTTGGAGCATAGGAAGTTCCGCACCAACATGCGGAGAAACTTTTCCCAGTGAGGGTGACAGAGCACTGGGACAGGCTGCCCAGGGAGGTGGTGGAGTCTCCTTCTCTGGAGATATTCAAGACCCGTCTGGATGCCTATCTCAGTGAAATGTCCTAGGGAGCCTGCTTTGGCAGGGGGTTGGACCCGATGATCTCTCGAGGTCCCTTCCAACCCCTACAATTCTATGATTCTATGATTCTATGTAAAAGAATGAAATAACGGAGATATAAGTTGCTTGCAGTTTTCCAAACAGCACATGGTGTGGGTAGAACTGTTGTCCTGACACCCAGCAGTCAAGTAGGACCCGAAGATCAAAGTCTCCCTCTTTCCAACTGCACTGTTTAAGGCATAGTGGCACAAAGACCCCGAAATTCAATGATATATTTAAAAACACAATTTGCTTCAGCTGCGGGATTTGACAATCTAATATGATCTGCATATTTTTGGAGCTTCCTTGTGGACTTCAGGACTTTAGGTCTATTTCTAGAAAATTTACATTGTTGGGTTGTGTTCTGCTTTTTTTTCCCAAAGGTTTGGTAGATTAGTACTTGTGTTAAACTGCAAGCATTGGTGGAAACATACAATTAGTGGAATCTCTCCCATTCACACAAGCACAAGTTCTGTCCAGCTGACTGAATAACAGAATTTACTGCTTTAGAAATATGGAAGAACATACAGTACAGATGATACCATTACAAAATTTCAAAAGCTTTAAGGAAACATTGTGACTTAAGTCCCCGTAGATATGCGGAAAGTAAAATTTTCTAATATCAGTATTTAAAAAGTAGAAAATGTTTTAAGGTTGAGAAGAGAAATAAAATAATCCCCTTTGACTCTGGAGGTTTAACTACACAGAAAGTTCTCACACCAGGAGAAATTTTTCCTGTCTTCAACAGGAGACTAAAAAAAAAAAAGCACCCCAAGAAAAACAGATAAAAAATATCCTACTCTCTTCAAAGAAGGAAAGAAATACAAGAATCCCACATCCTGAAGACAATTGTGTTGAATAAAATTTTTTTAAAATATTACTATAAAATTTTTTTTGGTGTTTGGCATATATGGTAACACTCTTTTCTGCCTACATTTAATTCAGGTCAGCTGGAGCATCATCTTGGATCACAGTCACGTCTTCAGTCTGTTCTGTATGTAAATGCTATAAATCATAAAGTAGTTTACTGCTCCAGAATTTCTTAAGTAAATTCCCGGCTTCCCATTCAAGTTTACTTCTTTGCCTTTTGCATTTACTTGCAAAGCACAAAAGAAATACAAATGAGGGTGGGGTAACCAATAAGGGATATGTAGTATCCAATAATGGATAAAATAATATGGATTAAAAAGGACTAAAATTGCTTCCACTTCATACGGGACTTGTTTCAGCAGACGTTGAACTGCCTGTGCAGGGTATGCAGAACTTTGCTGCAGTAAAAAGAATAGCCTGCCAAATTCTACCACTCTTTTCCCTTCTGTTTCTGTGCATTTCTAAAATTGCCTTATGTTTGTTTCTATTCTTACTCTTCTACTCCCTGCTCACAGCAGCTTTTTCAGCCTGTCAACCTTTCGATGTTTGTTTTTAACCTTGCCTGTGAGGTACAGACTTCAGCCTACGAAGTCCAAAGCTCATTCAGTCTCTCCTGCTGTCAGCATGGGCTTAGCCCTCACACCTTAGAGGTTCGGTGTACATACTCATCAATATTTGATGTATAAATAGATGTAGCCTCCATATTTCTGAATGGGCAAGTTGTTTGTGTGCAATGTATAAAACCAACAGAGATGCTGTGTAATCACTTTGGTCTTATGAGTCCAATGTAGATGGGGTCTTTCAAGTCTGAATCACTGCTCTAATGCCCACAGATGTGGAAAAAGCCTGATTGCTTTGACTAGATTAAACTTGCTACCCAAGGACATCCAACCCATCTTGTCAAACAAGCATGTCTATCACCTCACCTTGCACACAGCAGGAAGTAAATCTGCATGCACAACTAATACAGTCCTGTATTCCTAGGTTCCTCTGGTCCCTAATGGGGCTATTGGGACTACTGCCATTATGCTCACTAAGTGGCCTGGTCTCTGTAAATCCCCTACAGATGGTCAAAGAAGCCTCACAGTGGTAAATGGTGCCTTAGAAAATGCGTAGCTAGGGAGACTGTCTTGGAAACACGTTCATGGCAACCTTCACATCTGGATGGTAAGCATTTTCAGCTATGGATTTACCATGCATTTTTGAACTACAGTATATTTTCTTCAACTCTTTATTCATCTCCTGTAGTGTACGCTGCTGAGTATATATTTTTACAAAGCCATGTTTTGACTAGAGTTACTGCCATTAAACAGTAGAACTCCTTCCAAATCACAGACGAAGCTACAAACAGCCTTGAGGAACAGTCAATTGTATCTCAAGGGAAATTAAAAAATCCCCCTGCCTTTTACTACCTACATTTAACCTATTTTGTAAGGGGTTTTTATGCCATTAAACACAGGCAAAGTAGCGCTGCCAATATTTCAGACCCTCAGGCTGCCATCTGAAATGGGCTGCTTCGAAAAGTGTATTCAACAGTAAGTATTTAAACTGTACTCAGATCATTATATCAGTATCAGAAAATTGGCTCCCAGTGGAAGACTGAGATTTTTCTGCTGAAGAGGGAACCCCTCCACAGTTCATTAGCTTCTTTTCTATATCATATTTCAGGAGAACAAACAAAATAAGCAAAAAAGCACTTAATTTTAAGTTTCCTGAAATGGGTTGTGAAATATGAGGCTGCTGGTGCACAAAAGTTGTAAAATATACACACTTAATAAGCATTGAAAAGAAAATCTAATTATTTTGCTCAGCAAGCAGAAAGTCTTATATTTCAGAAGTGTTTTTCACCTGTGGATAACCTGCTTCACAAAGTAGGAGAAAAAAGTTTCTGAGCATTACATGACCTTTTTGAATCCTGTGTTTGTGTAAAACATCATGCTGAAACCTCGAGTACCAGGCATATTGACCCAAAGGGCATACCCACCCTGGCTGTTGCCAGTAGGAAACAGCTGGCACAGTTCAAAAACCCATCCCGTTCTCTTCTGCCAACCCTGAAAACCCACTCTCTAAAAAAGGCTTCATGCTGGGAGGTGTGCAGAGGAGTTTCCAAGACTGATTAGCTAGTTGCAAAGCATTATCTGTTTATGAACTCACAATGCAATGAAGACACAGCAAAAATGTCTATGACCTATACCTTGTGCCTGCTATTGCTGCTGCCTTAGTGAGAGAAGGAGAGATGTATATACCATCATGCAGCTTATAAAAGGTGCATGCTGATTTCACTTTTGTAGTACTCCCTAAACCATGGGCCTGCTTCCTGCTAGCAAGGATAATTTGGTGCCATTTTTGGTAATTAGATCATTTTTACATGCCTTAATAACAGCACTCAGTAGTGTACATTAAGCTCCCGCATGGACAACGTCATTAATGTTTGACTTTTTCCTCTTGAGGAAGCAGTAGGCTGGGTAGTAAAATTAGGAATTAGTCATGTTGCCAGGAAGAAAGAATTTTATATATATGCAGCATAATGTGTTCTGAATATGGAGTGTGGTATTTAATTGCAAGGTTGCAAAACTAAAAGTTCTGAATGAAGGGTAAAATGAGTTTCCAAGAAGAACAATTATGTTCTACACTTTAAGTGTCTAAATTATTTGACAAAGAAATGCTACATATCTGCCAAACTAGGTACATTTCTTGACATTAAAAACTAATTTTACACAGAATTACATCATATGGCATGACACTAGTCTTCTTACAGCAAAGTTTCATATGTAAACATTTAAGAAATAGGTAAAACTCTGTCATTTAGATAAATAGCAATCTGTTGCCTAAAGAACTATAACCTGAGTGATATTTTAGCTATATTACATTAGGTATCCCAAATAAGTAACCTGAATATAAACCTTAGATCTGAACTCTGCATTCAGAACCTACACATCATCTTCCTTTTAACTGGCAAAACCCAAGGACTCTGTCCTATATTTTTAAGCATATATGTTTGGAGACAGAATTCACTGCGGTGTTTGGCTCAGAAATACTTTAAAATAGGTTCAGTCTGCAAACTGGGATCCTGGTCAGGGATTGTTCATCATGAATTACTTTGTCTTCTTTTCCACTGTTTTCAAAGTGTTTGTGCCATTTTTCATGTGTGGCTGTAAGATGGAGTGACTTGGATTGAGCAGAAAGATCAGACAACCTGGCCATTTCTCTTTTGCTGAAGAAAATTCTGTCAAATCACTGCATAGCAAAGGAGGAGCAGTCTTATTTTGGACATTCATCTCCTACTGAATTTTCATCCTGCAGAGTATTCAAGCACTAAGCAACTAGAAGGAAGTCTCTTCAATAAATTCTTATTTATTATTACATATAGACCTGCAGACAGTACCCAAATTGACCTGAACCTCCTAAATCCCATGAGAGACATTTTGCAGACCATGTTTCTTCTGGGCCCCCGACTCACAGACATTTTTTTGGCCAATTTATCCTTTTTATGCTCCTACTGAATTCTCTTTGAAATGTTCAGCAGGTCCACGATCTCCCTATGCCTGTTGTTAAAGCATGATAATTTTTTCAGCATTCAGCACTAGTTGTACCCATATCTCCTGCTTAAGGAATCACATCTTTGAGCACTATAAGCCTCAAGATTTTGTGGCAGCTAGTTAGAAATTATTTCATATGAATGGGACACAAGCTGGGTTCCCTTTCTTTGGTCTGTATAATTTGTATGGATATCAAATAGACAGGAATGTAAAAGACAGCCTCTAATTTGTCTCTGTGTACTAAACATAAAAAAAGAAGAAGAAAGCTTTTGCAATTCCGAGCAATGCTGTCAAAAGATTGCTATATGCAGGTACTTATTCTGCTTCACTTCTCATTTGCATATGAAATCCTGCTTGACAGATCTCTGAGTGCAGAGTAAATTAGAAAAGTTAACCACTCTTTATCCATTATTTATATGCATCATTGTCTAAAATTACCAAGTTTTCTTGATATACATTGTGCTAAGGTGCAAAATTAGTATAAAAATTATATGCAGAATACATTTTTTATATTTGCTTGAAATAAGAGCATAAAGCCACTAGCAATGTGGGATTTTTTTCCTAATTAACCACTGACATTTTAAAGTGTCACGACATATGCTGCAATGGAGAGTTTTGAACCCAACCCGAAGAGAAAAGACAAATTATCTAAAAGTTAATGAACTGAGTTCTGTAATGGATTGGTTAGGGCTAATTGACATGAAGCAATCAGAAAACCTAGCAAAATCTGAAAGGAAAAAAACACTTCAGGTGGATGAGAAGTACATCAGGAGATGATGACAGAGAATAAGACAGTAAGTAAGCATCAGAGTCTGATAAAGTTCTGACCAGAGTACCTGTGGAATAAAGTTGTACTGGCAGACTTGTTAATGACTTCCACAGTATAAAGGAGTAATCCTCATAGCAAAAGCTATCAGTCCATAGAAAAATCAAAGAAGGAAGTGTAAAATACATATATTTCAGCTTTAGACACTGTTTTATCTAATCGGTCATTTAATATGTTAACTTTGAAAACAAGGCCCAGTAGACTATGTTTTGGTCTTAATCTCAACAGTATACCATCTAACCCTTTAATTGGCTGCAGTAGGTAGAACTTTCACATGGTCAGAACTGCCATTATCTAGATAAGCATAGGTATAATTGTGTCTATACTGTTTTTGAAGACTCTTATATTCTCAGATGCATTTCTACATCGTAAATCCTTCACTTGAAGAGAGATTTTTAAAGAAGCTTCCACTCCCTCCTGCCCAGAGCCATTTATTAATTTTGTCCTCTCACTCAATATTCATAGGCAGAGTCAAAGAATCATAGAACCATCATAGAAACAGAATTATCATAGAGTCACAGAATGGTTTAATTTGGAACAGACCGTTAAAGTTCCACTAGTCCAACCGCCCTGTCCTTTCCGGGTACACCCTCCACTAGATTAGGTTGCTCAATGCCCCATCCAACCCAGCCTTGAATGTTTCCAGGGATGGGGCATCTACAGCTTCCCTGGGCATCCTGTTCCAGTGTCTTACCACCCTTATTGTGAAGAATTTATTCCTTATATGCAATCTGAACAAACCCTCTTTTACTTTAAAACCATTACTCATTTTCCTTATTGCTACAGACACTGTCTCCAACTTTCTTACAAACCTCCTTTAAGCACTGAAAGGCAAAAAAAGCCTTCTCTTCTCTGGGCTAAAATACCTTGACTATCTCATCCTGTCCTCATAGGAGAGGTACCACAGCCCTTTGATCAGTTTTGTAGCTCTCCTTTCAACCTTTCTTATATTAGCATCCTAATTGCCTGTTTTTCTCACAGACTGGTATATATAAGCTATTGCTTATCCTGCTGAAGACATCCTGAAGTTTAGAAGCTCGTAGGGCTTGAGCAAGCAAAGGAGTCAAAACTCTGTAGCAAAGTGATTCAAAAACTTGTCTGGAAGAAGGGCACCCATTTTTCAAAGATTTCAAATGTATTTCACACTAACTTTACTCAAATTAGTTACTGGCCTTAATGATCTAAAAGAGGGTCGGATTTTTGAATTTCAGTATAATATATTTGTCTTATTGCAGTCTAAATATAAGTATTTAGGAATCCAGTAATGGCAGGATTTAAAAAGTCACCCTTACGTTCAGTATTTTCTCTTGGCAAGTTTGGTAGCTTCCAATCTGACACACTGACTATTGTGATCCTGTGTGAAGTCCTCTGTGTGTTTCCCCAGTTTAGGAGGAGATTTGGCATTTACTGCAATCTTCAAATTCCAGTCTCAGATTATGTGCTTCCAAGTCAGGTGTTGTGATACTGAGAAACACAGTGCACAAATGCTCAGGGTCTTAAGTAGCAGCAAAAATGAGAGACTGTGTAATAAGATTTCTACTCTTTTATTTTTTCTGTTTCTCACATTCTGACTTCAGCTATGAGTAACTGATCCTGATAAAGTTTTAAAAATGTATAATATCTGTATATGTTCTAAGCAAAATTTCTAAAAAGCATCTTTTCCGGAGGTGAGGAGAAATATTTGATTTTCTGGAGTTGGAAAAGTCCCCTGTGTCTGAGTCATATTTCTGGTTTAAACTCATCACAATCTGGCAAATCTGCAAGAGTACAAAGAGAGGAATTTTCCATAAACTGGGCCAACCATAACATGCACTGTATGAAGTTCAGTTTACAAATATTTAGAAAAATAATCAGAAGACTGAAACTAGTGAAGATCTTTGAAAAGTTTCTAAAGAAGCTTTTGGCAAAGCAGAAATGTAGATATTCAGTCATAAGTTTGTAGGCTAACATAACTTACTGGTGAAAGTGGAGAGCATTACATACCTTTCAGTATACAGTTCTTACAGTTTTACTTGCAAAAATGAAATTGCATTTAATTTTTAGTTGAGCAAGGCATGGCATGAGTTTGGTATCAGATCGAACCATAGGTAGGGTAGTAGCAGTTTAAAACAAGATTAAATGTCCCAAACTTCTGAGATGCAGCCTGGATTGTGTTGGGTTCCTTATTTTGACTTTCAAAGCAATTCATAAACAAAACAGATATATGAGCTCAGTCTACTCAGATGAGAGCATCTGTCACTTTAGGACAAAACTATTCTCTGCTGCCTTTGAATTAGAATCAACAGGAGTTTAAAGTCACGCATATGTATGAGCAGTATGCTGATTTGAAGTCATAATGAGAATCCCATCATTTAACAAGAAGCCCTGCATGTTTTTAAATATAACTTTAAATATAACTTAAAGTAGCAAATTACTTCTCAATGTTCAGTGACACACAGAAGAGCAGCCAAAAATAGAATAAATGTACTTGTTATTTGCATAAAATTCATACTGAGAAAGAATGTGCTATGGTCAGAAAGATAAAAACGACAAGCCAATGAAAGCAGTGGGAAATAACATAATTATTGTGTGAAGTATTTCTGGGTTTGAGACATTGGATAAAGAAAAGTTAAATGTGCTTCTGAAAAATTTTATGTCTATAGAGTTCAAAAACTGATGAAATACTCTTGTTTAAAATCTGACTGTAAAAAGCAACATAAAGAAGGTTTTGCCAAAGCGGGTATTAAAAAAGAACAGCTAAGGGATTACTTTAAAAATGGGAACAGACACAAATCACTCATTCCAAACAATCTGCATCTTATGGGAAATAGCAAATACACACATATAAACCCCTGGCAGTGTAGTTCTTAAAAATCATCAAAATGTAAGAAATACAGGAATATGGCAGAAAGAAAATAAATATTAAAAAAATAAATTATATACATATATATATATAAAGTCTGTCCCTAAACTTTGAGACCAAAATTTCAGCCTATTGTCATCCTAGCTTAATGCCTAGTTCTTCTACTAATGGCTATGATGTTCTCAGCTGTATTCTTATATATCATATTACAAACCATCAGCTGTCCACAGAAAGCCGTTCACTCCCATTATGAAATATTTTATAATAAGGATAAATTCGATGGTTCAATCTATTATTTACATTTCCAGATAATTTTAATATTGAATTTTTGCAGTTGTGTTGTAAACATTTTGTCTTCTTTCTTTGAGAACTTAACCACTTACCATGAGAACAGCTACCGTGCAAACAGCACGTAATGCTCATTATTGCAGGTAGCTCGTTCAGTAACATGGCATTTCAGCATACAGAAGAAATTCAAAGCAGTAGGCAACCAGGACTCCATCCAGGAAGACAAAGAGTAGTCTGCCTTTCGCCCGGTAAAGCACTTTGTCTTAGAAATAGACTGAGAGAGAGAATTTTTGTCAAAAGTTGTATTGAAATAAAGCCCATGATTAAAGTCTTTGCTGAAACAATTCCACAGTGCTCAGGATCACTTTGTGTCTGGTGAAGCCACATATTCGCTGGAAAAATTTTCCACAGGATCAGACCTGCTTCTGATACCACTTTTTATTTTAATTTTGTCCTATCGTAAGTGACAAAGCTTCTCTACAGCTGTTTTGGAGTAGATATCTGCAGCTCATGTAGACTCAATGTTCTTTTTCCTTATTCTCAAGACATTAATATTGATGTGAAACAACATATAGTCGTGATTTCTATCATTATCCCATGTCTTTTTTGATACTTTCTTCCCCTTTTCCTCCAGAGTTATTATTGGTGTGAAAACCCCTTTCTAGTCCAGTGAAGCTACTATTCTTTACTACTAGATTTACTACCCTAATTGCAAGTGGTATATCCCAATGCTTTCACTCTTGAGAAGCTAGAATGATGTAACAGATACCTAACAAAAACTCTTTAAGTAAGAGTCTCAAAGAGATTTAAGGAAAATAAACCACACACACACACAACTCTAATAGAAAACTTGTAGTTTGACAATTTAATGGACTTATTTTTGAAGATAGATCTGTATTGCTGACAAAAAAAAAGTTAAAAATATGTACCCTGTGTAGGCTGGATATATGTGTAGAACAGCTCATATTACAGAAACATTTTACATTCTCCTGCTCTTAGATAACTAAAGGCAAACAAGAAAAATAAATATAATTTCAATTAAGAAACATAATTTCCTTTCTCTTCCCCTTCTTTAACAGAGGCTGTTAAATATTCATAGTACTTTGATAAAAACCTTTTTTGTCTTCCCTCGCATTACTTGAAATGTCTTGTTTTTACTGTCTTCAGTAAGAGGAACAACATGAAGGGAATTTAACTGTTGTGAGGAACATGGGTGAGGGAGCACAAGGGCAATTTTCAGAATGTTCTTGCTATTTGTTTTGGGCCCTACCACAGAAGACACCACTCAGGCCAATGACTTGTGAAAAAGGATGCTCCAACTGGCCACAGAGAAAGCCTTCTGAAAAGGGGCTTGTGTTTGTCATACTGCTGTCAGATACCAGTGGACCAGTAGGAAGGACAGGCACTGTATTTCCATGGGGATTTGATTTCACAATATTAAAGAGCCTGGAGTGCTAAGAGATGCTAATAGTTGATTTTATTAATTTGCCCATTCTCCTTATGTCTCACCTCAAAGTTTCTATCTCTGTGAAAGATACGGAAAGAATTCCCTCAGGGAAGAATGGGAAATAAGTGGGTAGGCTGCATGTGCATATTTTGCCCTGGAGATTGAAACAGCTTCCAGTCATCCTGAAGTATGCTGAAAAAGACCTTAAGGAAGATCCAAAATTTCTCCTTTGAGCTCAAAATGCAGTGTGGAGCTACCCTACCTTTGCTGGTCCTCATTCTCACAAAGGATTAACTAACATGATTAGCCTGTGGTGAATGATAATTGCTGAAAACCTCAAACATTTTCATGGACATAAGGCATAATAATCATTATTATCATCTAAGAACCACAGGATACTTTGGGTTGGAAAAGACCTCAAAGATCACTTACTTCCAATCCCCTACCATGGGCAGGGACACCCTCCACTGGAAGAGGTTGCTCAAAGCCACATCCAACCTGGCCTTTAACACTGCCAGGGAAGGGACAGCCACAGCTTCTCTGGGCAACCTGTTCAAAAGTATCACCACCCTCATGGTAAATAATTCCTTTCTAATATCTAATCTAAATCTATCCTCTTTTAGTTTAATAATATCATATTTTAATAATATGTAATATACTTAATAATGATAGTAAGGATAATAATCCATAAGGCATAGTGCTAAGTGAAAAATAGTTGGATGCTTTGCCCATTAATAGACATGGCAATATTAATCAATGGATAACTATGGACAGAAAAGAATGTCTTCAACGGTGTGACTGTCAGTGCAAATCTCTACATGCTTTCAGTTTGAATTATTTTCATAGGAGAACAGGTGTATTCCAGATGTCAAATTCTGTAAGGGAGTAGATGTGCCTGCAGGTCCTTCGCAATAATTCATAATATGGAATAATTAACTTTAAACTCATAAAAGTGTGGAAGAATGAAAAATAGACACATTCATTGTCCTGTCTCCTGTCTTCTCTTTTAGATTATTTGGATTGTTTTTGATTTCAAACCAATTAATCACTTAACTTTTAGAGGATCTTCTGCAGTTTTACCATGAATTCTGCAAAGCACCAGTCAGATTTTGCTGCTGACTGGATTTGACAAGTAAGTTCCAAGTTCACCAAACAATTTATAATAACCAGTCAAAATCACTTACCAAAGCTATAGGGGAAAATAAATAAATAAATATAGATGCTGCTTAGAATAGTTCTTTTGTTCACAATGCTGCTCATAAGTAGCATTGTCATCATTAGATCTGACAATACTGAAGAAAGCAACCATCTGAATTGATTCATTTGACTGCTTTTTGGGCGTGAAGAAATATAGTTAGTGAAGGTATTGCATGGATGAGTGAGAAAAATCCTATAACCTTTGACAAAGAACTGGTTCAGCAGATTTTGCTCAAAAGCTTCCACTGTAAGTCTTAGCTGACAGAAAAGGAACAACGACATGCATATAGTTGGCTGTAGTTAAGACTAGGCACCATACACGAATGTTGGAAAAGGTGACAAGGCATTGTAAACTAAAATAACACCTGAGTATTTCCTCTGGATTCAGATAATGAATTCTCTTTGCTGATGGATCATTTATCACATGGGCTTCTTGCTCATGTGTACACAGAACTTTCGTGCTTTTAGTCTGTTATGCATTGGATGCAGAAATACTAGGACATTAATTCCTTCATTTTTTCTTAAAGTCTTAACACTTCTAGGACTTAAAATATGTGAAACCTTTACTACATTTTGCCTGGCTACATCATGTTTGGCAATACGTATTTTAAAGATATTTTCTGTCAGGAAGAACTGAACAAAAAGAAGAGGGAACAAAACGCCATGCTTTTCTTTCTATGGAATATCTTCTGGTCTGTGAAAGAATCATACCATAAAATCAGAGAAAAAAACCCCATAATCTGACAAACAAGTAAGAATTTTACTACTTTGCTAGACTGACAGCACATTTAGTGTGGATTGATACAGTAAGAGTTAGATTATGAATTTCAGGTGGGGAGGTTTTGACCCAAGCGAATGCTTCATCTAGTTGCAATTAGCTTGAGAATGAAAAATTTTAGCATAGGTGTCTGTAACTAAGCCAAGTGAGTGAGCTAAATAGGTGCTCTAGTCTAGGGATGTCTAGATAATACAGCCTGGGGAACCCAGAGGGCGACTCAGCTGAGCAGCTGGGGATGCCTCATTTAGGGAGAGCTAAATTACAGCCCGTTGCCTGAACAGATTCAGCTGGTGGAATTGCAGGTGCTGTGGGATGTCTTGTGTTGACTGTTTCACAAATGGGCAGATTTCCTGTAAGCCCTGTGTTGTATTGGGTATCTCTGTGGCTTAGATTCTCCTGACATCTTAGACAGCATTAATATTTGCGTTTAGGGAAATTAAGCCTTCCCCAAATCTGCCTTGACTGAAGCTTGGACACAGCTCACTGCATTTATCAGTAGAATGTATGAACACGCATTCAAGGTCAACTGTTCTGGAGGCAAAAAGTCATCACAAGTACACATAAATTGCTAGCTATGTCACAGGACAGGTAGAAAGTATGGGAAAGATCTTTCTATAGAACTGGGAAATCTGTGTTGTGTTCTTTTCCTATGACGCAAGCACAAACAGTTGTGCAAAGTGATAGTGAAGGTGATGGTCTTTCACAGCACTGTTCAAGGGAAAAAATAAGTCTATGTACAGAATGGAGATATGTGCTGGTTTTGACTGGGATAGTTATTTTTCTCCATAGTAGCTAGTACAGGGCTGTGCTTTGGATTTGTGCTGAAAACAATGTTGACAACACAGGGATGTTTTTTGACTGCTTTGGAGCACTTGCACAGAGCCAAGGCCTTTTCTGCCTCTCACCCCACCCCACCAGCAAGTAGTTGGAGGTGCACAAGAAATTAGGAGGGGACACAGCCATGACAGCTGACCCCAACCGACCAAAGGGATATTCCATACCATTTGATGTCATGCTCAGTATAAAAAGCTGGGGTAAGAAGAAGAAAGGGGGGACATTCAGAGTGATGCTGTTTGTCTTTCCCATTATGCATTACATGTGACTGAGTCCTGCTTTCCTGGAGATGGCTGAACATGTGCTTCTCCATTGGAAGTGGTGAGTAAATTCCTTGTTTTGCTTTACTTGAGTGTCCAGCTTTATTTTTACATATTAAACTGTCTTTATCTCAACCCACAAATTTACCTTTCCACTGCTCTCCTTCGTTCCACCAGGGTGGAGTGAGTGGCTGTGTGATGCTTTGCTCAGCTGGGGCATTTCACAGTGAGGTGACAGAGAATCTAACCAATACTTCAGTATAAGAGATAGAAATCATATCACCAAACTTCTGGCCATCTAAGAACTCATTCTTTTCCTTAAACTAGTTTCTAGGTTCCTAAAGACCATCCCATTCTAAGGCACGTATCAAACATACTACAATCAGGGGAAAAGGCTCTCCCATTGAGGAAATCCTCATAGTTTCATGACTCCCCATATGAGCTTTCTAATGCTGTGGAGAATAGCGTCTTTAACTTCTCAGGTACCTTGATGACAGCGTGCTCAGAGCTTGACTCTATGCATGGTGAGAAGATTTCTCTTGGGCGTATCACCTAGGGATCTGCGTGTATTCTATCAGCTGCTGGCAATCTTTTTAGCAGGACCCAACATTCAAACAGGGCTTGCTGTGTGGGTTTCATCTACTGGTCATGGATGCAGATTTGCACCTTCTGGTCACTGTGGTAGAAAGGTGTCCTGGTTTCAGCTAGAATAGATTTAATTTCTTTCCAGCAGATGGTGGAATGCTGGGTTTGGGAATTAGGATGAGAGAGGTGCTGATAATACATGGATGTTTTAGTTGTTGCCAAGCAGTCAAGGACTGTTCAGTTGTTCATAAGCCCTGCTAATGAGAAAGTGGGGGGCACCTAGGAAGCTGGGAGGGGACACAGCTGGGACAGGCGACCCACACTGGCCAAAGACTGTATTCCATGCTGATTACATCATGCTCAGCAAAAGGAGGGCTGGTGAGGGAAGGAGTGTGAAGTTCCAGGACACATGGTTTTTGGGGCAGCCTGGTTTTTGGAATGGCTCTGAGCTGTACAGCCTGAGTTGTGCAGTTCAGTGAGAAACTGCATTTGTGTATCACCAGTTTTGTATGTTTTGGAATAAAGTCCTGTTGCTGTTCTATCTCTCTCTGCTGTCCCAGTAAACTGTCCTTATCCCAACCTGTGAGGTTTAGGATTTTTGTTTCTCTTTCCTCCTCTCCCCACCCCACCCCCAATTCCACCCCCACACCCTCTAGAGACCACCAGTGGCAGTGTGGTGCTTGGCCCTCGGCTGTGGCAAAACCGTGACAAAAGGAAAGTAATTTTTATTATCTCAAGAGGCAGTTACAAATCTTTCTACAGTAATCTTTTTGCAGAGTGTATGAGAAACTTTTGCACTCAGTAAACATAACAGTATCATTGGAACTATCATTTGAACAGCCTCTGCTAGGCTAAGTGATACTAAGTGTTTTAGATACAGTTTGTCTGTCTAGACATTTTAGAGAAGGTTGATTTAACAGGTCAGTGGTAAATGTAATGGAAATATTTTTAGCAGAAATTACCTCAATTTTTTTCCCTTCATAAAAAAGAAGAAAGGAAAAAAAAGCTGACTGTTTCAGTGATGAATACACAGTCATTTCACTCTTATAGCTATTTTGCTGCCTACAAAAGGTCTTTGTCTTTGAGAAAGTGTAAAGAAATGTGCAGCAAGCTTCACTTAGAGACAGTCACTGCCAGGCAGGAAGTCCTAAGGACTCTTAAGTTGTGAACATCAAAATTCAGGTTCTAAAAATTAAGGGTGACTATTCAAAACTGCTCTATTGATTAGTTTAGTATGCTGCATCACACGTGTCTTAATAATAGAAAACACATCATCCTGGCTATTAGGATAACAAGAAAGAAATAACTTTCTAGAAGATACGAGGGAAAGAGATAAAATTTGAGGTCATGAGAAGATGCATATAAAGTGTTTCCCCAAATGCTTATATTTGAGAGCTGTACTTCTTCCCTTTTTAGGACTTAGGCTTACAGTGCCAGAAATCATATATTGGCAAGTGCTATAGAAACCATGCGCACTCATTCTTTTTTGTTGTTACCATTGTTTTGGGGGGTTTTGTGGGGTTTTTTTCACTCTTACCTCTTTCTTGAAAGAAGTCCCACATTGTGGCGCCAGCCAAATGAGGAATTCAGTATGTGTGTGAGTCTGCATGCAGTAGGACTGCACATTACTATGGCAAACACTGGAACTGAAGTGTTGTACTAGATTTGGTTTAAAACAATTACCATCTTTCCCTCTGACGTATCAAAACAATAAACATGGGCCTGATCCTAAACTTTTACTTCCCACAATCTGAGTGAGATTTCAGTCACAGGAAAGTATGAACATGGTAAAAAGCATTAACAAATGAGCATATACATCACTATTTTGCTAGACGAAGGCCCAAGTGCCTTCACTTATATATATGTATAATAGGCCCTAATCCTGTGTGCTTGCAGGACATGAGGGCCCTGGCTTTCAGTTGAGCTCCTTTCCTTATACAAATGCCTTTCAAAATTCGGTTCTGCTCTGTGGGCTAAAATGAACACTCATGAGAATACGGTAATTAAATACAATTACAAAGATGTGCACATTCCAGGCTGAACAACCACAGGCCCCTTTCCAACACCCTTTTTGTTCTTTGCTCATCATCGGCAATTTTTCTGGCTTCTTATTTATGCTCCTTGGTCAGCAAACTGGTTTTGAGTGACCGTGGTAAATTCTTTGTAATTTTGTTGCTATTGCAGACACCCACTACACTTCTCTGACGTGTAAAAAAAAAATACAAACCTGGGAAGGTAAGAAGATTCAGTAATAAATGGAATCGCAGCTCTGAATCACAGTTCCCATTGGCTTTGCCAGATTTTTCTCATGGCAGTGTTTATAAAATAGCCTAAGCAGCCACACAAAAGGGAAAAAAAGAAAAAAGGAAAAAAACAAAGTTACTTGACCTAACTGCTCCTAATCCATAATTTAATTGATAATGGATTTGTGAGGGTAATCTTACAAAATAAAGGCCACATTTGGCCCTTTAATACTGGGAGATGTTGGTCTCTCAAGCAGATGTGCTTCAAACATCATAAATAGTAATATTTTCTAAAAGTTTTTTTGAAATAGGCCTGTGATCTTCTTAAAGAACTTAATTGTCAAACCATCACATCAGTTGACTAGATATGGTAGGTTTTTTTACAAAAACATTGCATTTTCATGTCAAATATTTTAATAATGTCTGGCAGAATTATTCTCTAAAAGCACATGGTTTATAATCTTACTTTATCTCTTACTGCGTGTTGATTTTTTAAACTATTATCAGGCAGAACAAAGTTGTAGATCTCTTAGTAGCCATTCAAATAAAAGATATGCCTAAAACCCACTAGATGTTATGTATCATATGCAAACATCTAATAGTCACATTTCCCTTGTTAATCGCTTCAGAGCCCTGAAATATTTATTGGAAGCTGCAGTTGTGGTCAAAAACATCCATTGCTATTGGTTCAATTAGGAGTTTAATTAGTAGCTAGAAAAGGGGCAAAAAATATTTTGCCAAATCCTTTGTAGCAACACTGCATCATAGCTCTCCAACGGTTATAAAGTTCAGCATTTTATCCCAGGTAAGAATGAAGCTCTTACCTGTGTCTTCGTCCTCAACTAAGGCTTCTCATGATCTGGGGAGTATTCACATTAATCAAGATAAGGCAGTAGCCTGCTACATGGAAAGCAAGCTAGGTTTTTCAGGTTCCAAATACAGTTAATGGATGGACAGCCTTCTCTAAAGAGAGTTTGGGTTTCTGCATTCTCACAAGGAGACTTTTCCCCAGCATTGGATATATGGGCAGCCCAGGGACACAGGAGAAGAAGGGAAAAAAGGTGCCTGAAATTACATGATGAAATCATTCCCTGCCAGTCCTAAGTCTAACACAATGGGACTCAGAGGAATATTGTACATCACAGTGGCATGAGGGAGAAAGTAGGAATAAATGCTCACAGTCAACTATGATCTGCTTGACAAAGAGAAAGAACAGAGGGGGAAAGTAAGAAAATCACCAGTTCTTTTTTTTTCTTCCATTAATGGGAGTGCTGAGGAACATTTTGTTTGGCAAAGAGTCAGTAAAACTATTTCTTTCATTCTGCTTTCTCCTGGGCTCGTTGTCAACTGTGGTGGGTTTTTGTGCCCTTTTTTTGGTTTTGTTTTTGTTTTGGCTTTTTGTTATAATGTCATCCTAATCCTACCGCATAAATCCCACTTTTAACTAGATCTCAGGACCTCACACTCAGACTTTCTTGAGAGGCCCAAACTGGGAAATGAAAGTAATAACAGATCACGATTGTGGTGTGTAATACTGTTTGGGACAGGCTGCCACCCGCTGATCACTGTCTGGTGTCCAAGTCTCGAAGTACAGATGTGCATACCAAACATGGTTAGAGAAATCAGAAACAGAAGACAAACAAAAAAGGAAATATAAATGAAACTCATAGACAACAAAGAGAAGGAAAGCATACTACATATGCTCATGAGGAATCAGAAATTCCTAAATTTTTAAGATTACGTTATACTTTAATATATTACTACTCTTTCTGCATTCCAGAAATTTTAGGCTTGCCTTCACTTTTTCATCCCATATAAGTAAAAGCTGCATAGTTTGCCTACTTGTGTCCAGATTTATACTGGAGTGAACTGTAGCTACTTTTCATAAGCTAAACATCCTGTAAAATGGCAACAGATTTTAATCTGAATTAATGATAACACCCAATTGCCTCGTCATCTATTAAAATAGACACTCTATTCTAACAGACATAGAAATATTGCTCAAGCATTTTTGGAAAAGAAAAACTGATCTAGAACTACAGGAAAAGAAACTAAATCTATTTACTTACAGGTCTCACTTTATTATGCTGAAGGGAAATTTCCAGAGAAGCTTCTCAGCAAAAGCAAGCATCTAGGTATTGCCTCTGGTGTTGAATCACATACTATGAATTTTGTTCTCTCTTCCCACATCATGTGCCAGCAAAAGCTTTGCTGAAAGCAGCAGGATGATTCATGAATTAAAAAGACTTTCTTAGTGTGAATAAAAGTAGCTCTTGATATTTCCTTCAGCTGTTTTCGTGGATACCCTGACGGACAATTATTTTCTTAGTCTTCAGTTAGCATTCATTAGTCTATCAAAACTTCTGTCTGTGAATGGCTTCAGTATCATCTCTAGTACATCATCTCATACACATTTTCATTTAACTTAAATATGCAAGTAGTCCTACTGACTTCAGTGGGATTACACACAAAAGGTCGTGAGCACACGTATGTCCCTAGAATGAGGGTCTAATTGTAGGAAATTTAAAAGAGGAAAATCTTAAAAATTAGTGGGAATGAAATGATATCTCAACTCTTATTTCTATCCCATCAGAACAATCGGAATTAAAAGAAATACAAAGAAAAGTGTTTTCTTTGACATTCTTAGTATGAACATAGTAATCCTTCAGGAACACAGCAAATGTTATATTCAGACTTCCAAAACCCAATGATTTCATTACTGAATTAATTGTACCATATCTCTTCATCAAGAAGAGTCTCTTCTCTAAGGCCTGCTTTTAGAGAAGGAAGCAACAAGCAGTAAGAGCTTAGTGTCTTTTCCAAACAGTTGTTATACTGATAAATACATCGGAATTTACAATGTTTCCTATTTAAGTTAAAAATACTTGGTTTTGCTAAAAGTTATTACATACAATATCAGAAGTAAAATTATTCTTACCTTTGTTCTCACAGGCTTTTCAAAAATCAGGGTTTTTTTTTCCCCAAAGGTTTTTATTAGGGTTTTTCCACTTCAAGTTCAATTTAAAAAAAATCCAAAAGCACAAATTTCTTGCAATACTTGTCACTGAAGATTCGTTGTAGAACCTGCTGGTGTGAGCAGTTCTTATTTCCTTAAGAAGAGCCCTGATCAAGGTCCTGTTAAATCCAATGAGGACATTTCAGTCACTTAAGCAGCCTTTGAAGTAGGCAATATCAGAACAGTGTAAAAGCAAATAGATGTTTATACATTGCTGAGGCTCAGCTCAGCATTACTGTGTTTCCCAGCTGCATACAATTGCTCTCAGGCAATAAATCACAGTAGAAAAAATGAAATTTAGTGTTGATATGACCTGGGCCATTTTTTTTTTGTGTGTGTCTGTTCAAGAAGTTGAAATATCACAATTTGGAAATAGAAGTGTTTTTTGAAAGAATGCCAATGTGAATGCCATCATAGTTTTTCAAAAGCTTCCCCAAAACTATTAATTTGTCAGCTTTGTTTTTTTTCTAACTTTGAATGAAAACAAATAAGATTTCATTCATGGCAGAAATAATAAATTTGCTAAATTCTAGTAAAAATGATAACAGGCTGTGTTATGAAGAAAGTACATGGTAGCATAAATAGATAAAAGGTAGGATAGCTAAATGATAACACCCTTTTGGGATTTGAAATCAAAGTATTAAATAAAAAGCCTACATTCTTTGCTTACTCTTCAATCACGTTTTCACAAACTGTGAGTTTTTTAAACACAGAGTATGCTTCAGACTTTAGAACATTTCAGCATTTTATGGCACTGAAATGATAATTTTTAATGTATTTATTTATTTATGTGGGAAATTATAATAAAATTAGACTTTCTGATGTTGATATTAGAAATAATAATAATGAAAAATGGGTGAAATGACAGGTAAAGTCTGAAGACAAATGAGTGAAATATGGTATCTTGCCTGATATTTAATTAAAGATTGAGATTGCATATATTTTATAACTTTACTGGAATCCTGATTTTATTCTTCCTTTAAAATCTTAGCCTTTATTTTAAAATCTTTCCCCCTCCCCCAGGTTACCATATCTAAATTCACCCTATGATATATAAATGCACTATAGTCATCCCACTTAAATAAATAGAATTTCAAGGATGGAGAAGAGTGGCCAATCCAACACAGGGAAAAAAAACCCAACAAACAACAAACAAACCACATCCTGCTTGTTATGACAATTCTGAGCTGGCCACATGAAGATATTATTTCATTTTCTGTTTTGGTCAAATAACATTTTCATTAATTTTTAAAATATAAGGATACCATTTTCTTTCTTCTGATTTGCCTGATTTTCTTTCTCCTGTTCTACTTAATTACAGTGAAGACTCTCTGTGCATGATGGCCCGTTCCAGGGCCTCCCTTTAAAAGTGGGATGTCACTGCTGCTTTCTTTTTTAAATATGAGTTTATGTGAGGTTATGTTTGCATGGGAAGCAAGAGCTACTGCCACTTACAATGATAAGATGCTGCCATTGCGCTGCTATGTCGTATCTTCCCCAAGTATGAGGCTGAATTCCCTCCAGTTTGGAATTCTCTGCTAGACCTGCTGTGTGCCTGTCTATATGTACTAGTGTTGTCTAAAACATCCATTCTCTAAGCAGTATCTTAGTGAGGACCTGTCTCATGTGCAGGAATTCTGGCTTCAGGGCATATTCATTTTATTTGAAAGCAAACACATAATCTTATAATAAGGTGAAAAATGTATGAGCAGATTTCAGTCTTCCCTATTTAAAATATGGTATAATGCATAAGAGAGTAAATAAACCTTAACCTTTTTACTACGCTCTATTTTCTGCAAATTTTAATACTTTATGATGCTTTATGAATTATTAGCTCAATGTAATGTAGCCCTGAAACCATTATTTCTAACATTCCTCTGTGCTTTCCGGGCCAGTAACCCGTATAACCCTGGTACAGAACCATCCACCTGACATTTGGGTATTGTCAGAAACTTTTGTAATGGACCTTTAAGTCAGCCAAAGCTTTGAGTTTAAACTCTTCAAATCTTCTTTTTAAAGTGGGTGCTTTAAAGTGGGTGCAACTAATACCAGTGTCACCAGTCTTGCTTTCCAAGCCATTGACTTTCCAGCAGCTTACAGCTGAAGCAAACTGTGCACAGGTCGTTTTGGTCCCTTTGCAGTATTTCCTGCGTTTCTCCGAAGATTTAAGTGTTTGTCCTTGTTCCTCCTTTCCTTCCTGCCACACTTGTTTCATGTTATCTGCCCCACTCTGACAAGGAAAATAGTCTACACTCTGCTTTGCTGCCATCCACTGTGCTTAAAAAACTTACGTGCTGTACCTAGGACACAGGCCTTTAGCCAACAAATAAAACATTACTACCATCCATCACAGTCTAGACTGAGGTAAATTTTACCTTTTTGAAGATAAATCTGGTACAGACAAATTTTCAGAGAGAAAATTCACCCTTTTGCTCCAAGCCCAAAATCTCAAAAATCTGGTCTGACCCTATTGCTAACAAACCTGTTTAAATTACTAAGTTCCTGGATATGCTGGAGAAAATTCACTTTAATATGTTGGTTAGCTGAGGTTCCACTGTACTTGCAAAAGGGAATTTCATTACTTGCATCAGTATTTATATTTTTAATCAAGTTTTGTATGAAAATATAGGTGAACAGCATTTTAAATTTCTAGCAAAATTTCTATGTGTCTCAGTGACATACTTCCTTCTCCAGTGTGTTTATGAGAAACCAGAGGCACATTTTACACAGAGCAGAAAGGATGAAAACACTATGATTTAAAATAGCATCAATATATTCTTGGCAGAGCTAGTGATTCTGCAAAGAAGAAAACAATAGCTATTGTTCTATTAAATGCAAATTGTGCTCCACATTGTAAATCAAGAAAGATAAAAGAACAGGTTCAACCATTAAAGGTTTACTACCATGAAAAGCTATATAGTAGTCTGTGCTCTCTGTGGTACAAAACAAGCACCAGTATATAAGACCATAATGAATCAGTTCATTGGGACACTGGTAATTCACAACACAAGGGTTTTATCAGAACAGAAACTGCACAGTTCAAGTACTCAATGAGTACTTAGAAGCTTCCATATTTTTCGTAAGAATAAACATTATTAAATACTCAGGATAGGAAAATACTGAAAATGTTTCTGTCAGTATTTAAATGACATTTTAATGAAGACTCTGGTTAAGTTACAATGTTCAGGTTCTGGTTTGTTTTGTTGTTTTTCTTTTTTCTGTCTGTGAAATGTCTATAACAAACGTTCAATGAAAGTGAAGTTCAAATCATGAAAATTATTCCTATTTGAACAAATGTATTTAGCACATACATATATCAAATGTTTACTGTTTGCAGTTATCCATTTGCTGGAGAAAAACTGTAGTGTAGACATTCTGTAAGCAGCCAACAGACCTTTAATTAGGAATAAACAAAGAACATGATCAGTGTAAGAGATGTGCAAATGTGTTTATCAATTATTTTAATCTGAATAAGCAAATGGTTAATCTGAAAACATATCAAGCAGCTAAACTCATCAAACCACTCCTTTGGTAGGCATCATTCATTTATTTGTATTCTAAAGCTAAAATTCTGCTTCCCAGCTCGGTGCTGATTTAAGTCTCTCCCTTTCTTTCTGGCTGCTAGGGGAGTGTCTTTTGAGAGTGCTTGCTGATGCAGACTGAGGAAAAAAAGTCATTCAGTGCTTCAGCTTTCTCCAAATCACAGGTAAGACGGTCTCCTGTTTCCTTTTGGAGAGGAAGTGATGGAAGTCCCCAGTCCTCCATCTCTGACATACCTATAGAAGCTTTTCTTGTTGCCCCTTATGTCCTTGGCCAAACTGAGTTCCCTCAGGGCTTTAGTTTGCCTAACCTGACCCCTGGCTGCTCGGACAGTTTCTCTGTATTCCTCCCAGGCTACCTGCCCTTGCTTCCAGCCTCTGTAGGCTTCCTTTTTGTGCCATAAGTTGCCCAGGAGCTTCTTGTTCAGCCATGCTGGCCTCTGGGCATTTTTGCCTGACTGTTGGGATGCATCGCTCCTGAGCTTGGAGTGCTATAAATATAAGGACTTCTGTAAATATCTAAATGTGTGCACATATATTTATTTATTTTCATATTTTTAAAATATACATAAATATATATATATATAAAGGATGTAAAAGTATAAAAGGGTTTTCCTACATCCATTTTAATATGTGAATATAGAACAATATTGTAATTTTTCCTGTGTTATTGCAGAAATACTTGTTTCTAAAGAAAATTTTGGACATCAGGAAGAATTCTTGGTGATAAGAACAGTGGAGTGACATTAAACAATAAGAAAGGAAAGAATTAATAGGATATCCCCATGATAACATTCAGATTTATTTGAGCAGCAAAATAATCTAGGTGCTAACATTTTCATTTGTTGACAAATAGGCATGTCCTAAAAGAATAAATAAGAGAAGCCAGAATTAAACTGACATGTAACCATCACCATTCGGAACATTTACCTGTCTGTCCCTTTCTTTCTTTAAGCTGTTTATAGATTTTAAGTGTTGGAGATTTATGTCTTAGCAAGTTTTTGCAGCAAACGGGAGAGAGAAACATAAATCTTTGTATGGTTCTATGGATACTATCTCGATAGAAACAATAATGTAGCCATGTTATTCAAAGGCTTCTATAAATAACAGTTTGGTTTCCTGTAATACTGTCTTACCTTGATTATTATGTAAATTGTTTTCTTCCACAAATCTGCTTCCTATCACAGGAATTGAATGTGATCCATTATTAGAAAAAGTAATAAGCTAAAACTGTAAAAACACGATATAAATCTCTTTTCTTGGTCCAAAAATTATCCAATGCATGTCACAATTTAAAAATGAACAAATATAAAGCTGGATAGTCTGTCTGGAGTCTCACAAACAGTAAACTAGATAACCTCAGTGTCAAACCAGCCTGACTTCTTGCTTAAAAATAGAAATACAGAGAGAGAAATGGACAAGAAATATTTTTTTCTTTGGAGTTTTCATTAAAATTACAGGGCAAAATCTTTCATTTTTGAGTCCTTCTAATATTGACCAAAGAAGCAAATGGCTACATTCACAGAATAGAAGCAGAATTGATCAATCCTCAATGACATTTACAGTTGTGAAACTGTAAATGTGGACCCCGGAGCCCAAGCCAAATATTCCTTAACTGATAGATAAATGCATTTCTGGATGGGTCTCTCCCAGTCTTTCTTAACATTCAGAGGTTTATTGGAGAACACACTGGAGCCCACATTTTCTTGCCTTCCTTATAACGATTCTGAAAACAAAGGCAGATAAATGTTCTCTGTGGATCCATGCAAAGAGGAACAGTTCTAGCAGAAGACAGTGAGAACAAACAATTCTTTTCTGAAAAGTGGGAGGCTGAGCTGGGTCTCCTCATTGGTGAATGAGGTCCCTTGGAATAGAACTACTAGTTAAATCAAGACTGCCTGCTGTAGTAGCTTGGTGGAATTTTCTCACTTGTGTATGTAGGCAGGGGATCAGGCAGGCTGAAAGGCCCTAAGTGAGCAATTGCATTTTACTTAATTTTTCTACAAGTTTTAGAATTGTTTTCCAAGAGGAAAGAAGTACCCTACCACAATTTCATGATTCGAACCATAGCCAGATTCTGAGACATATATGTGTCGTGTTTGCAGTCTCCTGTCTGGTATTTATTATACAGCATCTCTCATTTCCAAAAGGTAACACCTCAATGCTTCCTTAAATGAGGTACAGTCCCTCTCAATATAAACATTTAAGCATTGAAAATGTGTGCCTTGTGGAAGGAATAACACCACTGACTGTATATGCCAATATTCATTTTAATAAAGAAATGTGAATAGCATTTGGTTTAAAATACAGAGAAATATTTAAGCCAGCAAGAATGCAGTTATGACAGCTTGCAGTTTGCTCTGGTTAACAATGTTCCTGCACTTCTGAAATATTTTGCAGGCTTCTTAATGATTACAAGCAACCGGGGCTATGGCTTTTATACTCCAGCTAAGGCATGACATTTTCAGCAGGAAAAGTTGACTCTTGGCATGCTGGAATAGTCTTCTATCAGCATCTTTATAAAGATAAGAGTGACACCTAGTGAATCATTACAACTTCCAACATGGTTTCTGGGGACAAAAGTGGTCGGGAAGGAGTCCTTATTAATCTCCCAACCCATACATAGATAATCCTATTAAAGATCTAATGGAATTTCAGCCTTAAATAGTTTAACAGTATTGCATAACAAAATTCAATATTAAATCATTATATTAAGTGTGTCTAACTTTTTAATTTTGATAATGCACCTGGTATAAGGCTCCAAAAAGTAAAAGGCTCCTCCAACAAAGTACAAGCTGTTCATTCTTTTTCAGTAGTAGCATGATATAAAGAAAGTACAAGACCTGAATTCTTGTCTTCCTTCACATTATCTTTATCTTATTAAAAGTAAAAACAAAAATAATTCTTTGGGTCTTTAATTAAACATTTAGGCTTTTTTATTTTATGAAATGATAATCAACATATTTGCACCATGGATGAAAATGAAGGGGACATTTTTGATCATCATCATACTTAAGGCAATTAAAAAATTATTCTTTTGTAAGACTGGCTGAAAAGCCACTGCAGTTCATCCTCCATTTTAACAGGCTTTCCATAGTGTTTCATGAGTCTAATATTGATTTAAGGTTTAAATGAACACAAGTTTCCTTTCCTAACTGTTGCTTTAACATCACCAAAAAAGTGTTGGCAGTGAAAGGTTTGGTTTTTTCCCCTGTAAACCAGGTTATTTTACTTTGCTGTTCAAAGAAAATGAGGCAGCAAAAATCCATACACAGGCCAGGATGGTGACCTGTAGTTTCCTTATCTACTGATATTTAGTACTGAAAGAGATGGATTTTATTGTAAAAATATGTATGGTTTTCCAAGGTAATAAAGGCTGACAAGCCCCAGAAGAGCACAGCTCAACTTTATGAATTGATGCTGAAAGAAAAGTAAATCTTCCAACTTTTTAAACCAAAGGTATATTTTGGTTGTGATCCTGTGAAAACTGCCACTTAAAATATATTACAGTTATCAGAATAAAATACTACAGTCTTCTCCAAGTCTACATTTTCAGCTTATGATGTTGATGTAATTGCATGTCAAATTCCGAAAAAAAACCCACCAAATTGCCACAGTGTGCCAGATACCAGCAGGCCAGAACACTACACTTATTGTAAATCAGAACTCATAATTAGGAGAGCTATTAGTGAAGACAAGATTTATCCTTATTTATATATCAGCCAAGATCTGCCATTCAGTTTTATTAAGGTTTATCATATTCTGATTGGGTTGATTTCTGGGTGGTTAGATTTGTCTGTACTTTACTAAAAGCAAATCAGGGAACAGAACACTTTTTAGGATGCTGAATTCCACACGGCTGCATGCACAAATGATCTTTATCAGTGGCACCTCTCCTTTTAAACACTGTTGGAAAAGTGTGGGGGGACAGTGGAGCATCACATTGCTCAAAGAGCAATGAAGACCTTAATAACTTTCAGAGCACAAGATGACATTCTTATTGCCCTTCTTGCCTGTCTGTGTTGTTCCCAAGGTGTATGTCCTCAGATGTAGAGTGACAGGTAAGGACTCCTTAATGATAGGGATTAAAAATTCTAATTATTTTTTTCAAAAAGACACTCTCTTGTTTATCCAGGCTTTCTGGAGCTGATCTTCAATATTACCATGTGTACACTCAGTTGTATAAATGCTATAGCATAACATAGCCTCCAGCGTGTTACAACTCTCATCGCATCAAAAGAGCCAAAACTATACTCAGAGTCATAAAAGGAGATAAAAGAGGTTAATAGTAAGCCTATTTAGAGGTAAGAGTGTTGCTCACAGTTTTCACAGTAAGAACATCAGTTCAACTCCTGCTGTAACAGAAAAAAGACCCCACCCAGAAGAAATTTCTTAAGACAGTCTTAATGTCAAAACCTTCAGAAACTTGATATTTGTAAAATATTATCATGCAACTGATATGTCTTTTCAAAAGAGCAGATACACTACATTCCCAAAAAATCCCAAATACAGTTGTGTTTCCACTAGTAGTATTTGCTGACATTTTAACATTGGTCAGGGATGCTTCAGTTTTTATTTTGATGAAGTTGCATAAATTTCCAGGGACTATATCTCATTAAAAACTTTAACACATACTTTTTGGACACCACTGTCCTTGTCCTTAAAAAACATGGCCCACAACAGGATCAAAAACCCACGTGGTAATTGTGTATGGATATATCTGTCTCAGGCAGTCAGCTATTCCCTTCTGCCAATCTGTGAGCACTGCACAGCGTATAACCTCAGTCACAAAACCACGCAAACCCTGCTACAACAAACTTCTTCAACAGTTCTGCTTTCTGTTTCACCAACAGAAATGGTGACCTACTGTTTGCATTTGTCCATGTGGAGACCTCTTGCATCTCACACATCTGGGAAGCGTTTGGCTCCTCGTGTTGGAATAGTCTCAGTCATCATGATAGTTAAGATACAATAGCAGCTGTGCATGAAATCCTGAACAATTCCAATACTCAGGGAAGACAGAGGTAGACACTTCCATGCTGTGGGAATTTAAAACCCAAAATTTGTTCCTGAAGGTAGAGACAACTGTTATGTGAAATACTTAAGCATTATTCACTGTTTTCTTCTTTTTAAAAAGAAGTTCTATAGTCATAAATTCGAGAGCATCCCTTACTTTTTGGACTTCTAACTATTCTCTCTACATAATAATCTGACAGAAGTGGTTCTTCTCTTTGAAATTCTTGTCATCTGAAGTATCTGATTTCTTCTAACAGTTCTGCAGATAGAAATTTCCCTATTCAAGTTTGCCTAAATACACACGAGGAAAGATAAATATAAAATTTAAATTTTGATTTTGTGTGGGCTTACTCTGTCTCTCATTAAAGTCATTTCGACATTCATTTATTCATCTTCCCAGAATCCTTATAAGAGGAGACAAGTATTATAACCCTTTTTATAGAAGAAAAACTTTGCTTCTCTCACACAAGTTAGTCACTCACGCAAAAAGTTTTACAGACCTATGAATAGAATCTGGACATCCTGCCTTGCAGCCAGGGCTTTCACTTAAACATTACCTTGCCTTTCCAAATGTCAAGAAAAAAGAAAAAAGAAAAAAAGAAGAGAAATCAAGAAAGAATATATATGAATGCCTGGCAATTGACAGGCATTATTTCTGAACAAGAAAGAAAATAAAAAGGTGAAATAACAAAAAAAGTTTTCTATTGAGCTATAGAAATGTCCAGATGATTTCTCATTGTTTCTATCATCATTAGGAAACATTTGAAACATATCTGCAGAAATCTCCAGATGGTGATGAGTACCTTACATCCATGCTGTGTGTTTCAGGGTACTTTGTTTTGAACTATCGCCAGTTTGTTCCCATGCACTGAGTGTCCTCAGCAGCTGGAGTGCTTTAGGTGCAATTTGGGAATGTATCTTGCTGCTTGTCTTACCCAAATGAAATCCAGTTTGTCTGTTCTAAGTCCTCCATACAGTAAGAACAAGAGCCAATGTGGGCAGCCAAGATATTTGTTTTAGTGTGCTTCAGATTCAAGTTAAAATGTTAAAGGACATAGCCTTTCCGTTTTCTCTACCAGTTATTTTGTAGTATCTTGACTTTGGAATTTGGAGGGATTTGGGAATTTCATCACTCCACTAGCCATGAGAATGACAGCTCTGGAATTTTGAGCAGCGAACTGTACACCCTTCTCCCCACTCCCCACTGGTGTCTCTGAGCTCTACAAGACCTGCTTTCTAATTCCTCTTGTCCAGGAGGAAAAGAAGCAGTAACTCGGCCCAGAGCTGACTATATCTGGAAGGAGCTACAAATGGGCAGCTAACATTTTATAAACATTTACATCTTTCTCATTAAGGGAGAAGTTGATGGCTTCAAGGAATAATCACATAGTCCTAAAGTCTGTATTGTTTGACAATATTAGAGTCACTGAACAAAGAAAATGAGAGGAATTATCACAAAACCAAAATGTTTAAATGGATAATAAGTATCAGGGTGTCCAAAAGTGGACAGTGATGTTAAGGATTGCAGCTCTGAACATCTTCTGCAGCAGCCTGAAGTACTGCAGAGCACAATGAGGTGGCTGCTGCAGCACACAGAAGAATGTCATCAATGCCACCACTTCACACCAAGTTGTTACTGGAAGTCTTTCTATGGAGCCCATTTTGAAGAGCTGTGCCTTTTTGGGACTACAAAACAACTTAATGACACAACCGAACCATTGAAGTCATGGCTCCAGAGGATCATGACCAGGTAAGATTTTACCTTAAGACTCAAAAATATGGCAATATAATTTCTATGTCCTTTCTCTACACATACAAGAAATAGAAATGTGTGTGTCAGGACTCTGCTATACCTGGTGCATGCCACAGGTGGGCTACAAAAGAATAAAAGTGCACCTGGAATTTGTGTCCTTTTGGGTGGCATTTTCTCCAGTATTCCTTGGTTATGTTCAAAATTAACAATGGATTCAACAGGAAAAAGAATGGAATTGCAGGGTACTATTTGTAAATCATTTCTATTCAGCAAACGGCATTTTAAAAAATTGTCACACGTGGAAAAAAGATTGAGGTGCAGTTGCCACGTGCTGTGTGAAACATGAATCATATAGAGATGGATGAACATTTTTGGTCCTGTTTTCTGGATTATGCAATTTTATGATACTACCCTGTAGCTGCCTCATTTACAGAGAAAGTAACAATGTGGGATAATTTAATTCCACTTGAATTAATTCCACTGGGAAAGGAACTTTTCTTCTTAATCATCTTCAAGTCCTGACAAAGTTTACACATTAAACTGATGCAAAGTAAATTCTGCTGAAATCCATAAACTACTCAGATACTATATGTCAAATACAAACATTCTTGTAGTACTGGGACTTGTGGTCTTAATATACAGTTCTGGGCTCACACAAAAAAAAATTCTCTATTTTGTCCAAAACAATTGTTGCAAAAAAATACAAACCAAATATTTAATAACTATCTCCTATATATGCCAAACTTGTTGGATTAAAAATTTTCTACCCTAACAAAAAACCCCATACCCCAAAACCAAGGAAAGCAAAAAAACCCAAACACCCACCACTCTTCCCTCCACAACACCATTTTTATCTGTGATGATTTGTAGGGGTTTCTTTGGGGAAAAAAATAATCAAAAGTTTTGCAATATACCAATTTTTAAAATTCAGGACAACATTGTTTTGGAATTAATGTTAGGGTTGGTTTTTTTTTTTTTAATGTATTTTAAATATGTTTTACTGCTCTGATTTTTCTTATCAGCATTTAAAATACTCATATGCATGTGTAAATATATATTACTGGAAAATCACAGCTTTAGTTTTAAATACCATAACACTGTAGATGTCAAATACTGCAATAGTATAAATGGTACTACGATACCTTACATAATATTAACAGAAAAAAATTGGTTTCTGCAAAACATTTAGATAGGAAACAGTAGCATTCTTACTCTATAAATCTTGATGTTTCTCATCCCATCACATTCATGCCTACATGTTCTATATTTCTTCTATGCCTTAGATAGGAAAGGTAATTTAAAAACTTCCAGGAAAACAGACTGAGGAGAAATATGTTGATTCTCATGACTGTCTTATCAGTCTAATTGACACTGTGCAATGTGAAATGCACTTATATTATGACGTCTATGTTGTCATTCAAAAGAATGCAGGAATTCAGGGTTCAGGATTCATCACAAGAAGCCACACAATAACTAGCTTTTAATGAATAGAAACAAAATAAATAAATACACACACACACACATTCACACCCCATTTACATAAGTTATATTCAGAAAAATAAAATATTTCTGTTAGGAAGGAACAAATAAGAAGTCTATGAAGACATCATGAAACAGCAAAGTACTTTTCTGAGTAGAATATGCCCAGTAACAGCTTACTTGAAGCTCTATACATACATTTAAAAGACAAACTATATACCTCTACTCCTTCAGTCCGATGATTAGGGAATTGAGGGAACTGTGGGTTTTAAACCCTCATGTGGGGAACAGTTCAGAGTCTGGCTGTCCTAGGAATGCACATGGGCACAGTATGGAGGGACTTCAAGGAGCGTGAGGTTTCCTCTGGCCATATTCCCCACTCCTGGTCCCAATCAGACACTCATGCACAGACTGCTATGATGAGGAATAGAAGTGGGGCACTTTTTATTACCTTGTAAAAGAGAATAAGACTGTGGCATACTCATTCAGTGCTTTTGTTTCTACTAGAACAGATAAAGGATACACAAAACAGAAATTTCTGCAGTAAAAAGAGATTGCACAGATTTTATGGTTTTTTCTCTTTGTGTATGCTAACAATTGGTGCTTTATCCCTGTTTAAGAAGGCTAAGAAATGAAAAGCCAAGTAAGAACCTATAACCCAACTCTTCTTGATATTTTTTCCCTTTGTTCACCAGGTATAAAATGGCTGAAGGGATACGATACTGAAGGTAAACCAAACCAGCAAAACAGTGATCTAACCATGTTAAACAGGAGAGATAACAGCAAAACATATAGCAGAATAAATCATAAACCTCAACACTGGTCTTGCAGCAGTTGTGTTGTTTGTTTTTCCGCTGCCCTCTCTAACTTTGGCTACAGAAAGATCTGCTTTTTGAGGATAGGCTTAGGAAGTGGTAAAAGAAAATGGACAATCTTCATCATTATTTATATAGCACTCTAAGTTTATTTGGGACTGTACAGTATGCTCTTATGAGAGTCTCTGGCCAGGAAATCCTACAGTTAAACAGCATGAGCCTGAAACAATATGTTCAATTATGCAAATAAACACAGAGTGGCTCAAAGGGCCAGATGGTGTGAATCAGCCAAGTCTTATACACTTAAGTGGTACTCAGGCAATTTACAGCAGTTGAGAATCTGCCCCAAGATCCCTACAGATGGGAGGCTTTGCATAACATCTGTGCTTGCAGCTGTTTTCTGAGAAAGGGACAAGAAGTCACTGGGAGAACACTGTCCAGGCACACAACGAAGAACAAAAGAAATCATTAAAAAGAGAGGAAGCAAACAGAGCTCACATAGTGGAGAGGAGGCATTCACATAGTGTGATTAGGGGTGCAGCTACAGCCATACTTAGTAACTTTAGATGAGCTAATACATCACTGCTTTCTTGCCAAGTGGTAGTAGTCTATTTCAGAATCTTTTAGAAGTTTATAGTTCAAAGGAAAAAAATGCTAAATCAGCATATTTTCTACAATAGATTTTGTTTGGTTTTTTCCTTCTTTCTGTAGGGATAACTAATAACAAAAAAGGAAAAGTAACCAGACCTTTTGTGAAAAGAAGAAACAACACATCCTCTTGAATACATGGATGCTCCACCTTTTTCTGTCCAGAGATATGCTCTACTATCCTCTAAAATACCTGCCATCCAGAAAGCACTCCATGAGTTCCCATATGCACACCTTTGGTGTGGGTCCCTCATTGTCTCTCCCATATGGTTGGTCAACTGGCTGGAATGCCGATCCTGGTGTCCAGCAGGGAGGCAGCCCTGTCTGTCCAGGACAGGCTGAAATGGTGGTGGGGCCACTTCTGGCAGCACCAGGGTTTGAGTATTGCTGCTGCCACTGCTCTCTCCACTGTTAAAAAAATTGGGGCTTTCTTTACAGCTCCTTTTCAAGCTGACTTTGTTGGGTTTGGGTAATTTTGTGGTTACTTTTTATGCCGATGGTCTTGCTCTTGGGTGTAATCTGGATTGGGTAAACACCCCTTCAAAAAGTTTTGGGTATTCCATTCAGACGCACTGACATTCCCATTAGCAGTCATTGTTATCCACATCATCTTTCCCAGTGTGGAAGCATCCCCATAGACTCCATCCAGAAAAACATATTGATATGGTTCATAGCCATCTGAACATGAGCTCTCAATGCAAGGCTCAGATAAACCTTGAATTTATAGGCAGTTACTGAGGAACAACGAAGAATCATAGAATCATAGAATCATAGAATTGTAGAGGTTGGAAGGGACCTCGAGAGATCATCGGGTCCAACCCCCTGCCGAAGCAGGCTCCCTAGGACATTTCACTGAGATAGGCATCCAGATGGGTCTTGAATATCTCCAGAGAAGGAGACTCCACCACCTCCCTGGGCAGCCTGTCCCAGTGCTCTGTCACCCTCACTGTGAAAAAGTTTCTCCGCATGTTGGTGCGGAACTTCCTGTGCTCCAACTTGCAGCCATTGCCCCTTGTCCTGTCTCCACAGACCACTGAAAAGGGGCTGGCTGATTCCCCCTGCATCTCATGCTTAAGATAATTGTAAACATTAATTAGGTCCCCCCTTAGTCTTCTCTTCTCAAGGCTGAACAGTCCCAATCTTCTCAGCCTTTCCTCATAGGGGAGATGCTCCAGGCCCTTTATCATCTTCGTAGCCCTTCTCTGGACTCTCTCCAGGAGATCCCTGTCCTTTTTATACCAGGGAGCCCAGAACTGGACACAATACTCCAGGTGGGGCCTGACCAGGGCAGAGTAGAGGGGGAGGATCACCTCCCTTGACCTGCTGGCTACACTCCTCCAGATGCACCCCAGGATCCCATTGGCTCTCCTAGCCACCGAGGCACACTGCTGGCTCATGGCCAACCTGTCATCCACCAGGACCCCCAGGTCCTTCTTCACTGAGCTCTTCTCCAGCAGGTCATCCCCCATGTACCAAAGAAGTACCAAAGAAGTTACTTTGCCTTTGGATTAGACCAGAAATCTGTTTTCACCTCTGTACTGCATTCCAAACTCAAGAAAAGTGATGGAAAAGCTATTGGGTTTTCAACTTTAACTACAAGAATGGCAACTGCATTGAAATGCGTGGCCTGAAGGGACAGATGTCTGAATTAAGCTTGCTTAGAGAAGGCTTATCTATAAATTTAAATATGTGTACAGAGGAAAAATAAAATCTAGGAATTAAAGATTTAATTTCAGCAGCAGAAAACTGAAATTAGACCAACTCAGATTAGGGAAAATGTAAATATTTCAGGTGAGAGTCCACAATGCTTTCTCTTTAAAGAGCTTTATTATGAATAACTGGCTTTGTCATTTATAATCCACGTTTAAACATCAAAGTAAAACAATATCCTGAGAAATAAGCATTAAAAACCCAAACAACAAAACAGAACCACAACACTGTGTATAAATTTGCATTCCACAGTTTTTTCAAATATTGATCATAAAACTTGGTAGTACATATCTACGTTTTCAGTGGTAAAAATATATGTACATAGTAGCTTCAGTCACAGAAATAAAATATTAGAATTATTATCTTGTGTAAGGGTATGCAAATCTAGATCTTATTGTTGCTAGAGCTGGATGGAAAACGAAAATAAGGTGTGCTTTAATAATATCTTACAGATAAAACCAAACCAACTAACCAACCAACTCACAAAAAAACCCCCAAACTATTAAACTTTTGTTACTCTTTTTTCTTATTAAATAGAAAGCTGTTATACTCAGCAGCATGTCATCCACAGACCTTAGAAAAGGAATCATTGCCAATTAGGAATATAGCTAGTGAATACAAGTGTAATTATTCTAAGCCTCCTACAAAAATCTTCTTAATTGAAAAAAATTAAAAGTTAGAAGGAGCTCAGAAGAAAATGTAAAGAATTGATAAATAATTGACATATGGGATGATTTCATTAAAAAGAGATTAACATTAAAGAACTGGGGTGGCTAGATGAATGTCACTAAATAGACATCAAATTGGAGGAGGCACTAAATACCTGTAGGAAGCAAAAAGGTAGTGGGAGGAAGACAAATGCTTGCTTTTTGTTCTGAAATCATCTCACTGAAGAAGCTGGGTATAGGCATGGCTGCTATACAGCCTACATACTTCTGGAAGATCAAGAAAGATTATTCACCTCTTTCTAAAAAGTAAAAATTTCAGACTTGGAGACGTGTTTGTTGGGGGTTTTTTTGTTTGTTTCTTTTTTTTTTTAATAGTACTTCAGTGAGTTTTCCGTTTACCTTTACCAATTAAGCCACAAATTTATTGTCACATATCATTTTCATATGTGAACACCTGAGTTCTTTCTAACATGTGAATGAAGGCAATAGGAGACGCTGAGGCTCTTTAAGTAAAGAGCTATTATGGGAAGCAGGCTCTAGAAGGGAGCAGCCATCTTTTTACTTTGCTGATGAAAGGACATGATGCCACTGATGGCAGCCATAGGAATTCCCCTTGTTCAAATCAATAAGAGTATGTTTTCCCAGATCCTTCACACTTTTGACTCTTATGTTCTTATTTTCATAACACAGGAGTTTAATCTTTTATGCCACCATTCCATATCAGGAAGACAAATAGCAAAATATCTGCTGTGATAAAATCAGTCATTTCCCAACTCACTGTGTACCAGAGGTAACAAAAAATATGCTTTGTCTTTAGCATGAGCAGGGGGGTAGATCAAAAGAATTAACAAACACACACACACAAAATTTGAAGATTGAAACGTAGAATTTAAAAATAGCACTACAATTTAATAATGGATGTATAACTTTTTAGTCAACAATTAGGTCTCAATAAAGGGAAACAATAAAGGGAAAAGACAGTCACTACTTATAGAACAGCCACTGTTTGGCTATGGAGTGGAAGACGGAGGAATAAGAAGGCGTTGTGACTGCACAAAATCATAAGTCCTCTGTGACACCCACACTAGTAGTGAGCATATCTCAGAAGTCGTAAGAACCTAGAAGAGAACCTCTACCCTAGTCTTTTTAAGGATCCTATCTACAACTCCATATTCTAATGAGTATGTTCCCAGACAACTTTTATCTTCAGCTCACGAGAGGTCCTCTACTATGCATGGATTATTCTCTGAATTTTTAGTCTGTGCAACAAGAAGTTGAACGGTGTGAGGAAACTATAATAAAATTACATGGAGTCTGGGAACAGTAGCAAACATTGTCAGGTCTAAAGTAATATATTCAAAGTTTACTTTTTGTGTGTAAACCCACCACTTGCATATCATTTTGTTCCTTTCTTCCAGGAGAAATTCCTTTCTGATTTTTGGGCATAGGCACTTGTTTTTTAAATTTTTTATTTCCACAACTGGGCATAAAAATAAACCATGCATCAGTCTGAAAAATTGTTCTAGTATAAGGGTAAAAATTGCAGGGATGGAGAGGGTAAAAGGGAGGAAGGTTTAGAAGTGGTACTTTCAGCTGTGTGAAGAGAGGTAAAGACCAGAAATCCGCTCTCTCCAAACTTGACAGCTGAAGTCTCTCCCTCTGCCTTTCTGTGTCTCTCTGCCTGCCTGTCTCTTTCTGCAGTGGATACTGTCTAACAGAGTGCCCAAGCTAAGATAGTCTTCTGCCAATAAGTTCCTGATATATCATATTAATGTAGACAAAGTGCCACGTGAGTGGCTGCTTAATTAACCAGGCAGAAGAAATAGATTCACAGCCACATGCCTGGAAAAGCAAAGCTTGCTTACTTTGACAAAAATACTGCAGCAAGGTAAACAGGGAGAGAAAATTAACATGCTGCAAGAACAATATTGGCACAACAAATACCAATAAACAGATTTGGAAAGAAGAACAAAGCGATGAGATGAGTTTTCCAATAACCTCCAAACAGAGAAGTATATCACCTCCAGAAGATCTACCCTTTTCAAGGTGAAGCTTACTATACTTACATATAGGATTGTATGAAGCCTTTGACAATGGCAGATTGGACAAGATGCTGGACTAGAAGACCCTGTGAGTCCTATGCAGAACTCATTTAGCAAAGACTTTGATATTGAATATAAAGGGGGAGTGCTAGCATTAATTTTCATTAGACTGTGCAATAGTACCAAATTCAAGCTGGGGAAATGCAATTTATTACATTAAAATACAGCTGAGTAAAGCAGCTCTGGGATTTATCCATTGGAAACTGGTTTTTGTGATGGATTTCTGATCAGATAAAATTTCTTCTGTGAGTGAAAAAAAAAGTTCTTTTTGAATTTCATATCAATGTCTATTTTTAGTGTGTTTTTTCTGCCTTGCCTGTCCTTTGCGCCTTGATTACAACGCAGTTCACTGGATCTTGCCAAAATGAGCTGTTTATCAATTTCTCTCTCTCTTTTTCATCATAATTCCCTTCAGGTCAAAGATTGAACTTACTGAAATCTTACTGAGACATGAGATGTTGGAAGAGAAGAATTGGAATTTTTCTGGAGCAAGGACTGACTTTAAAATTTTACATAAATATGAGTCAGTGTGATTGTAAAAATGTAAACTGCATGTCATTTCATTCCAGTTGTTCTTGATTGAAAATTAATGTAAAAGATTAAATTCAATATAACTTCTTTTTTGTGACAATTCCAAAAATTTTTGTGTAAGGAGGCTTGTAGGATTCTGTTGCCAAAAAAAAAGGGTAACGTGAGAAGAGTGATACAGCTTTAGGTGCTGCCTGTTAAAAAGAAAATAATAATGTGTTAAATAGGATTTATGAAAATCAGATTATAAGGCTTTCAAGTTAGGCAGCTTTCCAGAGGTGCAAAGACTAATGGCCCTCTTTATATCAAAGTAATCAGCTTTTGCACTTACACAGAGTCCATTTAATGACTCCAGTAGGAAATGTTCCATTTTGCTGCCCAACTCAGCTAATTACTTTAAAGTTAAAGGAATAGATTAGTGGAAAATAATCATTCTAATGCTTACTAGCTTGCTTGAACTTTGGTAGAGATGCAAGCCATCCATCAATAGGGAATAAAATACATTACCATGGCATTAAAACTTCTTCTAAAAATCTCTGAAATTGTAAAACAATGGTAACAGTGAAAGCTGTTTGATGTCCTGATAAAATGTAGGTATAGCTTCAATTACATAGCTAAGAATTGAGTACTGTAAGCTCTCACAGTCAAAGGTTATACATAATAAGATGTCGGCATCTCTGCAGATTAGTGCTGCAATGCCTCTGAGCAGAATCTTGTTCCTTGTGTAAGGTCCAGGACCCTTTACATAAAGAGACTCAATCAGGAGAGGTAGATTCTTGAAAATGGCAGTCCATAAATCTCACACACTGAAAGGGAAGCCACCCAAGTAAAGCACTGTGCAGTGCTAACTGAGGCTGAAATCTTGACTTCATGATTGAGGCAGAGCTGAAGTGAAATGCTAACTCCTGATGGGGATTCTAAGATTCCGTTTTCCACACCGCATTTTCATTCTTTGCTCTTCAGAGGTACTGCCTCAGCTGGAAAGGGAGGGCACAAAACAATAGTTTGAAATCTGGAATGGACTTTTTCTAATCTCCTTTCAGCTATTTGACAGTTACCTTCCAGTTTGAGGCAGATGTCTAGAATTCCTCTAAACACAGGGCAGCGAATAACATTTTTCTGGCTTAGGCACCATCTTGGAGATACTCAAAATTAGACAAAGCCCGCAGCAATTAGACCTAACTACAGTGCCAATCCTGCTTTGAGCCAGGGGTCCAACTAGATGACTTCTGCAGGTCCTTTTTGACCAAAATTACTCTGTGATTCTATGATGCTGGGACAGGATAGCCCACAGGGTATCCCCAGGATGGGGTTTTGGAGAGAAGCTCTGGAATGGCTTATTTCTGTTGAACTCAAAGTGTGCCAAGATAACATCTTAGGCCAATAATTTATATATGAAAATTAACAAATTCAGAGGTAGTCTGAGGTTTCTCAAAAAAGTACAAAGTGCTAAAAGTTTCCATTTGACAGAAGGTGATCTCTCTGTACACAGGAAGCAGAAGAGAATAGAGGAAGGAAGCATCTTAGCCATCAGTCTGCAGATTTGGGGGTGAAAAAGCAAAGACAACAACTTCTACCCTTGAAAAGGGCTACTTTCTCCTCTCTCATAACTGCTGCTAGAGTACATGTGCTGACTGCTCCCTCAGCTGCAGTGACAGTCAGCTTGGTTTTCCAAGACCCAAAACCAGGCAAAAATATCCACAGTTTTTTGCCACCATGCATAGTTTATATATATATATATAACTGCTTTTGACTACTCAGAGCTGTCCACATCTAAGAGCACCCTTAAAATCAACTTAAGACCTCTTCTCCTTCATTGAAGCTGGATCAAGATAAAGGAAGTATGCAAATTCACTCACCAAAACACAGCCCACAATCTGAGTTGTCCTACAGAGGGAGTTAAATCCAGGAAAGGACAGAGGTACATGCTGGTCTTATTACAAAAGGCAGCTCAGTTCAGTCCAAGCTCTGTGAGAATGATACAAAGCAAGTACTTTCTCCAGAGCAGTTTGTGATGATGCCTGCCCTCTGGGCAGTCTGGGCTTGGTCTGAGACCCATGTCAGAGAATAACTTCTGCGAGGACTGTGACACTGTTCAGCACAATTCCTTCAGCTGCAGCCTAAATCCTAAACTAATCTTTTAGCCCAGTCACCTTGGGGCTGCTGTAGCGCGGGACCGAATCCAGTTTTTCAGTTCAAATGCAAAACCTCTCAGTACTGAGAGCAGGCAATGTGATGTCTGCTGCTGTGACCATGAGCTCTACTGGCAGAGCCTGCACGGCGTGCGCATGCTGCGCGCTGCTCCGTCGCTGTGACTCACGTGTGGATGAAAATACAGACACCTACTCGGCATCTACAAAATCCCGAGCACACACCTACAGCATAAAATGCAGCGCTATCTTCAATGCAGTCTCTGGGGCCCAAAACCATCGTTTCAAAGGGGACACAGATGACCCCCTCCCGACGGCTTAAAATAGGCTTGGTCAAGCCACAGAGGGTTCTGTGGTCATAGTCCCTTCGGCAGCTGATGCAAAACCCAGCCCGTCAAAGTCAAGGGGAATGTAAGGTATAATTATTCCAGAAAGACAATAACACAGATGACATAAAAGCTTTAAATATTCACAGCGCCTTTCTTACTTATATGTCTGCAGCTGTCACCTACTCTTTCAAGATGAGCACAACTCTGAAGTGCAGCTCTTAGTGGCTTAGTAAAAAAATGATATTTTGGTGAAGTCTGGGTCACAGGCACTCTATTAATAAGTTAGACTTTGAACTAGCACTTTGCATTATTATTTTTTTTTATCATCCTAATGACATTTTCAATTTTTTGTTCTTCTTTGCAATAGCTTGATGATAGTTTCCCGAGTGTTTCTGAAAGACCCTCAGCTAATTAGGGTCCAACAAAAGTACATTCAAAGCATTTTCAGCATTAACTAGCTTTTGTAGATTCTCCCTCATTACTCCCTCCAGATTTGTAATAGTTCATGACATTAACTTTGATTCCCTTGGGTTTGTTTCTTCTTATACATTCTAATATTTGCTTAGCTTGTACAAATAGATCTGATATTTGCCTTGAAAATTCCTCATCCTAAATGAAAATTGCCTGCTGATTCTTTATTTCACATTAAAAGCTTTTAAAGGAATTATCACCTGGGCTAGGAAAAATCACTCAGTTAACATAATAGCAACCCCAAACCTTAACAGAGGTTAGAGAAACTTGTATATGTTTTGAGGTTTAATTTATTTGCTATTTAGGTGCCTTTGCAGTGCTTTCTGCTTTTAGGATAGAAACACAGGCAGACATACATTAGAAATGAGTCTATCACTGAATTTTCTGAGTGGATTAAATCAAGAAATATAAAAACACAGGAGAAAGACTCTTCCTGTAAGATATCCAGGACAATCTGCTTGCAAAGTGATTTTTAAAGGTTAATTTTTTATTTGTAAGCCCAAATAAACAGACTATTAGGTACTTCTTTGACTCACTTGGGTCTTTGAACTTATCTCTATATGATAACTTCACTTTATTTATTTATCCTTTTCAGGACACAAATGTGCATGCTCCTTGCAGGTTCCAAGAACTCAGAATTATGTTTCAAATGTGTTTTTATATGCAATATATATGTATATGCTGCAGTAACAGCAATAATTCAGAAGAGAAATTTTAGAGTAAACAAAAGGATGGAGACTATGGGAACATAATCACTTTAAAAGAACTGATTGTTTTGGTTTTGTTTTTAGCTTTCTGTGGTCAATTTAAATTTTATCTGGATCTGTAGTCTGACCTAGCCTACCTTCCAGGGCTCTGAGGGCATAATCAGCCCTGACAGACCCTGCCCAGCATACCCTGGCACCCCAGCCCTGGGGAGTCCTCGTGGTCCCCACACATTACCATTTAACGAAGAGACATCACACTGATGGGAAGGAGACATGTAACCAGTTACAAGGGTCATGCAACCATGTGTGCCTTATTGTAAAAATGTTTTATCATTTGCACTTATTTATGATCTTTCAGCTTGACTGATTTCACTTTATATTACCACTGAAACTGACCCTGATATATGACAGGTAGATAGAAAGAAAATGTGTAATGTCATAAAAGAAGATACTACCTGATTCTAAAAATGGAAGTTTTTATTAACTGGTGAGCAGAAGAATAAATATATAAGCTAGTTAATTTTATATGATGAGTTAATCAAAGTCTTCTCTATGATTCTGCAGACAGGGAAGGGGGGAGCAAAGCCAGACACCAGAAAGAGTTCTGTGTGAGGCAATTATTTCTAAAATAGCTGTGGCTGAAATGGAGTAACAAGAAGATTGTCTGGTTTGACAGAAAAGAAAATGTAGACATGAAGACAATGCAAAGATAAAACAGTGGTCTTTGGTGTCTGCCCAAAGCTTAAGGGATTTGTTATTTTGCCTTGGGCTAGGCTGCTGCTTTTCAGTCTAAAATAATGTTCCTGATGCTGTGCTTTGCTTTAAAGGTATCTACTGCGTTGTTTTGTCCAAGCCCTCAGTGAGCAGTCTTTGTTGACCATTCAGGAGGCTGGTGTTTGGCTCTCTCTCCCACTGCACAGGGGAATTTTTAAGCTTTTTGAGTGTCAGTGAAGTTCAATCACCGAGTCTGACTGGGCTTATAAATATAGTGTCTTGAAGGTCCTCTGTTTAACATCAGTCTTGAGGACTAGCAATTTCTAATCAGACTGCCAAGGTCCTAGGACTAATGCCTCTCTCCCAGACATATACCCTGAGGACACTAATTTTCCAGAAGTCCATGCATATGATTACTATGATTTACAGTAGCCTTCTTCAAGGATACAGAGTAATTGAAGCTCATGAAAGCCAAGGGTCTCAAGAATTTCTGCTACTGTTTTCACAATTACAGCTAGAACAAAACTACAGAGCAGAAAAGCTGCACACTTTCCTCTTTATTTTCCTCAATTGTACGTGGCTTTGTCAAGGGGTCTGAGAAGTACAAGATCATCCTCTTTAGCTGTATCTCGCTCTTGCCTTAATCCACATTCTTGTCATCAGTGACCTTCTAGCCTCTCTGAAGTGGTTAGTGAAATCTCCTTCCTTTCACACCAGTTCTTCAGATGAGCCTCAATAACTAATCAAAATATATAATTGCTTAATCTTGATTGGCTCCTTCTTTACCACATTGACAGTATAGCCTTTGCAGATCTATTAAAAATGCATAAATATTAGCAGTTCACCCATCTAATTCTGATTTCTCCATATGAAATATGCTAGGCTATTATTTATCTGTACCCCACTCCCTGTTGCAGTATCCTGGGAAAGCTGTTAAACTTTTGAGGATAGATAACAGAGCAAGGTTGGGAAAAGAAATTTCAAGGTTATATTGAAAGGTTAACTCAGTGTACTGTATCACACTTTATATATATATCACATTAGAAAAGTGCCATTTCTCTAGGCATTGTGAAAGTGAATAGAAAGAAACACAACTCTAGAGTGGTCAAGATTACTGTTTGCAGGTGATAATTAATGAAACAGTGAGTTGAAGCTTATCACAATGATGGGTATTTAATATAACATCAGGAAGGTTAACAAACATGTAGAGAAAGACCTTGGAAGGGACCAAGAGGAAGCGTTCTATTCAGGCTGTTGTCACACTTGAAGTAACTGATTCAGATCTTAACTGAAATGTTCCAATACTGTTGTGTTACAGCCCAAGTCTCTTGAAGAATCAGTTACCTACGCAGTGATCATCAGCCAAGGGAAGTTCATTTCTCCCTGCTGAACAAAATGAATCATTGATTTTCCAGGGGGTTTGATACAGGATAATATCCTGGTTCCACTGAGGAAAATAAGAGCTTTACTATTATCTTTCCTGCAAATATATGGCTTCTCACTGAAATCTAGAAATTTAGTAGGACCAAAACTATTGTTTTGGAATATGGAGAATGTAACATTATACAGTGCACCCAGCAGGTCTCAGGTGGCTCCCAGTTTGCAAGAAGGGTAAAAAGTGCTCATCATACTTTGACATATAAACAGGAGTAGCAAAAGAGGCTTATTTTCTAGCCTAAGTAGTTGCTATGAAGGAGAATTTGGGTAAACAGCTCCCTAAGGGAGGCAAGGCTTCTTCTCTCTGAGTCAACTAGGAATGTGTATGAGGTGGTGTGGACACAAAATTACAGTGTGGGTCAGATCCAGCCTATAATGAGCTGCTACAGAAGAAAGAGAAAAGGCGAGCAAGAGGAGGATGCTTACAAGTGGTTTTGGTATGGCTTGTCAAAATAAAGCCCCAGCAATACTTCTTTGAAGAATCACTTTGAGGAGATCTCTGTAGCATTATGATCTTTACAGTACTCTAAATCTGAACGGTAGCTTACTAAGATATTAGGTATGCTGCTTCAAAGTGCTTGTAACCTCAACAATAATAAATATAGGAAGGCAAGAGGACACAATTTACTATCAATTCTTCAGCATTATATTTTCCCCAGTTGTCAATGGAACACACTTTACAGAACTTCTAGACAAAAGTGCTGAGGCTGGGTGGGGGAGAAAAAAGTCTACATGAAAATGGCATTCTAGAATGAAGATTCAGTGTATTTTGACTTGTGACCTTAGATGCAATTGCATATTACGGACCATTCTAGGGGTCATCTCTAAACATGTGGAGGGAAAGGTTATAGGGGGTGGTCTGACCAATTTGATAGCCTTTTATAGAGGCATGACTGATTGGGTAGGTAAAAAATTCAGAGCATTGGAACAGGCTGCCCAGAGAGCCTGTGAAGTCTCCTTCTCTGGACACATTCAAAACCTGCCTGGATATGTTCCTGTGCAATCTGCTCTAGGTGATCCTGCTCTGGCAGGGGAGTTGGACTAGATGATCTCCACAGGTCCCTTCCAACCCCTAACATTCTATGATTCTGTGATTCTATTAGTCCTAGTGGACTTTTTAGTCCACTTTTAATTAACTGATTTTTGGCAGTGCTCTATTTCATCTTCCAACATCCTGCTCTGCTAAGTAAAGCCTTAGCTAAAAATCAAAGCAATAATTTTCTAAATGTAATGCTTGTTTCTTCAAGTAATTACTGTAGCAGAGAGGACTGGAGATTAACTTTTAAAAGAATTATAGAGGAAAAGAGAAAGGACTGCCTAAACTTTCTGAAGGATAAAAGCTGCTTGAAGCTTGAGAGGGAGACAGTGATCAAAAGAACTGTCACAGTACTGGGCAGAGTCAAGTGGTTTAGGAAAGTGGGTGTAGCTGATACAGATAGATCCTTAGGATGAAGGCAAGATGACGATTTATCCAGCAGCATACTGGCACAAAGCTGCAAAGGAGAATTTTGGCAAGGGCTACAGTAAACCAGAATGTATTTAGACAATTTCTCCATTTCCAAATTTAATAGCAAAATTTGCATGCACTACATAGACACACATGGAAAAAGAAAAAGAAAAAAGAAAAAGTCCATCCTCTTTGAAATTAAAATTGGCCACTGTTTTGCATAAAATGTTGCAGATCTTCAGGTGAGTTCTCAAACAAACCCCTAAAGTTTTACGCTTTTGGGGTTTTTTTTGTTGTTTTAATTTTAATTTCATCTGCTGCTTTCATTCAACTTTTATCATCATACTTAGCTATGCCAGCCATAAAACCAAGGCTGTGAATATATGAAATGATAGGGACCCTCCTGGAAAAGGTCTTGTTCCTTTAGGGACCAGTAGAGCTTAAGTGCAACTTTGAGGTTGATTGGACTTGTTTGTGCTCAGCATTTTGAAATCCAAAATAAGAACACAGAAGTCTAACAGCTGTCATGCAGTCTTCTCATACAACTTTTTATAGGAAATTTTCTGATAATAATGTCTCACTATGTCTTTGGAAAGGTTTGGTAGTGAATAGCATGGCATCTATTTCAGGCACAGCTATACATGACAGAATAGAAGAGTGTGCAAATTTATTAATTCATTTGTTTTGCAGGAAAATATTTAATGTAGAAAAAAATGGAAATTAACTGCCCTAGAAATCATATTTTTTGATGGAAGACAGTGTCTGGCAACTAACCAATAGTTTTTTTCTTTCCCTAACAAGCAGTGACTCAGGAAAGGCATACTCCTAGAATATTTGTGGTTGGCTTTGATGGTCTTGCCTTTAACTCTCCAGTCTTACAAAGCATCATCAAATGTAGTAGTAGGAGTTACTTCCCATTGAGTATTCATAAAACAGTAGCCACTGGTGAGGAATAGTACGTATTCCAGGTTGTCCTGTATTTATTAAAAGTTAAAGATTCCATTACAGTCCTTCCCTGAAATGCCTAAGGAGCAATGTAAGAATGTAGGTGATAGAACATAATGACAGTCAAAACGTTAATTCCTCTATTAGATGAAAACAACTTCCAATAAAATGAAGAACCTCTCACAGGTGACCAGGAATATGTGTTTGGAGTATCATTCTGAAGAGCTGTAGTGATTGAATAGCACTGAATTCCAGAAATAAACACAGAAATCCCTGTAAAAAATATTTGTATCAGCGTGGCAAAATTTCGATATTCTAGAAAACGATGCTCCAGTGTTGAGTTTAGAAGTTTCTTATTAGAAGAGCAAATAGTTCCATAAGCCCACAAATGTGCTTTAATTTTACATGTATTTTGTATGAATTGGCTTATTTTTTGTAATAATCCAGCCAAGGCTGCACCTATGGTTTTGGTCTAATCATCTCTAACCACACATTAGAAAATATGTGTCAGGAAAATGGTAAAATTACCTTCAATATAAGAAAAAATCTGGGTTTTAGAACTCTAGATTCACAATTCCTTTACACAGAAACCGTATGCTGCCCACGGATCCTTATATCTAGTTCCTTCCATAACGGGAAGACAAACAACATTTATAATAAGCTAGTGCTGCCACCTATAGCACAAGAGACCTTGCCTTTTAGCCTATGTCAAACATAGTGCAAATTGAGTTATATTAGGAATAAAAGAATGTATGGAATTACAAAGGGTAAGTAGGAACTGGATGATGGTTCATTGAAAATTGTAATTGAAATCTAAGTGCAAGAAGAATAATTATTTTTATACGATCCTCTTCACCAATTCATTTCCTAGTTGTGTCACAAAAATAATAGTTGACAAAGTCATATAAATCACATTCCTCAAAGCAGTCTTTTTTAATCCTATGAATCCCAATATGACCATGATGATAATGTCAAAAATATCCTTAAAATTGAGCTAAAACTTATGTTTTTAAATTACATACTTCAGATGTAGTCTTGTAAGTTATCTGGATCTGAGTTCAGAAAACCAATGTTTTCCAAGCTTCACATATTCTTATTTACACAAAAGTGACTCCTGTCTTGGCCAGCTCCTCAAATTGACAGGCACCAGGCAGATAATAGATAGAAGGTGTTTATTTAGAAAATCGACCTTGCTTCTACACTCGTTCCGTGGAGTGTCACCAATCCCTGAATATCCCGAGTTTCTGAGTTACAGGACAGTCCTGTTAATGATTGTTTGTACAACAAGCTGACAGATAGCCAGTCATCAAAAGCAATTGCCAGCTAGTAAAACACACTGACATACTGAAGTGTCCCATGCTTCCAGGAGTTTCAGAGTTTTTAATGATTCTTTAAGAGGTGAGTTAATATAGATAGTACTTTTTTCCTTAGGCAGGGATGAGGTCTGAACTGCACAATGGGAACTCCTCACAGAAAATAAACTCCTCACAGAAAATAATTATTTTTTCATAACCTGCAGGTAAAATGCATCAGTAACAATAAGGGATAAAAGTTTTCTTGGGATAAGCCTAACTACCATCCTTAATAACAGACATGGCATGGTTTCTCACCTGCTTTTGTAGCTTATCACATGATGCCACAATTCATTGATTGAACATTTCCTCCAGATATGTGTCTTCACTTCAAACGAAAAAATACAAAGAGGGATGAAAGCTCCTGTTAATGCCACAGTAGCTGTAGTTGGTAAGATTAAGAAAGTTGAAAGAAATCAGTCTCCAACACAGTAAAAGTATATGTATATCCTTTACAGGCAAGATGCAAATGATTTGAGTTATATGACATTATTCTCAAGCCAATGCTTTTTATGAGGCTTTAGCTGAATTACATAACTATGGGGATTTGTAGCAAATTAAATAAAAATAATTTGACAATATGCAGTTTACTAAAGAGTACTCACTAATTATTGTATCTGTATATTGCAGGAGAAATATTTGTTTATACATTTTGAATGGACCACTATATTTTATATATAATTAATTATCAAAAATTATCAATGCTCCCTGTTCCAATGCTCCTTGTTATTTTAAAAATCAGAACTCTTGCAGTCAAAGTAAAGGGAATAATGACTGATATTAACAGTAATAATGACAGTAGAAGTGTTTAAAGTATTTTTTTTTATATTTACATGAAGAGAAAGATAACCATAAGAACAGTTTGCTTAGACGAGTCTTGAAGTCTCTACCATTTCATGTCTTTAAAATACAAGATAGATAAACATCTGTCAACTATGATCCTATCTTGAAGAAAGGACTATACTAAGCAACTTTTCTAGGGCTTTCGTAGCCTTAGTATGTGACTTCATAAAATTATCTACAGCAATATTACCTTGATGCCTTCCTGCTCTGCTTATCTGCCTCTTCCCCTCATTTCGCCTTCCCATTCCTTAGCTCCAGCTTGGCCTGCACTAGTATGTGACAATACTATGAAAAAACATATAGAAACACCAAACCAAAAAAAAAATCTTTAAAAAAATGTATCTTTTTAAAGCAGACCCACTGCTACTGTTACTGAATGTTTTGTCTTTCAAAATCACAGCCTTAGTTTCTGTGATATAGCAGAACATGAATTCTCAATTTTCACAGTTCATTCTGAGACATCATGTTGTCCTTGCACAAGGTTCACATAGAGCTATTTACTCTGTGTTGTCATTTTTGGGAGGGGGTGGTTCTGGTGGAGGAGGGAGGCTGCAGGACTGGCTTCTGCAAGAATCAACTAGTAGTCTCCCCTAGGCCTGAGAGAGTAAATACCAGCTGGGCTCAAGGCCAGACCTGCCACTGACCAAGGCTGAGCCCATCAGTGATGGTCATAGTGCCTCTGGGAATCACATTTAGGAGAAAAATAAGTGTAAGAAGATGTTTTTTGCCACCAGAGAAAGAAGTGAGATGTGAGAAACTGTACAGACACCAAGGCTAGTGAAAAAAGCTGGGGAGGAGGCACTCCAGGCACTAGAGGAGAAATTCCCCTGCAGCCCATGCAGAAGACCATGGTGGAGCAGATTGTCAGCCTGCAGCCCGTGGAAGATGATGGAGAGCTGAGATCCCACCTGCAGCCCATGGAAAGACCCTATTCTGGAACAGGTGGGGACATATGGAAGACACGGTGACCTGTGTTGGAGCAAGCTCCTGGCAGGACCTGTAGCCCATGGAGAGAGAGGTTCATGCTGGAGCAGTTTGCTGGGGGGTTTTGTGACTCCATGAAGGACCAGGCTGGAGCAACCTGGTCCTGAGAGACTGGTGAAGAGCTGAAGCCCTGTGGGAAAGAGGTCACGTTAGGGAAATTTGTGAAGGACTGTCTCCTGCAGGTGGGACCCCATGCTGGAGCAGAGGAAGGGTGTGAGGAATGTCCCCATCCCCAAGAAGGAAAACAACTCGTGAGGAACTGACTGAAACCCCCATTCCCTGTCTCCCCCTGTGACACCTGGGGGGAGGAAGGGAGAGAAATCATGAATAAAGTTGAGTTATATTGAAGAAGGGAGTGGTAGGGGGAGCTGCTTTAAGATTTGCTTGTGCTTCTCATTACCCCACTGGTTTCACTCTGTGTGTGTGTAGTGTAATAAATTAAATGTTTTTCTTTTTTTATTCTATGTTGAGTCTGTTTTGCCTGTGACACTAATTGCAGAATGATCTCTCCCTGTCCTTATCTCAACTCCTGAGCCTCTCAGTATATATTTTCTTCCCTGTCCAGCTAAAAAGGGGAGTGATAGAGCAGCTTTGGTAGGCATCTGGCCTCCAGCCAGGGTTAAACTACCACACTCAGTAAACAGCATGGTCAGTAACAACAAAATCCAACCTGTATCTAGCCCATAAAGCAGAAACTGTAGCTTGTGAACCATTTGTGTAAAGAACATTTATAATATAGTTCTCTTTGCAAATTGAAAAGATAAGCAAAATGAGACAGCAGGTCTTGTTAAACAAGGCCTTACTGCAGATGTTTAATTTAAAGCATATGAGCAATTCCAAAATCAAAGCACCTGCTTATACGCATAAGGATTTTGTTGAATCTCCTGCAGTAGTGGGAATGAAGTAAGTGAAGAATGCCATAGCAACAGTAACTCAGAAAGCTCTTTCTGAGAAAGGGAGGATTCATGGCACTTTTTCATATTTAATGCAGGTCTCTATGTTTATTTTGCAAATGCAATTTGCAAGAAAATGACTAAGTCTTTTAATTAGGATATTCACGTAGTGTTCCCCAACAGTCCTGAATTCTTAACATGGAAACAGCAGGTCATTATTGACTTCATGCATTAGATATAAAGCAAGAGAAAAAAATTGTTTTTCTCTAAGTAAGCAAGCAAGGTATATCAGATGACCAGTAACTGCCATATTAATAGATTTTTAAGCCTCAAGCTTGTCATCAGTTATAAGAAGTAGTAGAACAGAATGTTTCTTAGAAACCTGCAAAATCATAGAATCACAGACTGGTTTGGGTTGGGAGGGACCTTAAAGACCATCTAGTTCCAATCCCTTGCATGGACAGGGACACCCTCCACTAGACCAGGTTGACCAGAGCCACATCCAACTGGCCTGGAACACTGCCAGGGAGGGGGCATCCACAGCTTCTCTGGGCAATCTGTTCCAGTGCCTCACCATCCTCTCTGTGAAGATTTTGTTCCCAATATCTAATGTAAAACTACCTTCCTTCATCTTAAAGTCATTACCCCTTGTCCTATCACTACATGCCTTCACAAACAGTCCCTCTGCACCTTTCTTGTAGGCCCCGTTAGGTATTGGAAGGCTGCTCTAAGATCTTCCCAGAGGCTTCTGTTTTCAGGCTGAATAATCCCAACTCTCTCATTCCTTCTTCACAGAAGAGTTGCTCCAGCCCTCTGATTATCTCCATAGACCTCTTAATATCATGGCTCTTTTCTCCAACAGATCAATGTCTGTCTTGTACTGGGGACCCCAGAGCTGGAAATAGTACTCCAGGTGGGGTCTCACCAGAGTCCCTCAACCTGATGGCCACATTTCTTTTGATGCAGCCCAGGATACCCTTGGTTTTCTGGGCTGCAAGTGCACATTGGTGGCATCATGTTGAACCTCTCATCTACCAATACCCCAAATTCCTTCTCCTTACTTTCAATCTTCTTTCAATCCATTGTTCACACAGGCTGTAATTGTGCTTGGGATTGCCTGATTCAAGTCCAGGACCTTGAACTTGGCCTTGTTGAAGTTCTTGAGGTTCACATGGGCCCACCTCTCAAGACTGTGAAGGATGGTATCTGTTACCTCCAGCATGTTAACCACACCACAGTTTGGTGTCATTGACAAATTTACTGAGGGTTCCTTTGATTCCACTGTCCATTTCACCAACAAAGATGTAAACTGCACCAGTCCCAATACCAACACTCATGGAACACTACTCATCACTGGTATCCAGGGGGACACTGAGCCATTGATAGTCTCACTCTCTGAGTGAGACTATCCAGTCAACTTCTAATCTACCAAGTGCTTCAACTGTCAAATCCAGGTGTCTCCAATTTAGAGACATGGGTATCATGCAGGACAGTGTTAAATGCTTTGCACGAGTCCAGGTAGATGATGTCAGTTACTCTCCCCTTATCCCCCAGTGCTATAGCCACATCACAGAAGGCCACCAAATTTGTTAGGCATGATTTTCCCTTAGTGAAGCCATGTTGGCTGTCACCAATCACCTCCTGTTGAGGTCACTGTCATGTTGGCTGTCACCAATCCCCTCACCAATCTGGGAAGGCAAGATGCTCAGTGTATCTTTTAGCAGTGACTAAAAGAGCACCATGCCTATATATCATTACTATTACATTGTGCCTATTTGTGTGGTAATAGATTTAGTTTGTGCACTTGTTTAGTTTGTGCACTTGTTTACTACAACACTCTTGAAGTCAATAGCAGATACTTTTTCTTAGGTGTCCTTTGGGAAAAAAAGTACATAATAATAAAATGTTTACCCTTGATACATATTGGTGATGATCCATTGCATCTAAACCATCTAAATATTTATTTTACTCCCTCTGTAAAAAGGTGGGAGGGATGGGCAACCCAGTCCAGCTATATGTAAGTGTCTCAGATGGGATGATGTCTTCTCTCTACTCCTGTGTGTTGATTGTTGAGGATGCATAGATGACCACCTTAAACTAGATGACTAAATTATAGGCCTAGGCAAAACATGCAGACATCTTATCTGAACAATAGTATTCTCATACCTTTGCAGAGAAATCCTTTGACCTCACAGGGACTTTTTTGCACAAATGAAATTTCTATAGTAAGTGTAAGCTTTATACACTTTACCTTTTTATTTGAGGCATTTTGTTAAGTACGTTATTAAGCCAGTATGTTATTTTTGAGATCTTTATATTTTATCTTGCAGCAGTTGTGATGTACGGAAATCGACTCTATAACTCGAAAGTTATAAAGTAGGTATGTTTATTGCGCGTAGATGCACGGGGGATCCTTCCTCCACAAGCGTGCATACCGAAGCAGCAGACCGACCCCACATTTATACAATAAAACAATGAATATTCAATCAATGCCTATACATATTAAGTACCTGAACCCGCCTACTCTCGCTTCTCATGCTAATTAGCTTATCAGTTCTTGGCGCTTGCGCAGATCCTTGTGAGGGTCGCAGACAGGGGTCTCTGGGAGGAAGGCTGTATGTCTTCCTCATGATGTATTTTCACCTCTTGCCTGGAATGCGAGGATCTTGCAAGCTTGCAGTGCCTCTATCAATCTGTGCTAATTGATGTCCTTGTGAGGGGCCCATGGACGTATTTCAGCCCTCTGTTTTTCTTTGTTGAAGAGATAGTGACGCGCCTCGGCTCTGTGGGCAGCCGTGGGTTGATACCACTCTGTCCTCGAATTCTTGCCTTTCACTTTTTTTCGAGTTAGCATGAAATTATCACAGGCCCTCTGCTAGGAAAGAAAAACAGACTTGTCTGGCTTTCCCCCCCACCTCTTTTCACCCCGAGACCATTCTACATGATTATCTAACTAAATTTCAAGCTCTATGCTATACCTGCTCCTATACCTGTACATCAATCCCCCCTTTTCTATTCCCTCAAGTAAATTCTTTTACTTAGCCAGATTTCCTGAATGATATAAGGCATCATATATAATGGCGATCCTTTTATACATTCTCCAAACCCACAGGTACAACATGAGTGTCAATATTAACAAAATCCCCTGACTTATTAACAGAATTACAATGGGGTGCATCATGGTATTGAGGATTCCTGTTGCAGAAGGTTACCAACCCAAAAGGGTGTCCCACCAGTTATGACTCCCATCTTGTCTGACTGTCTTTAAGATTTTCCTAACCCCTTCTACATCATGATGGATTGTAATAAGTGTTTCCTGTCCTTTGTCCCTTAATAAATTTTCAATATTCCTTATATCTAATCCTATGGGGGCAGGAGATATTCTCTCTAACAGGGTATTACTAGATCCTAATATTTGGTAAGTAGTTGTTGGGGCTGCATAACTGAAATTACAACCTGTGATAGTAGTAAAGTTACAAATGCAATAATTTGAGTAGTTCTTTGTTTTTTCTACTTTTTCATCTATGGTTATTGTGTCGCACATTGTTCTCAAATATGCACATCCCTTTCCTGCATAGATAACTATTGATTTTAAATCAAACTGACATATCTTTTGATCAGTATCTAAACAAGTATCCTGAGCTATTATGGTATTACTTTCGCAGAGGAAGCCTTGCTGTTCTCTCATAATACAGGACCCTTATTGCCCATTTTCCTGGCCCAAGTTCTATGTTCAAAAGGATACAGCAGAGTGCCACCATGGTTAATCCCGAGGGCCACAATGGGATGTATGGTAATTGCTGCTGCGTCGCGTATTGTTAACACAAAAGCTATGACAGTATGTGTGTCGGGGTCATAAGTGAAGTTGACCATATTCCACCATGACTGGAGTTTCCTTTCCACCTTTGTAGCACTATCCCACACCATTTTCCTGATTTCTTTAGGGAATATGCCTTCCTCACCTTCCCTTATTATGGATGCTGCTACTGATTGTATCCATAATTGGGCTTGGATGCAGCTTAGGGCTAGGGCGACATCATCCTGTAATCCACCCAAGGCTTCTGTAATAAGCTGGTGATCTTTTACATTAATTTCTTCTCATCTGTGGAGTACCTTTGAAATTGACCATTGATGTGCTCCTAATGTTAGTAATGAGGATTTCAGTGGGTGTTGCAGTTTTGATAAATATGCTGTGGTAGATGCTAATTTGTTCATTATCACTTCCGAATCTATTGAATTCAATACTCCCAGTCCTGTTCCGAACACCCCAGTCTCGTCTCTTATTAATTGGTTCTGATAAATGTTTCCCTTCCTTCTTAGCCATGTTGTCCATCCCTCGTGTGAGGTTCATAGGAAGGGAGAACAGGATGGTTGTATGTCGGAAACATTTACTTGCATCTGTAACTCTACTCTCCTAAGTGACCATTCTGGGTTAAACAGTACTTGTTGCTGTCCCGTGTTTTTGATTACATATGGGCCGATTTTATAAATGTTGGGCTCAAGTTTAAGTGCTGGCATGCTGGCATGGGTTGGGTGGGAGGCATTGTGCTGGTTGTAGCAGGATTTTTCATTGTAAGCGACTTAGTTATGGCCTTTATTTCAAATTTAAATGAGTCCAATAGTATTACGGGCCCAAAGACAGGTCACTCTCGAGGTCTGTTCTAGGGTGAAGTTATGCCGGCAGTCTCGTTCCTCAGTAGTACATAATTTGGTGCTCTCAGTGGTAGGAATAATTGATACCGTAATTTGGGATGCCTTTTTATAAGTGGTGCTATTAATTAATCAGCATCCTATTCCAATTTCCTCCCCTGTACTCCCTTGAAGCTGCTAAATGTCTTGTTTTGAATCTCTGCTCCATTCTTCCCTCATATATACTTGATTCCCATGCATCTACAATAGACACGCAACTTTTACTCTGATTGTTTTTCAACTGCATCTAATATTATAAGGAAGTTAAAATTAATTTTCTTTAGACATCTAGGATACAGACCACACCGATAACAGGTTGGGTGAGGTTGGTCAGTTGGTTTACTCACTTACTCATTACCTCCCTTATTCTTACTCTCGTTTGTCCGAACAAGTTTCAGTTTCAGTCCCTCGTTATCTGGAATTACTTTCCATGGGGCTCCAGGGGCTTTTTGATCCAGGTGTGGTGAATCCAAGAGTTCTGCCCTTCAACCTTGATTGCCGTGTAGGTAGTGAGAAGGACTTGGTGGGGTCCAGTCCACTGTGGTTCCAGAGTTTTCTCTGCAAGAGACTTAACATATACATAGTCCCCTGGTTGTACATTATGAACAGGCCCATCTAGACCCCTGCTACCAGTATCCATTACATGTTTTTCAATTTTCCTCAATTGTTTATTTAATGCCACCATGTAGGAATTGATTGTTTCTTCTCCTATTTGTGAGGACATCCCCTTCTGTATCCCATAGGGTCGTCCATACACAATTTCAAATGGGCTGAGCCCCTCCCTTGCTCTGGGTCTGGTTCGTATTCGGGTAAGGGCTAGTGGCAATGATTGGGGCCAAGTCAGATCCGTTTCCTGTCCCAGTCTAATAATTTGTTGTTTGATTAGGTGGTTCATTTTCTCCACCTGGCCACTAGATTGTAGTCGGTATGGAGTATGTAATTGCCAATCTATTCCTAGATGGTGACTGATCTGTTGTACTATTTTGGATACAAAATATGGTCCCCTATCTGAGGATATTATTGCAGGAACTCCAAACCTGGGTATTATCTCTTGAAGCAATATTTTGGTCACCTCCCATGCTTTAGCAGTTTTGCACGGAAAGGCTTCTGGCCAGCCTGAGAAGGTATCTGTTAGTACCAACAAATATTGATACCCCCCTTTTCTAGGGAATTCTGAGAAGTCAATCTGCCAATGTTTCCATTTCCTTTCCTGATTTTTCCTAATTTTAGCCCTTTCACAATTTTAGGGTTAGTCTGGAGGCAAAGATCACATTGTTGGGTTACTTGCTTGACTGTAGTGTATAAGTTTCGTGCTATTATATTTTTAGTAAGATCTTTGTATAGGGCCCCTGCCCCCAGTGCCTTTTTCTATGCTCTTCACAGACTACTGACCACAGCATGTAGGAAGGGATCACTATTCTCCCACGGGAAGTGATAGCCCACCCTTCCTCATTATATGATCCCCCCATGTCATCAATAAGCTTACGGTCTTCCTTTGTATATTCTGGCTTACCTTCTAAGGACAGTTGTCCATCAGGTATTAACGCGCCCTCTACTTTATCAGTTCTTTTGGCTGCCTGTTTTGCCTCCCTGTCTGCCAGCTCATTCCCTTTTTCCAATTCTGTGCTCACCTTCTTGTGTGCCCTGATGTGCACAATTGCCACCCTCTCAGGAAGTAGGACTGCATCCAGATTTCTTCTGCATGTTTAATGAGAATTTAACAGTCCTCTCTCTTTCCAAATCGCCCCGTGAGCATGCACCACTCCGAAGGCATATTTAGTCAGTCCAAATATTTTTCCTTGAGCTCTTTCTAGGGCTTTGGTAAGGGCTATGATCTCAGCCTTCTGTGCTGAGACATCAGCTGGTAGTGGCCCAGACTCGATTACCTTTTCAGAGGTGGTGATACCATACCCAGAGTGTCGCTTTCCATTTAACCTGTAGCTGCTTCCGTCGGCGAACCAGTGTTTGGCTCCTTCGATAGGGACATCTTTAAGATCTGTGTGGCTGGAGTCCCAATGCCGGTGCTGACATCAGGGCTTTCTTCAGCTGATGGAAAGCTTGATCTGACTCGGCATCCCACTGGAGATCTTTCTGGTTGGCTGCTATCAAGGAATATAATGGCTTAGCAAGTAAACCATAGTCACATATCCAGAGTCGACACCACCCCGTCATGCCTAGGAATGCTCTCAGTTCCTTTACAGTTCGTGGTCGGGGGGTCTGGCTTATGGCCTCTTTCCGAGCCTGTCCTAGGACTCGTTGTCCAGCACTGATCTTGTACCCCAGGTACGTGACCTGTTGTAACACCACCTGTGCCTTTTTCTTGGAGACCCGATACCCCTGTAACCCCAGGAAATTTAACAGACTCACGGTCCAGGTGACACAGGACTCTTCAGTTTTGGTCGCGACGAGAAGATCATCTACGTACTGTAGAACTTTACCTTCTTCTGATGGTGGTTCCCATGATTCCAAGTCTTTGGATAACTGGTTTCCGAAAAGCGTGGGGCTGTTCTTGAACCCCTGTGGCAACACTGTCTGTGTGAGCTGGGTCTTTCGACCACTTTTGGGATTTTCCCATTCAAAAGCAAAAATTTTCTGGCTGGCTTCATGTAGAGGGAGGCAAAAGAAAGCATCCTTCAAATCTAACACTGTGAACCAGGCTAAATCTGGGGCTAGTGGTGTAGTTAGTAAGGTGTAGGGGTTAGCTACCACTGGGTACAAATCTTCTGTGATTTTGTTGACAGCTCTTAAGTCTTGGACTATTCTATAGGACCCATTGGGTTTCTTAACTGGGAGGATAGGTGTATTGAACTCCGATTCGCATTCTCTTAGTAGCCCTAGTTCTATGAACCGTTCTATAATTGGGCAAATTCCTTCTCTATCCTCCTTTTTCAATGGGTATTGTTTAATTCTTACTGCACTCTGTCCTTCCTTTAATTTTATTATTATTGGTGGTGCTCTCTTTGCCCGCCCCGGTACATCAGTTGCCCAGACTCCAGGATACACTTGATCGGTAATCCTTGTATCAATTTCCCCAGTTACAGGAGTATCCATTAAGGATAAACTCATTATTTGGATGTATTTGTGATCATCTACCTCCAGAGTGACTTCTCCTTGCTTAAATTTAATTGTAGCTTCCAACTGTTCTAATAAGTCTCTGCCGAGAAGGGCCCTTGGAGAATATGGCGTATACAAAGTCTGTGGATCTCTACTTGTGTCCCCAATTTGTATTTTAAAGGTTTGCAAAAGTAGGCCTTCTCAGCCTGGCCAGTCGCACCCTTTACTGAAACATAGTTATTTTCCAAGGGGATTAAAGCTTGATTTAAGACTAAGTCGCTCCCGTGTCTACTAGAAATTCAACTTCCTCTTGTTCTTCCCCTAGCCCCATCCTCCAATTTATAAAGAGGCCACCACTGATTACAATACTTAATAAATGTTTTCTTATTTTCAGTGCCCCTGATCCCACCAATTTCTTCCAATGGGCTAGCACACACCCTAGGGGTTCTTTTTCGAGGCTCTACTTTGATTATTACCCATGATTTTAGAATTAGTCTGCAGTGGCCACAGTCAGAGCGAGTTATTACCTGTTTTCCTCTGTCCTACAGATGCGGTCAAGGCACTGAACCACAAGAAGCTGTTAAACGCTAGATGGTACTCTGAGCACTTGGTTTTAAGTGAGGCTATTAAGGCTATTAAGGCGGGGGGGGGGGTCGTTCTCGGGGTTGTATAACTTTACTGCTTACTTTACAACAAACTTAGTTTTGCGATCACTCATTCACGTAGCATACACACACGAACACCAAACTTCCACAACAGATGCACCATAACATACAGAACTACAAGACAACGATCCTATTCTACACGTGCACGTAAAACTATGATTTGTTTGCTGAGCAGCTGCGCAAAAGATAAGAGAAAAAAAACAGACGTAATTACGTGGGGGTCGCTTACCCGTTCCTGTCCCTTGTATCAGACATATACCGTTATACATACCAGTCGACAGGTCCGTTATGGCTCCCGATCGGGATGCAGCGATGACCCCGGATTTGCTCGATCTACTCCCAAGATCGCTAGCGGCCACCCCTATTGGTCAGCAAATCCCCCTTCACCACACCAGGGTACCCTTCCCACGGGGACGATGCTGTACGCCAGACGTCTCTGCGCGATTTATCAGCTGCCCCAGCCACGCGTACGACTTACAGGCTCCCTTGGACCCCTTGGTCCCCTTTTCCAAACATACCGTTTATCCGTGGCTTCAGGAGGTTGTTGTCTGTTCTCCGGGTGAGCAGCTGGGAGCGGAGGATCCTCCGAGGAAAGTGCCCCGGGGCGCGCCTAGGAGAGTCCACTCCTCGGCTGCTCCCTCGGACGAGCAGAGATCTCCTGCCTGGCTCGCCAAATGACGTACGGAAATCGACTCTAAAACTCGAAAGTTATAAAGTAGGTATGTTTATTGCGCACAGATGCACGGGGGATCCTTCCTCCACAAGCGTGCATACCGAAGCAGCAGACCGATCCCACATTTATACAATAAAACAATGAATATTCAATCAATGCCTATACATATTAAGTACCTGAACCCGCCTACTCTCGCTTCTCATGCTAATTAGCTTATCAGTTCTTGGCGCTTGCGCAGATCCTTGTGAGGGTCGCAGACAGGGGTCTCTGGGAGGAAGGCTGTATGTCTTCCTCATGATGTATTTTCACCTCTTGCCTGGAATGCGAGGATCTTGCAAGCTTGCAGTGCCTCTATCAATCTGTGCTAATTGATGTCCTTGTGAGGGGCCCATGGACGTATTTCAGCCCTCTGTTTTTCTTTGTTGAAGAGATAGTGACGCGCCTCGGCTCTGTGGGCAGCCGTGGGTTGATACCACTCTGTCCTCGAATTCTTGCCTTTCACTTTTTTTCGAGTTAGCATGAAATTATCACAGGCCCTCTGCTAGGAAAGAAAAACAGACTTGTCTGGCTTTCCCCCCCACCTCTTTTCACCCCGAGACCATTCTACATGATTATCTAACTAAATTTCAAGCTCTATGCTATACCTGCTCCTATACCTGTACATCAGTTGCCCACACAAATAAGAAACACAGGTGAAAATGTGTTAATTTACTAACATGGGGATGTGAAGTTCAAATCAGAACTACGTTCTGGTGAAGTTAATACTGAAATAGTAGACAATATGATAAAATGAACTTAATGACATTATAGTTGTGGGGAAAAGGGGAGGAAAAAATAAAAGAAAGAAAAGCTACATTTATCTGAATTAAATCCAGACCTGCAGAGATTTGTGCACCTGCCTCCCTTTTGATATGTGGGAGTCCTTTGACTATCCGTGTGAGTTGAGTAAGCATATGAGTAGCTATTCATCACTTCAGAGCCTTAAAGAATGCCTTTGTTCAATATTGACAAGTGCTGTTTGCTCCTTAGGGGGACTGGTACTACTTAAATCTTTAAAATATGTCTTAAATGCTGTGTAGAGCTAGGCAGGATTTTACTAGACAACAGCTGGAATTTGTCTTTTTTTCCACATTAGTATCAGACAGAATGATTTACCCCGCATACCATAAAGCAGGCAATGCAAAGCCATTTCCATTTCCACTGGGCTAAATTTTCATCTCAAGCCCCCTCCAGTAACTACTTGTACAAAAGTTAATTCCACTGTAGTTTTGAAACTGCACTGGACACATTTGGCTTAAATGGAATAGAGATTTCAAATTAGTCAAACTTAACACCAATTCGACAAATGTTGCCCCTCACCAGAAAACAGATGAAAGACTTGGAAGAAGTCTCTTGTGTGTATGAATTGTGTGTATTACCGTAGGTTATGTCTTCCAAAACATTTTTTTAAATGTATTTTAAGAACTGAACCAGTGGTCAGCGTTTCTCGTTTCATAAAGTGCTTTCACTCCGTACCAAAATGTGGGATGCCTGTCTCAGGCTCTTTTATCCTTGCCAAAAAATGTTTAATCATGTTTGTCTGAAGATGTATCAAAGAATGACATCAAGTAGTCTGCATTCTAAGACTGGAGACATGAATTGTGATTAATCTGTGTCAGAGATAAAGTTTATAAATATAGGTAGGTCTGCAATCACACTAGTAAGTTACTATGCCCCTGTCTGACCTCAGTAGCACTATTGCCTACATAATAAACAGAAGATCATACAAAGTTGTCCCAAATCAGGAGTCAAACACAGTGGTGTTCTGATCTTAATATGAAAATAACATTTTTGGATAAGGTTTTTCTAAATGCTTCTTCCTGAAACTTTACATATGTAGATGTTCTCCCCCAAAAGATGCCCCATCAAGTAATATCTCAGCCTGTTAGAACTTCTGGAGTGCAGTCAGACACAGGTCAAACCAGCTTTTCTGTTGTGCAAAGAATATGTGGTAGAACTTTGCAGAATAGGCATCTCTGTGGAAAGATCATTGTTATTTTTAACTAAAGTCCATTTGACCAATGGAATCTTAATTTGGAATCACTCACTTAAGTTACAGCTCCTGTGTGCAACCCAGTAAACTCTATTTAAGTCTTAAAACAACACAGACAATGGATAATATGCCTGTTCCAGCAAAACTTATTTTTGACAATTGGATAATTGCAGTCTGTCTTCACTGAACAATATATGTGAGACCATTGAAACAACAGCCACACAGATATATATATAGACCTCAAATATGAATAATTAAGGAGGAAATTCTGCTAAAGAGGAAGTGTAAAATTCCCAGTTTGAATTTGTCAGCCTCATCCAGAGGTGGCAAAAGATTATTAAAATAATTAGGATTAAACATATTTTTAACCCAGTTTTCCTATTTCTGGTGAGGCATTAAAAAGAAAAAATGAAGAAAATAAAAAGTGGATAAAAATTTAACATATTTAAAAAGCCTCTCCACTAAATTCAATAGGACTGCCCATTTAATTCATTGCAGATCTGATCTGCAGCATCTGCTTGACACTACCGAGCTTCAGGTACCCAAATTCAAAGCATATTGTCCATCACTCCTTATCTAGTTAAAGAAGATACCCAATTTTACATATACTGACATCCCCCTCCATTTACTTTATAATGGCTGTGCCAGCATAGCCCTGTCAATTACATTTATAAAGTTAGATGGGATGAAAAAGAGTGTATATAAATAATTTGATGCAAAAACACTCTTACACATTTGCTCTTCTTTTTCCATTGATTCTCCCTGATGCCAGAAATCTGCTTCGATGATCGACAAGCTAAACCTTAAGACTGACAACAGAATTATTGCACTAGCAACAACCAATCTTGCAGTCCCACAAGTTTCCTGATATTTTTTTCCCACATCTTAACTGAACATATTTTTCATAGTTTTGAATCTTCTCTGTGTATCAAACCAGACACAATAACATTTTTTTTTCCTTCTGAAAAGAGAAAAATGGGTGACTGTCTTGGTTTAGTGCCTTCAAAATTCCTTAATGTAACCTTGGCTCTTATATTTTCACATCAACACATTGAAAACAAAATAGGAGTCATATTACCAGACATATCTTAAGATCATGTAAACCAGTTATCAGGAAAAACCCGATAAAGCCAAGGGGTCAGAAATATTCAGAGGATTTTGCAACATGCAGCAACACCCACATCACACTTACTGAGAATTCTCTATGATGAGAATTACCCATTCTCCTGTTAATAAACTCAGCGAATTCACTACAAATTATTTTTTAAAAATGGGGGAGAAAGCGCCACAAATTTTTTTTCTTGCTCATAAAAAGGCAGAACATTCTTCAAAGTTTTCTGATCAAAAATGACATTTGTAAGATTCCATGCATTTATTATGAATGTGATACCTTATTTTTATGTGCATCCTACTTCTTTAATCAGTTTCAATCTATTAACTTGTGAATACAGGCATCAATTTCAAATCTGTTGCTTAGTTTGTGTGTGGATCAGCATGTTAATAGGTACGTTGACATGAGCAAATATGTGACAATACATGAGAATTGCATATTCATAATTTGTATGCTACATACATAAAGTATAGCATATGCATCTATTATCATAGCATATACTATTTTATCTTTCAGGTTAAGTTATCTCCACAACAACCAAATAAAATTATTAAGACATGCAGTTATTATCTAGATCCATCTAAGACTCAATCCTGCAGACATTCTTTTCATGGCATTTTAACTTAACTCCCATAGAATTTAATCACAATGTGAACTCAAAAGTATTTGACAAAGAAGTGAAATTAAGTGCAGGTATATATAAGTTTGAAGACTGAAATGCTATGTGTTGGCAGGGTCAAGCATGGTGCTTTCACTTTGTAGCTCTGTGAGCATATGCCAGTGATTATGTCACAAAACCACATAGATTTTCCCGTCTGAGCACTATTAAAACCAATAAAAATATCCATGATTGCTGATACATGGTAGTGAGCTCCATTCTAAAAGCACAAATAAAAGAATATAAAAATGAAAAGTGAATAGTCTAGACATTCAGCAAATGTAATGACTTTCAAACGTGGTATCACACCTTGCACAAATCTCATTTACAAACTTGTGAGTTTAAATCAGGCTAGAAAGTTTCCAAAATAATTGTTCTAATCAACGGTTTATTGTCTGGGATAAAGATAGCTATATTCTCTAAGGTATATATTAAGGATCTCCAGGAACACTGGAACTATTGTTTAGTACTTTAGTGTCAAAATACATCTTAAACACTCATGCAGCTATTTGTACCTAGTCACTTGTTTTTATAGATGATTAAGCTAAATAGACATTTTTTTCAATGCATCAGTTTCAGAAAAGAACAAGTTCTACAGCTGATAAATCAGTATCTTCTCTGTCAGGCAGATGTCATTCCATAAGCGTGCCCTAATCCTCAAGTCAGACAAGGGATTGATTTTTGCTTTTTAAAAGCAGCCTTAGACACTGTAGCTTAAGGGTAAAAGTGTCAGAATTATGCTATCTTCAATACATATTTCTCAAGTATTTCAGAACAGGTATGAAATATGTTATGTTACAATTCCCCAAAAGTAAGGATGTAAGAGAAGAATGTTTACTAAAATAATATACTATGAAACATCCTTACATACACTCTCAGATGAGGAAAACTTTTTAAACTCATATATTAAAAAAGGACTGATGTCTTCCTTGCTCAGGGAAAAAAAGATGTATAATAGGTATAATATTAAGTCACGGAATGGTGTATCTGTTGGCTCTTTGTACTGTCCTTGAATGTGTCTTCAATAACTTGTGCACTTCTGAGACGTTCCCATAAACACATCACAAAACGGCTCCAAATTCTTAGGCAGTGTGTTTCACTCCTTTTCCTCAACATAGCTTTTAGACAAGTTTCTAGAAAAGAAGTAAGAGTCGTTCCCAACAGATGTAAGGGTAAGTGGGAAAAAGATCGCTGCAGAGATTCAGCTCAACAGAGCATGGAAGGAACATACCTGACTAACACTAAAACAGTAGATTGTTCACCAGAAAAGTTTGAAATGTGGGGATTAGCTTGGAAAAAAACCAATCCATTTCAGAAATGCAACCAGAAGCATTGAACATTAAGCACTGATAAAATCATGGTCTGGGGCTACTCATGAGATTTTGTCAAGGTCCTGTCTGTTCTTTGATTGCAGCTATATATCAGCTATGAAATTATTCCTTCAGAAATAATTTAGGGTGTGGAAGAGTATATCCACTGACAGCAAACATTGGTGAAAATAGCACATATTAAGTTGTTCTAGGTCCATGCTCAGTAGCCACATTCTTGGTAAACAGACGATTCATATGAGGTCATTTTCTTTACTACTTGTCTGAGTCCCCAGAGTGCCACTAACTAGCAAGTAGCATTTAAAGCAATCTGATCTAAAGCTGTACTTTTCTCCTGCAGATGTTTTTAGAACATTTCAGTGGAGTTGAGGAAATCAACTGTGGTCATGGTTTTTAGCTTGGAAAAAAAGGAGAAGGGGGAAAATCTCTATTTATTTAACCAGAAAGGAAATGCATTTGTACTAATACATGTTTCTTGAATAAAAACTGATCTCTGTGGTCTTGCTGCTAGACAAAAAGCAATTTTTAGTCAGTCAAACTTCATAGTCTACTCCTGACTCCCTCTGCTATGCAGTATGTACCTTTCAGTACAGCATTGTGCTCATCCCATCTGTATGCCCCAGCGAAACCAGTTCTTGCAAAGAGGAAAGCCCCCTCCATTTTATGTCAGCAAGGTGAAGAAATGAGGTAGGAAGATAGCCCCTACTTCCACTCAGTTTTCCACAGTTCAAATGACCACACAAATCAAGGTGTTAGAAAAACAGTCCCAATTTATTATCTTCTTTTGAAGAAAATTAAGAAAATCTCCTGAAACTAAATTCATCAAAGGGCTTTTTTTTTCACTGTAACTCTTTGTTTTCATGGATCTTTGCTAAAGGACATGTTAAAAGCTATGATTTTCAAATGACCTAGAGGTACCAGAAAATTGTATCCTGTGTTTTCTTTCACTATGAAAGGAAATAACATTTTACTCCTGATTTGCAAATGAGTGAAGTGACTAGATTCTTTACAAATAACAAGCATGCATGAAAAACTGCAAGTGTAATTTGTTTGATATCTGAGAAAATAATGCTATATATGACTGTGCCAAGGTGATATTGTAAAGCATCTGATATCATCATTATTACTGATAAATCCTGAATAAAATGTAAGCTTAGGCATCCTGGGGCATCTCCCACAGTTTGCACTAGTCACAGACAGAGGAATCAAAAAAGATGTCCCAGATACCAAGAGGAGAATGGAGGAAGGTGTTTAACATTAATGAATGAAGGCAAAAAAAGTTGTAAAAAAGAAGTACAAAAATAGACTGTGTTCGCTGGAAGCAGAGATTTAGATAAGGATAGAAACACGAATACACTTGAGTACTCCGAATGAGGTATTTGAACTGCATGTGGAATGAAGGAAAAAAAGAAAGAGATCACAGGAGAGTGGGATGCAATTGTGATGGTAAGGATAAAAAACCCAAGTGGGCTCTGAGATAACTGAAGAAGGAAAAGTGAAAATATATGCAGAGAACCTTAACACAAAATAACCCCAACAACCAGGTGGAAGTGCATAGGTGGTTTTTCTGTTGTTGTTATAACAAAAGGATGACTGACACTATCTGATAAACAGATCTTCCATAAGGAAGAATTATTTTAGAAGACAAAGGTACGTTTAAAATAATGAATTGCAAAGATTTCTCATTGTCTATTTTTTGAGATAAAAGAAGTTGCAAAATAGCTTTGACAAATAAGAGAGAAGGATTTTGCTTTAGAAAAGCCAGAAATAACAACCTGATGCACGGTTATTACTATATCTCGTGGCATGACTAGGACAGTACATTTGCCACAGTACATTGTGTGAAACAACTCCAAAACAATCAACCAACCAAAAATACCACAGATTATTTATAATATGCTGTGGAACTGATTGGGGATATGCTTGTGCTGAACTATGAAAGCCATCTTTTGTGGATTAGAATGTCTGAGACGCTAAGCTGAAAGCCAATGAGCTTCTTGTTCCTTCTGTGACAAAATATTTTCTATTAGAAAAAACACTGAATGTGAGTGATTTCAAGTGGAGAAGCTAACTACTGCTGAAGACAGGAAGGGATGAAGCCAGGAGCATTCTTCATAAACCTACGTGAAAAGTGTGACTGAAAATGCTTTAAAACATAATTTTCCTTAATATAGAGAACAAAGAGAACAAGAAATGGACCAGATTAAGAAGGCAGGGAATGCTTCCTGGCTTATGAATACTGACTGAATCAAAAACTTCTGTGAGTGAATTTGGGGTGTGCATTAAAGGTAGCTCTCCACTGGTATGTACACTTCTCATTTTGGTGGAAGTTCCTACAAAAGCATGACTGCTCCCTGAAAAAAAAGCCAACACAGTCCATAACATGCAATGAAATGAGCAAGGGAAAGACTGAGAGTGAATGCACAATCATGGCTCAGAGCTTTTAAAACCATCAGCTGGGAAAGAGGTTGAAGGACAATGTGGGATACGGGTGAGAGAACAGACTGGCATGGTACAATTGTGGTAGATGCCTGGTACAGCCTGCCTGATCAAGAAAAGGAGGCAGATGCCTGCTTCAGACAGTTTAAATACAAGGTCAGGAACAATATATGCTATTGTGGAGAAAGCACAAAAGGTCCAAATAGCCATTGTTCAGTCCAGAGTCTGTGTCACCCTAGCCCAATTGAGGCATCTGCATTAGATGTCTATGCTCTGTAGAAGGAAGACTTTTCCAGGTAAGGCTGACCTTCTTTGCTGTCATTCATCCATACTGGCTGACCTGGAAGAAAGGCTCCTCCCCAAAGAAGTCTTACTACACAATAGAGTACACTGTATTCCTGCCAGCTAAACTGCTCCAGCGTGGTATCCTCTCTCCATGCAGTCATGGGTCCTGCTAGGAACCTGAGAAACCCCAAGCTAGGAAGAAGTATCTTGTTTCTTTTTGCCTAGGGCGCTTAGCAGTAAGTGCATGAGGGAAAGCATCAAAGTTTGCTGTCATTTCAGAAACAAAAGAGCTGTCCTAGCTTGCAAAATATTTATTTCCAAATTTCTAAAGGCAGCTTGTGAGCTTGTATGTTCTTTTTGTTCTAGACAGTGCTTTTACATGATACTTCAATCTCTGCAGTGCTCAATAGGATATCAAATCCATTTTTCTTCTAACTTTGTCCAAAAAATGGGTTTTGCATAAACTCATAAAACAAATCTCATGATTTTCTATTGATTGAGAGTTGGATCAGAACCGACTTGATTTTATAATGAACCTGAACCCTGAGAACACACTCACCGAACTATCTTTTGATGGTGCTGGTGAAGTCTTTGTTCCATTTCTAAGCCACTGTGATGGAATACCCCTGCTAATATTAGTCACATGTTTCATGAACTCTACATGCCTGGAACATTCATGGTTGGTTAGCATTTTCATTTCTCAGTTATTTTGGCTTGTGGGCTTGGTTGTACTGATACTTTTGTCATTATTATTGCTGGTTTTGTTGTTATGATGATGATGATGATGATGATTAAAGCAAGCTTCTGCTACAGGTACGAAATTCTGTCATCAAAAAGTCTCTAAAAGAATATCTAATGACTTCAGCTGAAAACTGAGAGTATGTGAGCTATAGATGTGTCAAAGGATTAAGAGGAAGGCAACGGTGCTTGACTTCCCTGATTCATTCAGTGACAGATGTTAGATTCAAGGAGGAGGGGGATGTTAGAAATAAGCATTTATTTATTCATTCCGCAGCCTCCTGCAGCAAAAAAACTACAGTAGTGACAGTGTTCACCCACACCGAACAGCTTAGAAATGCCAATTTATGCTTAAAAAAAGACCGATTGTTCTGTTAACATGGAAACCTTTCATAGCACAATAAAGGAAAAATCATCTACCTCCAGGGGCTTACCGGCTACACAGTAGGACACATACGATAGCACATTACCACAAGTTTTATTTATTCCAACCTGAAGGTCGGGATGGCAGATATTTTTGCAGAACTGCAAGCCTAGGACTCATGCTGACCCTTTTTGGAGAGCTGATTGTGGCCCAGTGTTTTAGAATTCTCTATAAATAAAACCAGCATTTCTTGGCAAAGGGGTGAATTTTTTCCTGAATGTAGATGTTACATCTAGATGAATGACCCTCCCACCTCTCCAGTATCTTCCTGTAATTAAAGCTGCCACAGGAGGTGTCACTAATAAAATTACATCACTGCAAGGTCAATTATAATTCCCTCACTTTCTTCAGGCTCTGCAGAGCCAGGCAAGGACGGTCACATGGCTTTAGCACTCAGTAGCTCCTTCCTTTTGTATATTCTGGGGTATAAAAGTTCCACTGTGCCCCTGTTAACCTTTATGGTCTTGAGGGGCAGGAGGGAAAGAAGGGTGTGTTTGAAAGAAAGCCTTTCCAACACCACCATTCCTTTTTTCTTTTTTTCACATTTTTTAATGAGGAGAACAAAAGTTTGGCAGAGACAAAGATATTCAAATCTTCCATCTCAGTGCTTGTAGGACCCTTTCCTTTGCTGGTCAGACTTTTCTACACCCTCTTCACCTTGAAGACCACCACAGGACAGTGACCCTAAGGAGCCCATGGGGGTGACTGCATGAGATGGGATGAGATGGAACAAAGATGGGATGAAAGGAGCTCCAGGGGGAAGGTTGATGGTCATTGCTGGGTACTGCTGGCCGCCAGCTCTGGGAATGGTTCTGGTAGTGGCCTGGCACAGGAGCTATGAGTGCCCACATGGCCTCCACTGTAGCTCTGAGCCATGAGCAGTCAGCAATATCCAATCTACTGCTTCCAGCAGCCTGGGGAAATTTGTAATTATCAATCTGTTTATCCTACCTATAAGCTGTAATCTAGGTCATAGCAACAACTACCAGTTATCTTCTTTTCTTTTCCTTCCCATTTCTTGTCTGTCCTCCTTCCCCAACCAAGAAGGTATAGTGGTGCACCAACGGGGGTCTGCTTAATCAGGCAGGATTGTCCCAAAAGGATAATCTGCTGCGGCAAAGTGAATGTGATCCTGAAGCACCAACTTCCTGGGTGGTTTTTTTTTTTTTGTGGGATCACCAAAATCAGGCACTAGATACCTCTCTATAAGAAAGTGCCCATCTTTAAGTATGTCATTATGAGTGTGTTTTCTTACAGAAAACCACTGTTTTTAAATCCAGGCAACATCACTTTGTATACCCGATTATTTCTTTCCATTATTCTTGGAGGGCAAAAACAATAGCTGTCTCCTCTTAGCTATGTAGCTTTATTCGTGAACAAAATTCTGTCATTTGCTCTGTAGTTTTATGTATTCATTATTCCACCATTTGCTCTGTAGCTTTATATATTCATTAAAGGTCTGTGAAACACGCTATCAAAATGTCAAGCACCTTGTGGCTCTGATTCACATCTGCTCAGCATTCAGGAATTAGCTCTAGCAAATCTTCTGTGAACTTTTAATTGCAGCTGGTACAAACTTTGTGCTCTCCCTGCCTGTCTACAAACATCTTTTAATACTGGTCTGTGATGCATTTGAAAGCTGGATCTTTTCTTTCTGTGGCAGATCAACACTGTTCTTTCCATTTCCCTGACCAGCTGAAAGTTCTGCCAGTGCCCCAGAGGATCAATTAAAAACTATTTCATTTGTGTGACTAGAGAAAGATAATCTGAGCAGTTTCTCCAATGGGGGGAAAAAAACCAACAAAAAAACCCCAACCCAACAAAAAGAACAAAAAGATCCTCATTTATCTCAATCCTCCTTTCTGCATAAATGAGAACTATGAACTAGAAGAGTTTCATTTTCAATTTCATCTCTCATTAAACCAACAAGCAGTCAGTGTGGTGTGACAGTTACACTTGCTTTTCAACAAAAGCAAGTGTAAAGTCTTGCACCTGGGAAGGAACAACCGTTTCTATCAGTACAGGCTGGGGGATGACCTGCTGGAGAAGAGCTCTGTGGAGAAGGACCTGGGAGTCCTGGTGGATGACAGGTTGGCCATGAGCCAGCAGTGTGCCTCGGTGGCTAAGAGAGACAATGGGATCCTGGGGTGCATCCAGAGGAGTGTGGCCAGCAGGTCAAAGGAGGTGATCCTCCCGCTCTACTCTGCCCTGGTCAGGCCCCACCTGGAGTATTGTGTCCAGTTCTGGGCTCCCTGGTATAAAAAGGACAGGGATCTCCTGGAGAGAGTCCAAAGAAGGTCTACGAAGATGATTAAGGGCCTGGAGCATCTCCCCTATGAGGAAAGGCTGAGTGAGCTGTGGCTGTTCAGCCTTGAGAAGAGAAGACTAAGGGGGGACCTAATAATGTTTATAATTATCTTAAGCAGGGGATGCAGGGGGAATTGGCCAGCCCCTTTTCAGTGGTCTGTGGAGACAGGACAAGGGGCAATGGCTGCAAGTTGGAGCACAGGAAGTTCCGCACCAACATGCAGAAGAACTTTTTCACAGTGAGGGTGACAGAGCCCTGGGACAGGCTGCCCAAGGAGGTGGTGGAGTCTCCTTCTCTGGAGATATTCAAGACCCGTCTGGATGCCTATCACAGTGAAATGTCCTAGGGAGCTGCTTTGCCAGGGGGTTGGACCCGATGATCTCTCGAGGTTCCTTCCAACCCCTACAATTCTATGATTCTATGACAGTGTGGTGAATGGTCCACCCCTTAGCTCACCAGTCTAAACAATGCCCCAGAGTTGTTTCATAACATGCCTAACCCTGGACCATGTCTGACTTTCATACACCATCAACAGAGCATCCCTCTGTGTATGTGTGACTGACAGAATCACAGAATCACAGAATGGCATGGGTTGGAAGGGACCCCAAGGATCATAGAGCTCCAACACCCCTGCCACAGGCAGGGGTACTGACATACCAGTATTGGTGTACATGTGCAAAATCCCATGTCTGTCATACTTGAGGATGTCTTTTTCTCTTCAGTCTCAGTGTATCCCATCAGCTACATCCATCTTTTGTGATTTAGACTTGGTTGGCTTGTTCTTTACTGTTCAGCTCTGTTTTCCTTCCAGATCTCCTTGCTGCAGCACCACTGAAATGTCTCTGGTAGGTAGGTATGTCACTGTACCTTTAAAGTCCATCTTTGTACATCCCATTGCTCTCAGACCTCTTGTATAAAAAGTATTTGTGTTGGTGAAGGGCTTCATATATCCTCAAGAATTTATCTCAACCTGTCCATGACTGAAGGAGTTCTGTGACTGCAATACTCTTGCAAACGCACTTCTCAGAGCTTTGACTCACAGTCTTTAATTTTTCATATGTGGACACTTAACAGGTTACTGGATCCAGATGTATTTCCATCCTTCTGCTACTGCTTATCCACTGCATATCGCAGGCTGATATGTTAACTTGAATCACTGTCAAGCTTATATCATTTTGATACACCAGTCTATGAAGTATG